>LR738710.1:138319256-138395036 GCA_902687465.1 Secale cereale
CCCCCCCGGCTGTCCTTCGGGCGTAAGGTAGGTTTCGGAACGCTGATTTTTTATATGATTTTTCTGGATTTTTCCTGACAGGTCTGGTAACGTGAAAACCTGAAATACAAAAACAGCCGAAAACAGAAACTGGCACCGGGGTGCACTGGATTAGTAGATAGTCCAAATATGATCAAAAGTGTATGGAAGGGTATGAATATCATAGCAATATCACCCAAAAGTGGCATGGAGCAAGCAGAAATTATAGATACGTTTTGGACGTATCAGCTGTTCGAGCATACAGAACAGAATTTCATTTGAAGGTTTAGAGTTTGGCACATACAAATTTACTTGCAACGGCAGGTAAATACCGCATATAGGAAGGTATAGTGGACTCATATGGAATAACTTTGGGGTATATGGAAGTGGATGCACAAGCAGTATTCCCGCTTAGTACAGGTGAAGGCTAGAAAGAGACTGGGAAGTGACCAGCTAGAGAGCAACAACGGTCATGAACATGCAATAAAATTTATCAACAATGAATGCAAGCATGAGTAGGATATAAATCACCATGAACATAAATATTGCGAAGGCTATGTTGATTTGTTTCAACTACATGCGTGCACATGTGCCAAGTCAGATCACTTAAATTGTTCAAAGGAGGATACCACCCATCATACCTCATCACAACCATTTTAATATCGTGTTGGCATGCAAGATAGACCATTATAAACTCTCAGCTAATTAAGCATGTCATAAGTAGCTATGATGTCTAATTGTCATTGCAAGCATGTTTCATTCATAACAAGTTGAATCAAGAACGACGAGCAATCATATTTACAAAAACAAAAGAGGTCGAGTTCATACCAGCTTTTCTCATCTCAATTAGTTCATCATATATCATCCTTATTGCCTTTCACTCGCACGACCGAACGGTGTGGATAATAATAATAGTGCACGTGCATTGGACTAAGCTGGAATCTGCAGACATTTAATACAAGAGAGAAGACAAGGTAATATGGCTCAAGGTTAAATCAACAACAAAGCATATGAGAGCCACTAAACAATTTAATCATGGTCTTCTACTCTTAACCCCTAAAGAAAAGAAAAGAAACTATTTACACGGGAAAGCTCCCAACAAGCAAAAGAAGAAGGAGAAATCTTTTTGGGTTTTCATTTTTTTAACTACTACTACAAGCAAAGAAAGTAAACTAGCTAGAAGCTACAGCTAATACTTTTTTGTTTTTCTGACACACAAGAAAAAGACTAAGAAAAATAAATTGAAACTAAGCATGGATGGTACATCGAAAGAGTGTGAGCACCGACAACTAGAATAAGTGTGAACATGAATGTAAGTCGGTGAGAAACACGTACTCCCCCAAGCTTAGGCTTTTGGCCTAAGTTGGTCTATGGCCAGTATTGGCCTGACGAATATCCAAGTTGTAGTTGGGGTCGTACTGAGACGCAGCAGATGTTGCATGCTGATCTGCAGCTCGAAGGCGGGCTGCCTCCGTCATGTTATAATAAGCATTTGCCTCCTCCATAGCTATAGTGTATCTCCCTTTTTCCTGAAAGTTAAACAAAGTAGGGGCACGAAGAACAATAGGGATGGCATGCTGTCTGTTAAAGATTAGTCGATATTTGAGGGTTTGATTATCCCACTCTATAAACCGGTGACTAGTCATAGCATGGAAATCTAAATAAGCAGGAGGTAAAGGTTCATCATTCATGTGCATAGACACACCAAGAAAGTGGGCTATGCGGGTAGCATATATCCCACCAAATAAATCTCCATGCAACCCATTATGGTGTAGTCTACGTGCAACAATGGATCCCAAGTTATATTGCCTATCACCTAGTACGGCACTCCTGGGAACACTAAGATCAGGGACACACTTGTGACAAGCCTCATCCTTACCGTTTATGCATCTACCGATAAAGAGAGCAAAGTAATGAATAGCAGGGAAATGTATGCTCCCCATGGTAGCCTGTGTGACTTCCCTGGGCTCCCCCACTGTAATACTAGCAAGGAATTCTCTAAATTCAGATTTGCGAGGATCACTCATACTGCCCCACTGTGGGAGTTTGCAAGCAACATTAAAATCCTCTAAATCCGTAGTATAAGATTTATCATATAGGTCAAACAGTACAGTGTGAGAATTACGTGAAGATGAAAATTTAAAACTTCTCACAAAGCTATCAGTTAAGCCACGGTATTGAGGACACTTATCTTGTATAAAGTCCTCGAGGTCAGCGTTGCGCACGTATGCGTAAAATTCATCTTTGATGCCAGCTTGACCCATGAATTCATCTGACGGCCATTCACAAGGCCGCACATCAGCATCCCTCGGTGGTTCATCGTCCGGCTCACGGAATGCGAGCCTCGGTTCTTGCTTCCTTGAAGGACCACCTTGGAAGTTTCTCCTAGACATTTTTCTGAAATTTTCTGAATTTTTTAGTAACTTCAAAATAAAAGTTAACCAAACTCAACAAGACTGATAGCAACAACTGCTACTAGTGCCTAGAGACTATATCATGCATTAGAACTACTTGGGACCAAGAAAATTTGACATGCAAGCTCAAGAACAAGGTCACCACAACAGCATAAATTTGCAACAAATAAAGCACTAGAACAAAAACTAATTGGACCAATCGAGGAGTCACATACCAAGGAACAATCTCCCCAAACATTTTGGTGAATGGTGCTTTGAGCAAGGAGATCGAAAATGGCAGCAAGATGAGCTAGAACTCGGGTTTGAGCTGGTTGGGGATTTTTTTGGAAGGAAGAAGAAGAGTATGGGTGCAGGAATAAGTAGAGGGGGTCACGTGGGGCCCATGAGGCAGGGGGCGCGCCCTGGGCAGGGGGCGCGCCCTGGACCCTCGTGGCCACGTGCTGGCTCCCCTCGCTGTGTGTTCAGTGCCGTATTTCCTCAGATATTCAAGAAAAAATCATATTTCATTTTCATGGCATTTGGAGAACTTTTATTTTCGGGATTTTTTTATTGCACGGATAAGTCTGGAAACAGACAGAAAATATTAATTCTCTTTTATTTATCTTAATTAACAGAAAGTAAAAGGGGATACAAAAGGTTTGTGCTATCTAGATTCACCTATCCCATGCTCATCAAAAGGAATCCATTAACAAGGTTGATCAGGTCTTGTTAATAAACTCTTTCCGAGTAACATGAAACCGGAGAATTTTCGAATAACACTAGGTTACCTCAATGGGGATATGTATGTCCCCAACAATAAGGATGTCATATGTCTTCTTGTTTGTAGGAAGAGGGAATCCAAAACCTCCAATAGTAATAGTTGAAATTTTTCCAATATAATTGATACTGTGGACCTGAGGTTGTTTCCTCGAAAAGTGTACCGTATGCTCATTACCATTGACATGAAAAGTGACATTGCCTTTGTTGCAATCGATAACAGCCCTTGGAGTATTCAAAAAGGGTCTTCCAAGAATAATATACATACTATCATCCTCGGGAATATCAAGTATAACAAAGTCCGTTAGAATAGTAACATTTGCAACTACAACAGGCACATCCTCACAAATACCGACAGGTATAGCAGTTGATTTATCAGCCATTTGCAAAGATATTTCAGTAGGTGTTAACTTACTCAAGTCAAGTCTACGATATAAAGAGAGAGGCATAACACTAACACCGGCTCCAAGATCACACAAAACAGTTTTAACATAGTTTCTCTTAATGGAGCAAGGTATAGTAGGTACTCCTGGATCTCCTAATTTCTCAGGCATTCCACCCTCAAAAGTGTAATTGGCAAGCATGGTGGAGATTTCTACTTCAGGTATCTTTCTTTTATTGGTAATAATATCTTTCATATACTTGGCATAAGGATTTGTTTTAAGCACATCAGTCAAACGCATACGCAAAAAGATAGGTCTAATCATTTCAGCGAAGCGCTCAAAATCCTCATCATCCTTTTTCTTGGATGGTTTCGGAAGAAAAGGCATGGGTTTCTGAACCCATGGTTCTCTTTCCCTACCGTGCTACCTAGCAACAAAGTCTCTCTTATCATAACGTTGATTCTTTGATTGTGGGTTATCAAGATCAACAACAGGTTCAATCTCTACATCATTATCATTGCTAGGTTGAGAATCATCATGAACAACATCATTAATATTATCACTAGGTTCATGTTCATAACCAGATCGTGTCTCGGCATCAGAAACAGATATATCATTGGGATTCTCAGGTGTGTCAGCTACAGGTTCACTGGGAGCATGCAAAGTCCTATCATTTTTCTTTTTCTTCTTCTTAGAAGAACTAGGTGCATCTAAATTAGCTCTCTGAGAATCTTGCTCAATTCTCTTAGGGTGGCCCTCAGGATACACAGGTTCCTGAGTCATTTTACCACCTCTAGTTGCAACTATAACAGCATAGTCATTATTCTTACTATTTAATTCATTGAGCAAATCATTTTGAGCCTTAAGTACTTGTTCTACTTGAGTGGTGACCATAGAAGCATGTATACTAATGAGTTTCAGTTCACCTTTAGCTCTAGACAGATAATCACTCAAGCGTTCAATCATATAAGCATTGTGTTGTAATTATCTACCAACATAAGCATTGAAGTTTTCTTGTTTCACAATAAAATTGTCAAACTCATCTAAGCATTGGCTAGCAGACTTATAACGAGGAATATCACCTTCATCAAATCTATAAAGAGAATTTACCTTTACTGCATGTGTCGGGTTATCAAGACCATGTATTTCTTCAATAGGTGGTAAATTCTTAACATCTTCAGCTTTAATACCTTTTTCTTTCATAGATTTCTTTGCCTCTTGCATATCTTCAGGACTGAGAAATAGAACACCTCTTTTCTTCGGAGTTGGCTTAGGGGCTGGTTCAGGAAGTGTCCAATTATTTTCATTGGCCAACATGTTATTCAATAGTAATTCAGCCTGTTCAACTGTTCTTTCCCTGAAAACACAACCAGCACAACTATCCAAGTGGTCTCTGGAAGCACCGGTTAGCCCATTATAAAAGACATCAACTATATCATGCATTTCAAGAGGATGATCAGGCAAAGCATTAAGTAATTGGAGAAGCCTCCCCCAAGCTTGTGGGAGACTTTCTTCTTCAATTTGCACAAAGTTATATATTTCCCGTAAGGCAGCTTGTTTCTTATGAGCAGGAAAATATTTAGCAAAGAAGTAATACATAATATCATGGGGACTACGCACACAACCAGGATCAAGAGAATTAAACCAAGTCTTAGCATCACCCTTTAACGAGAAAGGAAACAACTTAAGGATATAGTAGTAGCGAATCTTTTCATCGTTGGTAAACGGGGTGGCTATATCATTCAACTTAGTAAGATGTGCCACAACAGTTTCGGACTCATAGCCATGGAAAGGATCAGATTCAACCAAGGTAATTAACTCAAGATCAACAGAGAATTCATAATCCTTATCAGTAACACAGATAGGTGAAGTGGCAAAAGCAGGGTCATGTTTCATTCTAGCATTCAAGGACTTTTCTTTCAGCTTAGCTAATAACTTCTTAAGATCATATCTATCATTGCAAGCAAGAAAGTCTCTAGCAGTTTCTTCATCCACATAACCCTCAGGCACAACAGGCAATTCATATCTATTCGGAGTAGTTTCATCATCACTTTCATAAATATCAGCAGTTTCAACATTTGCATTCTCCCTAACCTTAGCAATTTGTTCATCTAGAAATTCACCTAGTGGCACAGTATCAGGCATAGAGGTAGTTTCATCATACATAGCAGAAGTAGCATCATCAAGAACATACGACATATCAGATTCAATAGCAGGAGTAGGTGTCGCAAGTTTACTCATAACAGAAGGAGAATCAAGTGCAGAGCTAGATGGCAGTTCCTTACCTCCCCTCGTAGTTGAGGGTAAGATCTTGGTTTTTGAGTCCTTCAAATTCTTCATAGTGATCAACAGATATAAATCCCAAGTGACTTAAAGAATAGATCTATGCTCCCCGGCAACGGCGCCAGAAAATAGCCTTGATAACCCACAAGTGTAGGGGATCGCAACAGTTTTCGAGGGTAAAGTATTCAACCCAAATTTGTTGATTCAACACAAGGGGAGCCAAAGAATACTCTTAAGTATTAGCAGTTGAGTTGTCAATTCAACCACACCTGGAAACTTAGTATCTGCAGCAAGATAGTTTAGTAGCAAAGTAATATGATAGTGGTGGTAGCAGCAATAAAAGTAACGATGGTGTTTTTGTAGTTTTTGTAATAGTAGCAACGGAAAAGTAAATAAGCAACAAGCTATACAGGTAAAGCTCGTAGGCAATGGATCGGTGATGGGAAATTATGTCGGATGCAATTCATCATGTAGAAGTTATAACCTAGGGTGACACAGAACTAGCTCCAGTTCATCAATACAATGTAGGCATGTATTCCGAATATAGTCATACGTGCTTATGGAAAAGAACTTGCATGACATATTTTGTCCTACCCTCCCGTGGCAGCGGGGTCCTATTGGAAACTAAGGGATATTAAGGCCTCCTTTTAATAGAGTACCGGACCAAAGCATTAACACACAATGAATACATGAACTCCTCAAACTATGCTCATCACCGGGAGTGGTCCCGATTATTGTCACTTCGGGGTTGCCGGATCATAACACATAGTAGGTGACTATAGACTTGCAAGATAGGATCAAGAACACACATATATTCATGAAAACATAATAGGTTCAGATCTAAAATTATGGCACTCGGGCCGTAGTGACAAGCATTAAGCATAGCAAAGTCATAGCAACATCAATCTCAGAACATAGTGGATACTAGGGATCAAACCCTAACAAAACTAACTCGATTACATGATAGATCCCATCCAACCCATCACCGTCCAGCAAGCCTACGATGGAATTACTCACACACGGCGGTGAGCATCATGAAATTGGTGATGGAGGAAGGTTGATGATGACGATGGCGACGATCTCCACTCTCCGGAGCACCGAACGGACTCCAGATCAGCCCTCCCGAGAGAGATTAGGGCTTGGCGGCGGCTCCGTCTCGTAAAACGCGATAATTCCTTCTCTCCTATTTTTTTTCTCCCCGAAAGTGAAGATATAGAATCTGGGGGTACGTCGGTAAGGCACCAGGGGGGCCATGAGGCAGGGGGCACGCCCTGGGTAGGGGGGGGCCCACCCTCGTGGACATGCCCTGGGCCCCCTGGTGTGGATCTTCTTGCAGGTATTTTTCATATTTTCCAAAACAATTCTCCGTTGATTTTCAGGCGATTCCGAGAACTTTTTATTCTGCACAAAACAACACCATGGCAGTTCTGCTAAAAACAGCATCAGTCCGGGTTAGTTCCATTCAAATCATGCAAGTTAGAGTCCAAAACAAGGGCAAAAATGTTTGGAAAAGTAGATACGTTGGAGACGTATCAGGCTCCTGTCGGTTGTCATATTCATCGACATGCAAGTCGTGATTCCTATTACAAGAACATGATCAATCTCATACATCACATATATCATTCATCACATCCTTTTGGCCATATCACCTCACACGGCATATGCTGCAAGAACAAGTTAGACGTCCTCTAATTGTTGTTGCAAGATTTTACGTGGCTGCTATAGGTTTCTAGCAAGAACGTTTCTTACCTAAGACAAAACCACAACGTGATATGCCAATTAGTATTTACCCTTCATAAGGACCCTTTTCATCGAATCCAATCTGACTAAAGTGGGAGAGACAGACACCCGCTAGCCACCTTATGCAACTAGTGCATGTCAGTCGGTGGAACCTGTCTCACGTAAGCGTACGAGTAAGGTCGGTCCGGGCTGCTTCATCCCACGATGCCGCCGAATCAAGATAAGACTAGTAACGGCAAGTAAATTGACAAAATCGACGCCCCCAACAACTTGTGTTCTACTCGTGCATAGAAACTACGCATAGACCTAGCTCATGATGCCACTGTTGGGGATCGTTGCAGAAATTAAATTTTTCTACGCATCATCAAGATCAATCTATGGAGTGACTAGCAACGAGAGAGGGGGGTGCATCTTCATACCCTTGAAGATCGCGATGCGGAAGCGTTACAAGAACGCGGTTGGTGGAGTCGTACATGAAGCGATTCAGATCGCGGCCGAATCCGATCTAAGCGCCGAACAACAGCGCCTCCGCGTTCAACACACGTACAGCCCGGTGACGTCTCCCATGCCTTGATCCAGGAAGGAGAGAGGGAGAGGTTGGGGAAGACTCCGTCCAGCAGCAGCACGACGGCGTGGTGGTGGTGGTGGTGGAGGAGCGTGGTACTCCGGCAGGGCTTCGCCAAGCACCGTGGAGGAAGAGGAGGAGTTGGGAGGGGGAGGGCTGCGCCAGGAAATGGGTACGGCTGCCCTCCCACCTCCCCACTATATATAGGGGCAAGGGAGAGGGGGCCGGCCCCCTTAGATCCTTTCTAAGGGGGGCGGCGGCCAGGAGGGGGGCTTGCCCCCAAAGCCAAGGGGGGCGCCCCCCTTAGGGTTTCCCCCCAAACCCTAGGCGCATGGGCCCTAGGGGGGAGGCGCCCAGCCCACTTAGGGGCTGGTCCCCCTCCATATACAGCCCATAGGGCCCTCCGCGGAAGGTGGACCCTCCCGGTGGACCCCCGGAACCCCTTCGGTGGTCCCGGTACAATACCGGCACCCCACCCGAACCTTTCCGGTGACCGTATAATGACTTCCCATATATAAATCTTCACCACCGAACCATTCCGGAACTCCTCGTGATGTTCGGAATCTCATCTGGGACTCCGAACAACATTTGGTAACCACGTACATACATTCCCTATAACCCTAGCGTCATCGAACCTTAAGTGTGTAGACCCTACGGATTCGGGAACCATGCAGATATGACCGAGACATCTCTCTGGCCAATAACCAACGGCGGGATCTGGATACCCATGTTGGCTCCCACATGTTCCACGATAATCTTATCGGATGAACCACGATGTCAAGGATTCAATCAATCCCGTATACAATTCCCTTTGTCTACCGGTATAGTACTTTCCCGAGATTCGATCGTCGGCATCCCTATACCTTGTTCAATCTCGTTACTGGCAAGTCTCTTTACTCGTTCCGTAACACATCATCCCGTGACCAACTCCTTAGTCACATTGAGCTCATTATGATGATGTCTTACCGAGTGGGCCCAGAGATACCTCTCCGTCATACGAAGTGACAAATCCCAGTCTCAATTCGTACCAACCCAACAGATACTTTTGGGGATACCAGTAGTGCACCTTTATAGCCACCCAGTTATGTTGTGACGTTTGGCACACCCTTCCTACGATATTCGGAAGTTGCACAATCTCATGGTCTAAGAAAATTATACTTGACATTGGAAAAGCTTTAGCAGACGAACTACACGATCTTGTGCTATGCTTAGGATTGGGTCTTGTCCATCAGATCATTCTCCTAATGATGTGATCCCGTTATCAACAACATCCAAAGTCCATGGTCATGAAACCGTGACCATCTATTGGTCAACGAGCTAGCCAACTAGAGGCTCACTAGGAATATATTATGGTCTATGCATTCACACATGTACTACGGTTTTCGGTTAACACAATTATAGCATGAACAATAGACGATTATCATGAACAAGGAAATATAATAATAACCCTTTTATTATTGCCTCAAGGGCATATTTCCAACATACCCGAGATCTGCCGGTTTTTACACCGACAACGATACCCTCACCATTCTCGTCCACCTCAAACTCATGATCATCGAAATGCACATCATTGGTTTGAGACCAATGAGAATTGTTGGAGCCAACCCCCATAGTTGACATATATGTCTCATCATTGAAACTACAAAGTATATACAACAAAACAAATAAGCTATCCACATGTATCCATTCAAAAACAACAACGAAAAAAGTGCGTGAAATTTTACCTTGTGAGCATTTCATCGAACACCTTGTACACATCGGCCACCGGCGCAACAAGCGAGCTCGTCGGCGCTTTGGTCGCCGCTGCATCTGTCGCACGCCCTGCAAGTCTCTTCTTCGGCCGCCTAGAGGAGCCGCCCGCCGCCTTGTTCTTCTTCATGGACACCTTGCTCGTCTTCGCCACCACCACATTTGGGAGCTTCGAGAGGGAGGGGGGCACGTGGCTTCACGGTGGGCGTCGGCGCGACGCCACCCGCCGCCGAGGTCGTCCGTGGCGCCATGAAAATGGTCGCACGCGAGACTGGTGCTTGGAGGAGCACCGACGGAGGCGAAGCCAAAGCTCCCCGTGCTAGGGGTTGCGCCGGCGGCGGCGGAGGGGTCACGGGTGTAGGAAGGGGTGAGGAGGATGTCGGCGCGACCGTCCATCGGGCGAATTCGCTGGCGGCGATGCGGGCGGGGCGAAAGTGGCGCGACCGGAGAGGGTGCGGCGTGGGCGCTAGAGTGTGCAGCGCGCGGGAGCGGACGCACGAAATAAGCGGCGCACGATGCCGTGTAGCCCCGCGCGCTGAACCACTTAAGCCGCGCGCGCGTTTTTTGCGCCGTCGCTGAAGCGCCCGGAGCGGCCGCGCGCGCAAAAAAAATTGTATTTTTTCAGCATGACGCTTATATCGCGCGGCTGTTGAAGATGCTCTTACGGTAACGTGGCGCCAAACAAAACACATATAAATAGTGTGTGTCATCTATAATAAAAGCTAGTGTGTGCCGAGATGCAGCCCTCAACCATCAGAGTAAGGGAAGTGTGTGCATCACACCTTGGGAGAGAATCTTTTTCTTTCTTGAAAGCGAAGAGAATTTTGAGTGAAGAAACTGCTGCAGGACAGCAGGAGTCGAGTTAATCAACCCAACAAATACTTAGGAGTAGATTCTCAAAAAAAAAACTTAGGAGTAAAGGAATAATGCACGATCAAGTAACTATCATATAAAATTAAAGCATTGAGTAAATATATTGTCAGGAAAAGTTTACGAATCTCGAAGCAAAAGTAATTATTATTGAAAAGGGCAATTATGTTATGTTTGTTTAGGTTATCCATTCTATTCAAATGAAAAACACATATTGACGGCGGTCTTACAAGATGACTTCTCCGCGTCAGCGTAAGATGAAGAAAAAATAAGTAACACTTATATATAGTACATACATCAACAAATTTATTATCAAATACAAAATCAACAAAAACGTGTCACTAAGAGCGAGAGAGTACATAATAACCTATGGATAACAATAGCACATTAATACCAGTGGTGTGCCGCGTATTACCCCAAAGCAACATAAAGTATGAGAAGTCCCACAGCATTTATGATCTTCCATTTGTTGGGACCAGATAAGGCTGGCCATAGTGGGGAGTAACTTACACTAGTAACATACACGTATTACTAGACTATGTTACTACCTCCATAGTGGGTAGAAACATAGATGTGGTGTCATGCAAGAGTTCATTTATTAGTCTATAGACTCAATTTGCATTGGTATGTGTGATGTTACAGTAACATAGCTAGTTACCACAAGCACTTCTCTCCTCATTAATTACATGCCACATAAGCAAAACTGTGTTGGGATGTGTGATGTTACTAGCTATGTTACTCCCACTATGGCCAGCCTAAGAAAGCGTGTGCGACATAATCTACTAGTAGTCTACTACTATCTTCGTCCTGATTTATTGATCCCTATTGTAATTTGTGCTAAATTTTGATAAAATAATCAACTAACAAAATGTTAATGCATGTGAAAAAAATCATTCAATGATATAATTTTTTATGACATGCGTGAACATTTTGTTAGCTAAATTTACGATCAAAATATGGCATGAAATATAATGGGGATCAATAAACCAGGACGGAGGTAATATTGGCTAGCCACATTTCATTTCCGCGAGCCGAGGGACTAAACTGGAAGAGAGTAGACAAGACTCATAAACACAAACGGCTGTGTTAGGACACTTTTAGGCTGCATGTAGAGTGTCCAAAAGATTGTGTCAACACATTTTTGACTTCCACATACATTCAACTAGCCAGTAACATTACATACTGGTAAATACCATGTAAACATAAACATGACATGTAAAACTTATGAAATTGTGTTTATACAGCACGTACAAAAATAATACTATCAACCTTCTATTCAAAAACATCTTCTTTTCTATTCTTTGTGTGTGTATATTTTTCTAGACAAGTAGGAGCCCAAAGAGCTCCCCATTTCATTCCTAATCAAAATGAAAACACCACTTTTTACATGGTTAATAGTTGTCATGTGTGCGGACACAACACCAGGGAGCTTAGGGTGCCCCCTTTGTTTGGTTCCGTCAGTGGCGAAGACACGAACGAATCCTACCACTACGACATTGGGACTTTATTCAGGTTTGGGCCGCTATGAAGCGTAACACTCTACGTCCTACTTGGTTCTTTCACCAGATGTGATGAACAATTGTTATAAGGAGCAGTTTTCGTTGCCGGGGCGTGCTGGGACGAGGAAACGTGCTTAGCGTGTGTGTTCTACCATATGTTGGGAAACGTAGTAGAAAGCAGAAAAATTGCGTTACGATCAAGATCCCGAATCACTATGAAGATGCATTAGAGGTTTAGATTAGCTCGTTGCCAACTTCGAGTTGCATCAGATGAAGAGTTGGCATAGATCGTTTTTGAAGTCCCACAGACCATTCACGACGATCCCCCAAACTGAAGATCGAAAACACGACCTCTCTACGGATTGCACGCATACGAGCTTCATGATCCGACAGAGTTCCACTATTCAGAGCTTAGCATCCCCAGAGAATTAGAGGAGGGAGGAAGACAACTACAAAGGGCTTCTCTGTTATGAGGACTAGAGAGAAATCAATCTAAAGTGAAGAACTAGACGAACTAGAGAGAAGGGGGCGCCCGAAACAAAGGGACTTGTATCTCTAGGGGGCGCCCCCCTCAAGTATATATAGGTGGAAGGGGAGGAAAGACCGACTTATGGAGGAGGTCTCCCCCACTTGGTGCGTCGGCCTATGAGGAGGAGTCCTCCTCCAACTCCGAGGCCCCTTAGGTTGTCCAACAAGCCCTAAGGGAGGCGCCTCCACTAATGTGCCCAATAAGGCCCATTAGCTACTCCCTCTAATGTTTTTAATATTTTCTTTAGCCCAATGACTTCAAATAAATTATAGGGGCCTCCCAATAAATATTGGAGCCCATTATAATTTATATTAAGACCTTAAAACATCAAAAATTATTTTGTCCTATATATCATTTCTCGGTATTACGAGGTACTCTCCAAAACACTTCTGGAAACCATAAAACGCTTCCGGTTTCTCACGAAACTAATTTTATTATTCCGGGAAATATTCCGAGAATATTTTCTCATACTCCTCACTCCACTAGAACTCAACAAATTGTAATTCCCGATGGAATATAGACGTGAATAAAACTATTTTCGTTCAATGATTAACATCGGAACCATGGACCTCCTTGTTGGTCCCAATTTTTTTTTTAAATGTTCAAAATTTCAAACGATGCTCCCATTTTCAAGAGATGGTCGCATATTTTAAAAACCTTTAAAGAAATAAAAAAATCACGTTTTAATACTATGCATTTTTATAATTTAAAAATAAATAAGAAGCTCATGTTTCAAAAAAGGTTCAAATTTTGAAAAAAAAAATATGTTCATTGTTTCTAAAAAAGTTATAGTTTACGGTAAATGTTGATAATTCTAAAAAAATCATGTTTCAAAAACTATTATCTTTTTTCAGGCAATTGCAAAAGTTCAAAAAAAATCCTACTCCCTTCAGCCCAAATTAATAGATGTAGACTTAGTACAAAGTTGATTGTACGAAGTGTGCGACATTTCATATGGACTGGAGGGAGTAATATTGTATGCAATATTCACATTTTCAGATTTTTTTTCCTTCTTTTCTAAAAGACTAAAAAAACCAACACGGCAGAAAGCACATTCTAGAAAAAGAAAATGAATACGATAATGTTTTTTATGCTAGTTCCTGTGGCTACTATTTAATTGGCTAATCTCCTCCCTTTGCCTACACCATTCTTTTCTTTAAGGGAAACGATTGGGCGCGCTGCACCGGCCGAACCTTCCGCCGGTTCGCACGCACGCATACGCAGTGGCCCCGCGCGCCCCCGCCTCCGTGTTCATCCCCTATCTCCAGCCTTATGTGCGCGCATCCCTCCTCTCTTCTCTCCCCCGGCTGCGACTGGGCCAGATCTCCATCATCGACGGCCAGGCGCTCCCTCGCCGGCCGCCATGGCTGCCTGCTGCCATGGCCATGTCCATCCCCTAGTTACAGCCTTCACACGCGCGTATCCCCCTCCCCCCCTTCTCCCGGGCTGCGATGGGCCACCACAAGCTCCATCGCCGGAGGCCAGGAGCTCCCCTCGCTCCATCGCCAGAGGCTAGGAGCTCCCCTCGCCGGCCGCCATGGCTGCCTGCCGCCATGCTCGAATCCACCCCGCGTATACAAGTGTTGCAACCGTCACCTAAGAAAGCTTCAACAGCTGTTGAAAAAAGCTTCAACCATAGACACAGAAGCTTCAATGGCACTGCACAACAAGGGAAAGTTGCAACCGTAGTTGGATTTTGCTACTACCAGCGAAGCTTTTTGCTACATCCATCAGGTGGAGCTGCGACCTCACGACGACGACAACGATGATTTTGCTGCAACCGTAATAGGATTTTGCTACTATCGTTGGAGCTTTTTGCTACTTACTCTGGTTTGCAGTGTCTGATTGGGAGCTTTTTTTTCTAACGGTTGAAGCTGTTTTTCATACACGGTTGAAGCTTTTTTCGTCCACGATCGAAGCTTTTTCTGCAGCAAAATGCTACAACATTGACATAAAATGCTACAACCATTGACATAACGGTCGGAATGCTACAACCATTGACATAAAATGCTACAACCGTTTATAAAAAAAGTTTTATTGCAGCACATCGGGTGGGTCTGGTGCGACCGGCCGAAATTTCGGCCGGCGCACCGGCGCCTAGCGTTGGCCTTCTTTAAATACAACTTTATATGGCTTCTTGCACCTTGATGCACTCGTAAAATGGAGTATGGAAGGGCGTTGTCGAGCCCACCGGGCGATGTGGCCTGAGAAGTAAAGGAAGGGTGCCCACCTAATACAGTATGGGTGTCTCAAAAAAAATAAACTAATACAGTATGGACGAGCGTTGCTGTACAAAGCTTATTGTGAGTGCAAAAAGGAGCGTCATCTATTTTGGGAGCTCCTAATTAGAGACTTTAGAGCTAGTTAGCGAACTGGCGCTCATGCAGCTCCGCTCACGGGCCGCCTCAAATACAACATTTCAGGCACTGACTACGTTCTGAATCAGGTGCTAAAAATAAATATAAAAGTGCATGTTCACTCGATTTCCCCCCTGGTTTACTTGGTTTGGCGACTACCACTTGACAGGCATGCCGACTGTTAAACAAGGACGCTTAAAATCGATGATTTTTTTCAACTGTTCAGTCTTGGAAAAAATAAGAAAAAAAAGGGAAAAATCACAATAAATGATAAAAAATCGTGAATCCAAAATTATTCGCAGATTTTTTGTAAAACCTTCATAAACTTAGAAAAAGTTCATCGATTTAAAAAAACATTGAATTTGAAAAGGTTCATCAATTTTTTGAAAAATTTCATCCCATTTGAAAAAAAGTTAAATGATTTCAAAGAAAATTTCATTGAATTTCCCATCGATTTTGAAAAAATCGCATTTTCAAAAGTTCATCAAATTAAAAAAAACTTCATCTATTTTTGTTTTTTAAATCATCAAATTTGTTAAAAGTTCATTGATTTGGAAAAAAGTCCAACAAATTTGATTTTTTTTCACCAAATTTAAAAATATTTCATCAAATTTAAAAGTAATTCATAGATTTAAAACAAGTTCATCAAATTTTAAAAAGTTTGTGCATTTTTGAAAAAAAATGAATATGGAAAATGATGAAAGAAAAGAAAAAACCAAACATACAAAAAAGATAGAAAAAGAAAAAAGCCAGTCATACAAAAAACGGCGAAAGAGATCAATAGACCATAATAGAAAAGGACCGAAAGTCGTTATTTGTTTAACTTGACATTTGCCATAAGAAGCCAAAAAGAAGTATGCTTCGAAGTGGTTATCTTCACTGTGAGTGAACGACCAGTGCTGGAGTTTGAATCTTCCCACTCTAACCACTCTACTATTTTTCTAAGTAAAAAAAAATTGCCGAGCCAAGTTGCGCCAAGTTGTGAATAACCTTTTAACGGGCGCTACAGGCGCCGAATAGGGCTAGTCGTCAATTTTGTACAAGATCTTTTAAGGGAGCACATTTTTTGTATTTGCACAAGAGCGTTTGGAATTTTTTGAACACAATACAGACGCAGGCGCTCATACATACACACATACACTCATCCCTACGAACACACACGCAGACCCTACTCCTATGAGCACATTCGAGAGACTGGACCTGCATATCATCTTGAGATTTACGAAGCCTCCATAGTCGCATCATCATTGACGGGAACATCTCCTCTCACTGAAAACACATCGCCGTAAATCTTGAAATAAATGCAGAATAATGCGAGAACCAGGATTTAAATCATGGTTGGCTGGGGATTCAACTGCCCCTCTAGCCACCAACCATAGGTTGGTTCGTAAGAGCGCATGGATTGCCCAGACCCATCGTGCCACTACTGCTCGCTCACTATACGATCCTGTTTTTATCTTTAACTAAAAAAATTCTATTTCTAATTAATTTAATTTTACATCAAATTAATTTTTAAAAGTTAAAAAATATCTACAACTTTGAAGAAAAAAATTCATGACTCTGAAAGATTTTAAGAATACAGAAAATATTCGTGAGTACGAATGAATATTCACAAATTCTACAAATTTTGAAAAAAAAACTAAAATGATTGAAAAATATATTCTTCAATTAGAAATACATTCAATTTTTTTAAAAAAAGTTCATGATTGTTCACGAATTTTATTTTCTTTCCCCGAATCAATAAATATTGAAGCATTTGAAATTTTCCGTGATGTGAACTCAATTTTTTTGTTACTTTTAAAAATATTCCTGAATACAAAAAGAGGTTCACAAATTTAAAAAATGACCCGAATTGGAAAGATATCCAGGAATTAATATAGTTGTTTGTGAATTATAAGAATATTCATGAGTCTAGAAACATGTGCAACTACAATTTTTTATTTATTCTACGATTTAATTAAAAAGTTCACAAACTATAAAAATGCACGCGAATTCTAAAAATGTTGACGAATTATAAAGTTCCGATAGTGTTCATGAAATTTAAAATTATTCTCAATACATTACATTGTGAATTTAAAATATTTAAATATTTTTTAATTCTTCATGAATTAAGAAAAAGGAAAACAAACCTAGAAAGAAAGCTCCAAAACCAATGCTAGAAAAAACTTAAAAAAAGGTAAAACCTTTTTCGGGATGAAATGTTTCAGTAGTTTCCAGAAATCATTGCAGGTTACGTAAACTAAAACAAGAAAGCCGTTGCCTTTACCGGACCTTGGCCCGTGATGCGTCACCATATCTGATCGCTCGGCAGTGGGGTGTTTTTCAAGTGCTGTTATGTGCGGCAATTCGTATTTGAAGCTACAGGCGTCCATTACATGTAATTCCTATTTGGTGATTCAGGCCCATTACTATGTATTATGGACGCTGGTGTAACCACCACGCCACTTAGTGTATTTGGTAAGTTACTACTTTTTTTTCCTTTTCTCTTTTCCTTTTTTCCTTTTATTTTTTATTTTTATTTTTTATTCTCCTCGTTTCAATGAATTGGTTGAAAATATGTGATTAATTTCTCAAATGATTAACTTTTTTCGAAATTTAATAAACTTTTTAAAAAATCGATGAAATACTTTATAAATTTTTAAATGTTTTTCAGAATTGTGGAACTGTTTTTCAAATCCATTAATTGCTTTTCAGGATTGATAAAATTTACTTTCGCTTTATATGAACGGTTTTTCCATTTTTTAAATAGATGGAATTTTCTCAAATTTGTGTTTTTTTTAAATCAGTGACCTTTTTCAAAATCGAAGAACCTATTTTAAAAATTGATGATTTTTTTTCTTCTAAATTTTGAACTCTTTTCTAATTCATGAACCTTTTGAATTGCATGAACTTTGTAAAAATTCATGATTTTTTTGGAATCCGTGATCTTTCAATTTGTTTTCATTCCTCCCAAAAGCATGTTGTTTAAAAATCTAGGGGAAATAATAGTTGCGGCTACATTTATTTTTAATAAGCTAGCGTTAGAATCATTTCACTAACGCCTAGTTGCTCTAGTGGTTACTGAAGGAAATATGCCCTAGAGGCAATAATAAAGTTATTATTTATTTCCTTATATCATGATAAATGTTTATTATTCATGCTAGAATTGTATTAACTGGAAACTTAGTACATGTGTGAATACATAGACAAAACAGAGTGTCCCTAGTATGCCTCTACTAGACTAGCTCATTGATCAAAGATGGTTATGTTTCCTAGCCATAGACATGAGTTGTCATTTGATCAACGGGGTCACATCATTAGGAGAATGATGTGATGGACAAGACCCATCCGTTAGCTTAGCAACTTGATCATTTAGTTTTATTGCTATTGCTTTCTTCATGACTTATACATGTTCCTATGACTATGAGATTATGCAACTTCCGAATACCGGAGGAACACTTTGTGTGCTACCAAACGTCACAACGTAACTGGGTGATTATAAAGGTACTCTACAGGTGTCTCCAAAGGTACTTGTTGGGTTGGCGTATTTCGAGATTAGGATTTGTCACTCCGATTGTCGGAGAGGTATCTCTGGGCCCACTCGGTAATGCACATCACTATAAGCCTTGCAAGCATTGCAGCTAATGAGTTAGTTGCGGGATGATGTATTACGGAACGAGTAAAGAGACTTGCCGGTAACGAGATTGAACTAGGTATTGAGATACCAACGATCGAATCTCGGGCTAGTAACATACCGATGACAAAGGGAACAACGTATGTTGTTATGCGGTTTGACCGATAAAGATCTTCGTAGAATATGTGGGAGCCAATATGAGCATCCAGGTTCCGCTATTGGTTATTGACCGGAGACGTGTCTCGGTCATGTCTACATAGTTCTCGAACCCGTAGGGTCCGCACGCTTAAGGTTTCGATGACAGTTTTATTATGAGTTTATGAGTTTTGATGTACCGAAGGAGTTCAGAGTCCCGGATGAGATCGGGGACATGATGAGGAGTCTCGAAATGGTCGAGACGTAAAAATCGATATATTGGACGACTATATTCGGACATCGGAAAGGTTCCGAGTGATTCGGGTATTTTCGGAGTACCGGGGAGTTACGGGAATAGAGGAGAGAGGCCAAAAGGAAGGAGGCGCGTGGCCCCCTTCTGGTCCGAATTGGACAAGGGGTGCAGCCCCCTTTTCCTTCTCCCTCTCCCCCTCTTTCCTTCTCTCCTACTCCGGAAAGGAAAGGGGAATCCTACTAGGACTTGGGAGTCCTAGTAGGACTCCCCACACTTGGCGCGCCCCTTCTAGGGCCGGCCTCTCCCTCCCTCCTTTATATACGGGGGCAGGGGGGCACCTCTAGACACAACAGTTGATCTCATGATCTCTTAGCCGTGTGCGGTGCCCCCCTCCACCACAGTTCTCCTCGATAATATTGTAGCGGTGCTTAGGCGAAGCCCTGCGACGGTAGAACATCAAAATCGTCACCACGCCGTCGTGCTGACGGAACTCTTCCTCGACACTCGGCTGGATCGGAGTTCGAGGGACGTCATCGAGCTGAACGTGTGCTAGAACTCGAAGGTGCCGTAGTTTTGGTGCTTGATTGGTCGGGCCGTGAAGACGTACGACTACATCAACCGCGTTGTTCTAACGCTTCCGCTTCCGGTCTACGAGGGTACGTAGACACACTCTTCCCTCTCGTTGCTATGCATCTGGTAGATAGATCTTGCGTGATCGTAGGAAAATTTTAAAATACTACGTTCCCCAACAGTAGCATCATGAGCCAGGTCTATGCGTAGATGATATGCACGAGTAGAACACAATGAGTTGTGGGCGATACTAGTCATACTGCTTACCAGCATGTCATACTTTGCTTCGGCGGTATTGTGAGATGAAGCGGCCCGGACCGACATTACGCGTACGCTTACGCGAGACTGGTTTCACCGTTACGAGCACTCGTTGCTTAAAGGTGACTGGCGGGTGTCTGTCTCTCTCACTTTAGCTGAATCAAGTGTGGCTACGCCCGGTCCTTGTGAAGGTTAAAACAGCACATACTTGACGAAACATCGTTGTGGTTTTGTATGCGTAGGTAAGAACGGTTCTTGCTAAGCACGTAGCAGCCACGTAAAACTTGCAACAACAAAGTAGAGGACGTCTAACTTGTTTTTGCAGGGCATGTTGTGATGTGATATGGTCAAGACATGATGAGTTATACGGTTTTGTATGAGATGATCATGTTTTGTAAAGTTATCGGCAACTGGCAGGAGCCATATGGTTGTCGCTTTATTGTATGAAATGCAATTGCCATGTAATTGCTTTACTTTATCACTAAGCGGTAGCGATAGTCGTAGAAGCAATAGTTGGCGAGACGACAACGATGCTACGATGGAGATCAAGGTGTCGTGCCGGTGACGAAGGTGATCATGATGGTGCTTTGGAGATGGAGATCAAAAGCACAAGATGATGATAGCCATATCATGTCACATATTTTGATTGCATGTGATGTTTATCTTATTATGCTTCTTATTTTGCTTAGAACGACGGTAGCATTATAAGATGATCCCTTACTAAATTTCAAGGTATAAGTGTTCTCCCTGAGTATGCACCGTTGCGAAAGTTCGTCGTGCCGAGACACCACGTGATGATCGGGTGTGATAAGCTCTACGTTCAAATACAACGGGTGTAAGCCAGTTTTGCACACGCAGAATACTCGGGTTGAACTTGACGAGCCTAGCATATACAGATATGGCCTCGGAACACTGGAGACCGAAAGGTCGAGCGTGAATCATATAGTAGATATGATCAACATAAGATGTTCACCATTGAAAACTACTCCATCTCACGTGATGATCGGACATGGTTTAGTTGATTTGGATCACGTGATCATTTAGATGACCCAACGGTATGGCCGAGGTGTGTTTCTGTGGAGGGGGGCACCGCACACGGCTATCATCTAAGTTCGAAGGAGCCAATATGAACATCCAGGTTCCGCTATTGGTTATTGACCGGAGATGAGTCTCGGTCATGTCTACATAGTTCTCGAACCCGTAGGGTCCACACGCTTAACGTTTGATGACGATCGGTATTATGAGTTTATGAGTATTGATGTACCGAAGGTAGTTAGGAGTCCCGGATGAGATCACGGACATGACGAGGAGTCTCGGAATGTCCGAGACATAAAGATTGATATATTGGACGGCTATATTCGGACACCGGAAGTATACCGGAAAAGATTCGGATTTATCGGGAATGCCGGAGGGGGTTACCGGAACCCCCTACGAGAGGGGATGGTCCATAGTGGGCCTAAAGGGAAAGAGAGAGGCAGCCCATAGGGCTGGCCGGCGCCCCCACCTAGAGTTCATAGTTGGACTAGGATTGGGGGGGGGGGGGGCGCCACCTCTCCTATTCCTTTCCCCCTTCTTCCTTTCGGTGAATCCTACTAGGAATAGGATTGCAATCCTATTCCTAGTAGGACTCCTTCCCTAGCCGCACCAGGAAGGGCCGGCCGGCCTCCCTCCCCTGCTCCTTTATATACGGGGGCAGGGGGGCACCCAAAGACACACAAGTTGAATTGTTTTAGCCGTGTGCGGTGCCCCCCTCCACAGAATCACACCTCGGTCATACCGTCGCGGAGCTTAGGCGAAGCCCTGCGCCGGTGAACACATCATATCCGTCACCATGCCGTCGTGCTGACGAAACTCTCCTGTGAAGCTCAACTGGATCAAGAGCTCGTGGGACGTCATCAAGCTGAACGTGTGCTGAACGCGGAGGTGCCGTACGTTCGGTGCTTGATCGGTTGGATCGCGAAGAAGTTCGACAACATCAACCGCGTCACTTGACGCTTCCGCTCCCGGTCTACGAGGGTACGTAGACACACTCTTCCCTCTCGTTGCTATGCATCTGGTAGATAGATCTTGCGTGATCGTAGGAAAATTTTAAAATACTACGTTCCCCAACAGTGGCATCATGAGCCAGGTCTATGCGTAGATGATATGCACGAGTAGAACACAATGAGTTGTGGGCGATACTAGTCATACTGCTTACCAGCATGTCATACTTTGCTTCGGCGGTATTGTGAGATGAAGCGGCCCGGACCGACATTACGCGTACGCTTACGCGAGACTGGTTTAACCGTTACGAGCACTCGTTGCTTAAAGGTGACTGGCGGGTGTCTGTCTCTCTCACTTTAGCTGAATCAAGTGTGGCTACGCCCGGTCCTTGTGAAGGTTAAAACAGCACATACTTGACGAAACATCGTTGTGGTTTTGTATGCGTAGGTAAGAACGGTTCTTGCTAAGCCCGTAGCAGCCACGTAAAACTTGCAACAACAAAGTAGAGGACGTCTAACTTGTTTTTGCAGGGCATGTTGTGATGTGATATGGTCAAGACATGATGAGTTATACGGTTTTGTATGAGATGATCATGTTTTGTAAAGTTATCGGCAACTGGCAGGAGCCATATGGTTGTCGCTTTATTGTATGAAATGCAATCGCCATGTAATTGCTTTACTTTATCACTAAACGGTAGCGATAGTCGTAGAAGCAATAGTTGGCGAGACGACAACGATGCTACGATGGAGATCAAGGTATCACGCCGGTGACGAAGGTGATCATAGCGGTGCTTTGAAGATGGAGATCAAAAGCACAAGATGATGATGGCCATATCATGTCACATATTTTGATTGCATGTGATGTTTATCTTATTATGCTTCTTATTTTGCTTAGAACGTCGGTAGCATTATAAGATGATCCCTTACTAAATTTCAAGGTATAAGTGTTCTCCCTGAGTATGCACCGTTGCGAAAGTTCGTCGTGCCGAGACACCACGTGATGATCGGGTGTGATAAGCTCTACGTTCAAATACAACGGGTGTAAGCCAGTTTTGCACACACAGAATACTCGGGTTAAACTTGACGAGCCTAGCATATGCAGATATGGCCTCGGAACACTGGAGACCGAAAGGTCGAGCGTGAATCATATAGTAGATATGATCAACATAAGATGTTCACCATTGAAACTACTCCATCTCACGTGATGATCGGACATGGTTTAGTTGATTTGGATCACGTGATCATTTAGATGACCAGAGGGATGTCTATCTAAGTGGGAGTTCTTAAGTAATATGATTAATTGAACTTTAATTTATCATGAACTTAGTCCTGGTAGTATTAGCATATCTATGTTGTAGATCAATAGCTCGCGATGTTGCTCCCCGTTTATTTTCCTAGAGAAAACTAAGTTGAAAGATGTTAGTAGCAATGATGCGGACTTGTTCCATGATCTGAGGATTATCCTCATTGATACACAGAAGAATTATGTCCTTGATGCACCGCTAGGTGACAGACCTATTGCAGGAGCAGATGTAGACGTTATGAACGTTTTGACAAAAGCTCGATATGATGACTACTTGATAGTTTAGTGCACCATGCTTTACGGCTTATAACCGGGACTTCAAAAACGTTTTGAATGCCACGGAGCATATAAGATGTTCCAAGAGTTGAAATTAGTATTTCATACTCATGCCCGTGTCGAGAGGTATAAGACCTCGGACAGTACTTTGCCTACAAGATGGAGGAGAATAGCTCAACCAGTGAGCATGTGCTCAGATTGTCTGGGTAATACAATTGCTTGAATCAAGTGGGAGTTAATCTTCCAGATAAGATAGTAATTGACAAAGTTCTCTAGACACTATCACCAAGTTAGTAGAACTTCGTGATGAACTATAATATGCAAGGGATGACGAAAGTAATTCTCGAGCTCTTCGCAATGCTGAAATCGGCGAAGGTAGAAATCAAGAAAGAACATCAAGTGTTGATGGTTAATAAGACCACTTGTTTCAAGTAAAGGGCAAAGGGATAGAAGTGGAACTTCAAGAAGAATGACAAGCAAGTTGTCACTCCCGTGAAGAAACCCAAAGCTGAAACTCAAGCCTGAAACTAAGTGCTTCTACTGCAAAGGAAATAGTCACTGGAAGTGGAACTGCCCTAGATACTTGGCGGATAAGAAGGATGGCAAGGTGAACAAAGGTATATTTTGATATACAGATTATTGATGTGTACTTTACTAGTGTTCACAGCAACCCCTCGGTATTTGATACTGGTTCAGTTGCTAAAGAGTAGTAACTCGAAATGGGAGTTGCATAATGAACAGAAACTAGTTAAAGGATGAAGTGACGATGTGTATTGGAAGAAGTTCCAAGATTGATATGATCATCATCGCACACTCCCTATACTTTCGGGATTAGTGTTGAACCTAAATAAGTGTTATTTGGTGTTTGTGTTGAGCATGAATATGATTTGATCATGTTTATTGCAATACAGTTATTCATGTAAGTTAGAGAATAATTGTTGTTCTGTTTACATGAATAAAACCTTCTATGGTCATACACCCAATGAAAATGGTTTGTTGGATCTCGATCGTGGTGATACACATATTCATAATATTGAAGCCAAAAGATGCAAGGTTAATAATGATAGTGCAACTTATTTGTGGCACTGCCGTTTAGGTCATATTGGTGTAAAACGCATGAAGAAACTCCATAATGATGGACTTTTGGAATCACTTGATTATGAATCACTTGGTGCTTGCGAACAATGCCTCATGGGCAAGATGACTAAAACTCCGTTCTCCGGAACTGTGGAGCGAGCAACAGATTTGTTGGAGATCATACATACATATGTATGTGGACCAATGAGTGTTGAAGCTCGCGGCGGGTATCGTTATTTTCTGACCTTCACTGATGATTTGAGCAGATATGGGTATATCTACTTAATGAAGCACAAGTCTGAAACATTTGAAAAGTTCAAAGAATTTCAGAGTGAAGAGGAGAATCATCGTAACAAGAAAATAAGAGTCTCTACGATATGATCGTAGAGGTAAAATATTTGAGTTAGCGAGTTTGGCCTTCAGTAAAAACAATGTGAAATAGTTTCACTACTCACGCCATCTGGAACACCATAGTGTAATGGTGTGTCCGAACATCATAACCGTACTTTATTAGATATGGTGCAATCGATGATGTCTCTTGCCGATCTACTACTATCGCTTTTTGGGGTTATGCATTAGAGACAGCTACATTCACGTTAAATAGGGCACCATCTAAATCCGTTGATACGACACCTTATGAACTATGGTTTGGCAAGAAACCAAAGTTGTCGTTTCTTAAAGTTTGGGGCTGCGATGCTTATGTGAAAAAAAACTTCAACCTGATAAGCTCGAACCCAAGTCGGAGAAATGTGTCTTCATAGGATACCCAAAAGAGACTGTTGGGTACACCTTCTATCACAGATCCGAAGGCAAGATATTCGTTGCTAAGAATGGATCCTTTCTAGAGAAAGAGTTTCTCTCGAAAAAAGTGAGTGGGAGGAAAGTACAACTTGATGAGGTAATTGTACCTTCTCCCGAATTGGAAAGTAGTACATCACAGAAAATTGTTCCTGTGATTCCTACATCGATCAGTGAGGAAGTTAATGATGATGATCATGAAACTTCGGATCAAGTTTCTGTTGAACGTCGTAGATCAACCAGAGTACGTTCCGCACCAGAGTGGTACGGCAACCCGGTTCTGGAAGTCATGTTACTGGACCATGATGAACCTACGAACTATGAGGAAGCGATGATGAGCCCAGATTCCGCGAAATGGCTTGAGGCCATGAAATTGGAGATGGGATCCATGTATGAGAACAAAGTATGGACTTTGGTTGACTTGCCTGATGGTCGGCAAGCCATTGAAAATAAATGGATCTTTAAGAGGAAGACTGACGCCGATGGTAATGTTACTGTCTACAAAGCTCGACTTGTTGCGAAAGGTTTTCGACAAGTTCAAGGTGTTGACTACGATGAGATTTTCTCACCCGTAGCGATGCTTAAGTCTGTCCGAATCATGTTAGCAATTGCCACATTTTATGAAATTTGGCAAATGGATAACGAAACTGCGTTCTTTAATGGATTTATTAAAAAAGAGTTGTATATGATGCAACCAGAATGTTTTGTCAATCCTAAAGGTGCTAGCAAATTGTGCAAGCTCCAGCGATCCATCTATGGACTGGTGCAAGCATCTCAGAGTTGGAATATACGCTTTGATAAGTTGATCAAAGCATATAGATTTATACAGACTTGCGGTGAAGCCTGTATTTACAAGAAGTGAGTGGGAGCACTACAACCTTTCTGATAAGTATATGTGAATGACATATTGTCGATCGGAAATGATGTAGAATTTTCTGGAAAGCATAAAGGAGTGTTTGAAAGGAGTTTTTTAAAGAAAGACCTTGGTGAAGCTGCTTACAAATTGAGCATCAAGATCTATAGAGATAGATCAAGACGCTTGATAAGACTTTCGATAAGTACATACCTTGATAAGATTTTGAAGTAGTTCAAAATGTATCAGTCAAAGAAGGAGTTCTTGCCTGACTTGTAAGGTGTGAAGTTGAGTAAGACTCAAAGCCAGACCACGGCAGAAAAATATAGAGAGAATGAAAGTCATTCCCTATGCCTCAGCCATAGGTTCTATAAAGTATGCCATGCTGTGTACCAAACATTTTGTGTACCTTGCCATAAGTTTGACAAGGAGGTACAATAGTGATCCAGGAGTAGATCACTGTACAGCGGTCAAAATTATCCTTAGTAACTGGATGACTAAGGAAATGTTTCTCGATTATGGAGGTGATAAAGAGTTCGTCGTAAAGGGTTACGCTGATGCAAGCTTTGACACTAAATCCAGATGACTCTAAGTATCAATCTGGATGCGTATTGAAAGTGGGAGCAATTAGCTAGAGTAGCTCCATGCAGAGCATTGTAGACATAGAAATCTGCAAAATACATACAGATCTGAATATAACAGACCCGCTGACTAAACTTCTCTCACGAAGCAAAACATGATCACACCTTAGTACTCTTTGGGTGTTAATCACATGGCGATGTGAACTAGATTGTTGACTCTAGTAAACCCTTTTGGGTATTGGTCGCATGGCGATGAGAACTATGGGTGTTAGTCACATGGTGATGTGAACTATTGGTGTTAATCACATGGTGATGTGATCTAGATTATTGACTCTAGTGCAAGTGGGAGACTGAAGGAAATATGCCCTAGAGGCAATAATAAAGTTATTATTTATTTCCTTATATCATGATAAATGTTTATTATTCATGCTAGAATTGTATTAACTGGAAACTTAGTACATGTGTGAATACATAGACAAAACAGAGTGTCCCTAGTATGCCTCTACTAGACTAGCTCATTGATCAAAGATGGTTATGTTTCCTAGCCATAGACATGAGTTTTCATTTGATCAACGGGGTCACATCATTAGGAGAATGATGTGATGGACAAGACCCATCCGTTAGCTTAGCAACTTGATCGTTTAGTTTTATTGCTATTGCTTTCTTCATGACTTATACATGTTCCTATGACTATGAGATTATGCAACTCCCGAATACCGGAGGAACACTTTGTGTGCTACCAAACGTCACAACGTAACTGGGTGATTATAAAGGTACTCTACAGGTGTCTTCGAAGGTACTTGTTGGGTTGGCGTATTTCGAGATTAGGATTTGTCACTCCGATTGTCGGAGAGGTATCTCTGGGCCCACTCGGTAATGCACATCACTATAAGCCTTGCAAGCATTGCAGCTAATGAGTTAGTTGCGGGATGATGTATTACGGAACGAGTAAAGAGACTTGCCGGTAACGAGATTGAACTAGGTATTGAGATACCAACGATCGAATCTCGGGCTAGTAACATACCGATGACAAAGGGAACAACGTATGTTGTTATGCGGTTTGACCGATAAAGATCTTCGTAGAATATGTGGGAGCCAATATGAGCATCCAGGTTCCGCTATTGGTTATTGACCGGAGACGTGTCTCGGTCATGTCTACATAGTTCTCGAACCCGTAGGGTCCGCACGCTTAAGGTTTCGATGACAGTTTTATTATGAGTTTATGAGTTTTGATGTACCGAAGGAGTTCGGAGTCCCGGATGAGATCGGGGACATGATGAGGAGTCTCGAAATGGTCGAGACGTAAAAATCGATATATTGGACGACTATATTCGGACATCGGAAAGGTTCCGAGTGATTCGGGTATTTTCGGAGTACCGGGGAGTTACGGGAATAGAGGAGAGAGGCCAAAAGGAAGGAGGCGCGTGGCCCCCTTCTGGTCCGAATTGGACAAGGGGTGCAGCCCCCTTTTCCTTCTCCCTCTCCCCTCTTTCCTTCTCTCCTACTCCGGAAAGGAAAGGGGAATCCTACTAGGACTTGGGAGTCCTAGTAGGACTCCCCACACTTGGCGCGCCCCTTCTAGGGCCGGCCTCTCCCTCCCTCCTTTATATACGGGGGCAGGGGGGCACCTCTAGACACAACAGTCGATCTCATGATCTCTTAGCCGTGTGCGGTGCCCCCTCCACCACAGTTCTCCTCGATAATATTGTAGCGGTGCTTAGGCGAAGCCCTGCGACGGTAGAACATCAAAATCGTCACCACGCCGTCGTGCTGACGGAACTCTTCCTCGACACTCGGCTGGATCGGAGTTCGAGGGACGTCATCGAGCTGAACGTGTGCTAGAACTCGGAGGTGCCGTAGTTTCGGTGCTTGATCGGTCGGGCCGTGAAGACGTACGACTACATCAACCGCGTTGTTCTAACGCTTACGCTTCCGGTCTACGAGGGTACGTAGACACACTCTTCCCTCTCGTTGCTATGCATCTGGTAGATAGATCTTGCGTGATCGTAGGAAAATTTTAAAATACTACGTTCCCCAACAGTTACACTGAATCCTCGCGGGACCAACATTTTAGGGAGTTTTTTATACTGCATATACAATTTCGTTGCACTGCGTGTCGTGACCCGGACCGCCAGGTGCGGCTAGTATAGGAGCTCCTACCATGTGCGGGACATCCTATTCGACGCCATAAGCGCCGGCTAGGAGGAGTACTAGCGCCCACACACTCGGAATTCTTGGCCGGCCCAATAAAACTCGACGTGGTTGCTCGCCAGATCGCGTACTGGTTTATCTAAAAGAACAGATCCCGTCCTGATTCGCTTGGTCAAGGTTGACGGTTGACGGAACTGGATCGATACGACCGAGTATACCAGAGCCTCCTGCGGAGGCGATTAGGGTTTCCGCGTAGCGACGGAGGCGCACGACCGATCTACATCGGCGGGGCGTGAACGAGCTGAGCTCGATGGCTGCATCGGGCTCGGGCAAGGCAACGGATGACGCCCCTCTGCCTCGAGGGGATCCAGATCGTGGGAAAGCGGCACGAGCTACTCCGGGCTCGCCAGGAGCGGCTAGGGTTCATCTTGAAGAAGCCCTGGGAAAACTTGGCATCATGGATGAGGAGGCAACACCATTAATCCTTGATGATCGTGAGGAAGAGACTCCAACGAAGTGGCTACTTGCGGGGAAGGTGATGCATCGAAATCTATTACACATACAGACAATAGGTAATGCCCTTCGCCCGACTTGGGGTAATCCCCGAGGTCTGCAGTTCAGATCGATGGGGGACAATATGTTCGTGGTGGAGCTGGAATCAAAGCGGGACAGGGACAGAATCTGGGCAGGATCGCCATGGCATGTCAGTAACCATGCGGTGATTCTCGCAGATTTTGAGGAGTGCATGAGGCCAGATGAAGTAAAATTTGACCGGCTACATCTTTGGGCGCGGGTCATGAATCTCCCATACAATCTCCGAAAGGATGCATGGGGGGTTGAGATTGCAAAGCAGATAGACAAGGATGCGACGTCAGTTCACTTTGATCATATGGGGGGATATCTGCGTGCACGAGTCTCTGTTGATGTTAGTAAGCCACTAAGGAGATGGATCCTTATCGATTCAGCAAGAAGGAAGCGGCAGGACCTATATGATATCCAATACGAGAACGTACCGCACTTCTGTTTCTCGTGTGGCTGTTTAGGGCACTCTGATCTCTACTGCCCTACTCCGGGGAGGAGGGATGCCCATGGAAATCTTCCTTTCGGACCTAGCCTACGGGTGTTAGATGAAATGAAGAAAGCTTCATTCAATGATAGCTCGAGCAAACAGGGTAATGATACAAGTCACAGCAAGAGGGAATCTAAAAACTCAAGCAATGTTGGCACCAGCAAAGTTACCCCTGAGGTTAACTCACCAGCCAAGAATCGCCCCATCAAGAGGAAAGAGGTACCTCGGCAGGAATATAGGAGGGTCAATGGACCGCTCCTACTGATGGACTCGGGTGCAGATAGGACGGATCTTGATACGTCCATTCAACAGTCAGAGGAACATATGGATGAGCGCAATGATGAGGATGGGAGGAAGAAGAAGAAACCTACCCCAGATAATTCGGCAGAGGCTGCTGGATAGCCCTGCCAGCCCAAATGAATTGCATAAGCTGGAACTGCCGGGGGCTTGGGAACCCTGCGGCAGTTCGAGAGCTTCGCAGTATTGTGAAGCAAGAAGGTCCTGCCCTTTTGTTTGTCATGGAAACTAAAATAAGGGCGAAGAAAGTAGAGAATCTGCGAAACACTTTGGGTTTTGCAGGATGTTTTGCTGTCGACAGTAATGGTCTCAGTGGTGGAGTGGGACTGTTTTGGTCGAGTGAAGTTTCGGTTGAGCTGAAGAATTTTAGTGTGAGCCATATTGATGTGGTTGTCACGAAAACTGGCCTCAATTCTCCGGGTTGGAGATTCACTGGTTTCTATGGAGCTCCGAGAGCGGAAAACCGTTATCATAGCTGGCGCTTCATGAGAACGTTACATGGAATTGAACATGACGCATGGATGTGCGTTGGCGATTTCAACGAAACTCTATACGGCACTGAGCACTTCAGCCGTGCTGCCAGGCCAGAGTGGCAAATGCGAGCTTTCCGCGAAGTCGTCGAGGAGTGTGCCCTCCAGGATCTTGGATGGGCGGGAGTGGAATACACATGGGATAACATGCAACAAGGCGAGGCAAATGTCAAAGCGCGTCTGGATCGGGCTCTAGCCAACGCAGCAATGTTAAACCTCTTTGAAGAGTCCAGGGTCCGACATGTTAGTTCCATAGAGTCTGATCATTGTTTCATTGTAATTGAATTGCGTGAGCTCAATCACCATAGATATAAAAAAGGAGCAAAGCAGTTTCGTTATGAGAATGTTTGGCAATCACATGCCGACTATGATGACCTTGTTACTGAATCATGGCAGCGGATACACCAAGGGCTGTTGGGGAACGTAGTATTTTAAAATTTTCCTACGATCACACAAGATCTATCTACCAGATGCATAGCAACGAGAGGGAAGAGTGTGTCTACGTACCCTCGTAGACCGGGAGCGGAAGCGTCAAGTGACGCGGTTGATGTTGTCGAACTTCTTCGCGATCCAACCGATCAAGCACCGAACGTACGGCACCTCCATGTTCAGCACACGTTCAGCTTGATGACGTCCCACGAGCTCTTGATCCAGTTGAGCTTCACGGGAGAGTTTCGTCAGCACAACGGCGTGGTGACGAATATGATGTGTTCACCGGCGCAGGGCTTCGCCTAAGCTCCGCGACGGTATGACCGAGGTGTGATTCTGTGGAGGGGGGCACCGCACACGGCTAAAACAATTCAACTTGTGTGTCTTTGGGTGCCCCCCTGCCCCCGTATATAAAGGAGCAGGGGAGGGAGGCCGGCCGGCCCTTCCTGGTGCGGCTAGGGAAGGAGTCCTACTAGGAATAGGATTGCAATCCTATTCCTAGTAGGATTCACCGAAAGGAAGAAGGGGGAAAGGAATAGGAGAGGTGGCGCCCCCCCCCCCAATCCTAGTCCAACTAGGAACCCTAGGTGGGGCGCCGGCCAGCCCTATGGGCTGCCTCTCTCTTTCCCTTTAGGCCCACTATGGACCATCCCCTCTCGTAGGGGGTTCCGGTAACCCCCTCCGGTATTCCCGATAAATCCGAAACTTTTCCGGTATACTTCCGGTGTCCGAATATAGCCGTCCAATATATCAATCTTTATGTCTCGGACATTCCGAGACTCCTCGTCATGTCCGTGATCTCATCTGGGACTCCGAACTACCTTCGGTACATCAATACTCATAAACTCATAATACCGATCGTCATCAAACGTTAAGCGTGCGGACCCTACGGGTTCGAGAACTATGTAGACATGACCGAGACTTATCTCCGGTCAATAACCAATAGCGGAACCTGGATGTTCATATTGGTTCCTACATATTCTACGAAGATCTTTTATCGGTCAGAACCGCATAACTACATACGTTGTTCCTTTTGTCAAACGGTATGTTACTTGCCCGAGATTCGATCGTCGGTATCTCTATACCTAGTTCAATCTCGTTACCGGCAAGTCTCTTTACTCGTTCCGTAACACATCATCTCGTGACTAACTCATTAGTCTTTTGCTTGCAAGACTTATTGTGATGTGTGTTACCGAGAGGGCCCAGAGATACCTCTCCGACACTCGGAGTGACAAATCCTAATCTTGATCTATGCCAACACCACGAGTACTTTCGGAGACACCTGTAGAGCATCTTTATGATCACCCAGTTACGTTGTGACGTTTGATAGCACACAAGGTGTTCCTACGGTATTCGGGAGTTGCATAATCTCATAGTCATAGGAACATGTATAAGTCATGAAGAAAGCAATAGCAGTTAAACTAAACGATCATAGTGCTATGCTAACGGATGGGTCTTGTCCATCACATCATTCTCCTAACGATGTGATCCCGTTGATCAAATGACAACTCATGTCTATGGTTAGGAAACATAACCATCTTTGATCAATGAGCTAGTCTAGTAGAGGCATACTAGGGACATACTGTTTTGTCTATGTATCCACACATGTACTAAGTTTCCGGTTAATACAATTCTAGCATGAATAAAAGACATTTATCATGATATAAGGAAATACAAATAACATCTTTATTATTGCCTCTAGGGCATATTTCCTTCAGTCTCCGACTTGAACTAGAGTCAATAATCTAGATTACAAAGTGATGATTCTCACACCCATGGAGTCTTGGTGCTGATCATGTTTTGCCCGTGGAAGAGGCTTAGTCAACGGGTCTGCAACATTCAGATCCGTATGTATTTTGCAAATCTCTATGTCTCCCTCCTTGACTAGATTGCGGATGGAATTGAAGCGTCTTTTGATGTGCTTTGTTCTCTTGTGAAACCTGGATTCCTTCGCCAAGGCTATGGCTCCAGTGTTGTCACAAAAGATTTTCATTGGACCCGATGCACTAGGTACTACACCTAGATCGGATATGAACTCCTTCATCCAGACTCCTTCATTTGCTGCTTCCGAAGCAGCTATGTATTCCGCTTCACACGTAGATCCCGCCACGACGCTTTGCTTGGAACTGCACCAGCTGACAGCTCCACCGTTCAATAAAAATACATATCCGGTTTGTGACTTTGAGTCATCCGGATCAGTGTCAAAGCTAGAATCGACGTAACCGTTTACGACGAGCTCTTTGTCACCTCCATATACGAGAAACATATCCTTTGTTCTTTTCAGATACTTTAGGATGTTTTTGACCGCTGTCCAGTGATCCACTCCTGGATTACTTTGGTACCTCCCTGCTAGAATTATAGCAAGACACACATCAGGTCTGGTACACAGCATTGCATACATGATAGATCCTATGGCTGAGGCATAGGGAATGACTTTCATTTTCTCTCTATCTTCTGCAGTGGTCGGGCATTGAGTCTTACTCAACTTCATACCTTGTAAAACAGGCAAGAACCCTTTCTTTGACTGATCCATTTTGAACTTCTTCAAAATCTTATCAAGGTATGTGCTTTGTGAAAGTCCAATTAAGCGTCTTGATCTATCTCTATAGATCTTGATACCTAATATATAAGCAGCTTCACCGAGGTCTTTCATTGAAAAACTTTTATTCAAGTATCCTTTTATGCTATCCAGAAATTCTATATCATTTCCAATCAACAATATGTCATCTACATATAATATTAGAAATGCTACAGAGCTCCCACTCACTTTCTTGTAAATACAGGCTTCTCCAAAAGTCTGTATGAAACCATATGCTTTGATCACCTCATCAAAGCGTATATTCCAACTCCGAGATGCTTGCACCAGTCCATAGATGGATCGCTGGAGCTTGCATACTTTGTTAGCACCTTTTGGATCGACAAAACCTTCTGGTTGCATCATATACAACTCTTCTTTGAGATATCCATTTAGGAATGCAGTTTTGACATCCATTTGCCAGATTTCATAATCATAAAATGCGGCAATTGCTAACATGATTCGGACAGACTTAAGCATCGCTACAGGTGAGAAAGTCTCATCGTAGTCAACTCCTTGAACTTGTCGAAAACCTTTCGCAACAAGTCGAGCTTTGTAAACAGTAATATTACCGTCTGCGTCGGTCTTCCTCTTGAAGATCCATTTATTTTCGATGGCTTGCCGATCATCGGGCAAGTCAACCAAAGTCCATACTTTGTTCTCATACATGGATCCCATCTCAGATTTCATGGCTTCAAGCCATTTTGCGGAATCTGGGCTCATCATCGCTTCCTCATAGTTCGTAGGTTCATCATGGTCTAGTAACATGATTTCCAGAACTGGGTTGCCGTACCACTCTGGTGCGGAACGTACTCTGGTTGATCTACGACGTTCAGCAGAAACTTGATCCGAAGTTTCATGATCATTATCATTAACTTCCTCACTAATTGGTGTAGGAATCACTGGAACAATTTCCTGTGGTGTACTACTTTCCAATCCGGGAGAAGGTACAATTACCTCATCAAGTTCTACTTTCCTCCCACTCACTTCTTTCGAGAGAAACTCTTTTTCTAGAAAGGATCCGTTCTTAGCAACGAATATTTTGCCTTTGGATCTGTGATAGAAGGTGTACCCAACAGTCTCTTTTGGGTATCCTATGAAGACACATTTTTCCGACTTGGGTTCGAGCTTATCAGGTTGAAGTGTTTTCACATAAGCATCGCAGCCCCAAACTTTAAGAAACGACAACTTTGGTTTCTTGCCAAACCATAGTTCATAAGGTGTCGTATCAACGGATTTAGATGGTGCCCTATTTAACGTGAATGCAGCTGTCTCTAAAGCATAACCCCAAAACGATAGTGGTAAATCGGTAAGAGACATCATAGATCGCACCATATCCAATAAAGTACGGTTACGACGTTCGGACACACCATTACGCTGTGGTGTTCCAGGTGGCGTGAGTTGTGAAACTATTCCACATTGTTTCAAATGAAGACCAAACTCGTAACTCAAATATTCTCCTCCACGATCAGATCGTAGGAACTTTATTTTCTTGTTACGATGATTCTCTACTTCACTCTGAAATTCTTTGAACTTTTCAAATGTTTCAGACTTGTGCTTCATTAAGTAGATATACCCATATCTGCTCAAATCATCAGTGAAGGTCAGAAAATAACGATACCGCCGCGAGCATCAACACTCATTGGTCCACATACATCAGTATGTATGATTTCCAACAAATCTGCTGCTCGCTCCATAGTTCCGGAGAACGGAGTTTTAGTCATCTTGCCCATGAGGCATGGTTCGCAAGCACCAAGTGATTCATAATCAAGTGATTCCAAAAGTCCATCATTATGGAGTTTCTTCATGCGTTTTACACCAATATGACCTAAACGGCAGTGCCACAAATAAGTTGCACTATCATTATTAACCTTGCATCTTTTGGTTTCAATATTATGAATATGTGTATCACTACAATCGAGATCCAATAAGAATAGACCACTCTTCAAGGGTGCATGACCATAAAAGATATTATTCATAAAAATGGAACAACCATTATTCTCTGATTTAAATGAATAACCGTCTCGCAATAAACAAGATCCAGATATAATGTTCATGCTTAACGCTGGCACCAAATAACAATTATTTAGGTCTAAAACTAATCCCGAAGGTAGATGTAGAGGTAGCGTGCCGACGGCGATCACATCGACTTTGGAACCGTTTCCCACGCGCATCGTCACCTCGTCTTTAGCTAATCTTCGTTTAATCCGTAGTCCCTGTTTCGAGTTACAAATATTAGCAACCGAACCGGTATCAAATACCCAGGTACTACTACGAGCATTAGTAAGGTACACATCAATAACATGTATATCACATATACCTTTGTTCATCTTGCCATCCTTCTTATCCGCCAAATACTTGGGGCAGTTCCGCTTCCAGTGTCCAGTTCCCTTGCAGTAGAAGCACTCAGTTTCAGGCTTGGCTCCAGATTTGGGTTTCTTCGTGGAAGTAGCAACTGACTTGCTATTCTTTTTGAAGTTCCCTTTCTTTCCCTTGCCCTTTTTCTTGAAACTAGTGGTCTTGTTAACCATCAACACTTGATGCTCCTTTTTGATTTCTACCTCCGCAGCTTTGAGCATAGCGAAGAGCTCGGGAATTGTCTTTTGCATCCCTTGCATGTTATAGTTCATCACGAAGCCTTTATAGCTTGGTGGAAGTGATTGAAGAACTCTATCAATAACACTATCCTCGTCAACTTTGCAACCAAGTTGAGTCATATGATTGTAGTACCCAGACATTCTGAGCAAGTGTTCACTGATAGAACTATTCTCCTCCATTTTGCAGCTGTAGAACTTATTGGAAATCTCATATTTCTCAATTCGGGCATTTGCTTGAAATATTAACTTCAACTCCTGGAACATCTCATATGCTCCATGACGTTCAAAACGTCGTTGAAGTCCCGGTTCTAAGCCGTAAAGCATGGCACACTGAACTATCGTGTAGTCATCAGACCGCGACTGCCAGACGTTCAAAGCGTCTGCATTAGCGGAAGGGGGCTTGTCACCTAGCGGTGCTTCAAGGACATAATTCTTCTGTGCAGCAATGAGGATAATCCTCAGGTTACGGACCCAGTCCGTGTAATTGCTACCATCATCTTTCAACTTAGCTTTCTCTAGAAATGCATTAAAATTCAAAGGAACGGTAGCACGGGCCATAGATCTACAACGACATAGATATGCAAAACTATCAGGACTAAGTTCATGATAAATTAAAGTTCAATTTAATCATATTAATTTAAAGAACTCCCACTTAGATAGACATCCCTCTGGTCATCTAAATGATCACGTGATCCAAATCAACTAAACCATGTCCGATCATCACGTGAGATGGAGTAGTTTTCAATGGTGAACATCTTATGTTGATCATATCTACTATATGATTCACGCTCGACCTTTCGGTCTCCAGTGTTCCGAGGCCATATCTGTATATGCTAGGCTCGTCAAGTTTAACCCGAGTATTCTGCGTGTGCAAAACTGGCTTACACCCGTTATATTTGAACGTAGAGCTTATCACACCCGATCATCACGTGGTGTCTCGGCACGACGAACTTTCGCAACGGTGCATACTCAGGGAGAACACTTATACCTTGAAATTTAGTAAGGGATCATCTTATAATGCTACCGTCGTTCTAAGCAAAATAAGAAGCATAATAAGATAAACATCACATGCAATCAAAATATGTGACATGATATGGCCATCATCATCTTGTGCTTTTGATCTCCATCTCCAAAGCACCGTCGTGATCACCTTCGTCACCGGCGCGACACCTTGATCTCCATCGTAGCATCGTTGTCGTCTCGCCAACTATTGCTTCTACGACTATCGCTACCGCTTAGTGATAAAGTAAAGCAATTACATGGCGATTGCATTTCATACAATAAAGCGACAACCATATGGCTCCTGCCAGTTGCCGATAACTTTACAAAACATGATCATCTCATACAAAACCGTATAAATCATCATGTCTTGACCATATCACATCACAACATGCCCTGCAAAAACAAGTTAGACGTCCTCTACTTTGTTTGTTGCAAGTTTTACGTGGCTGCTACGGGCTTAGCAAGAACCGTTCTTACCTACGCATACAAAACCACAACGATGTTTCGTCAAGTATGTGCTGTTTTAACCTTCACAAGGACCGGGCGTAGCCACACTTGATTCAGCTAAAGTGAGAGAGACAGACACCCGCCAGTCACCTTTAAGAAACGAGTGCTCGTAACGGTGAAACCAGTCTCGCGTAAGCGTACGCGTAATGTCGGTCCGGGCCGCTTCATCTCACAATACCGCCGAAGCAAAGTATGACATGCTGGTAAGCAGTATGACTAGTATCGTCCACAATCTCATTGTGTTCTACTCGTGCATATCATCTACGCATAGACCTGGGTCATGATGCCACTGTTGGGGAACGTAGTATTTTAAAATTTTCCTACGATCACGCAAGATCTATCTACCAGATGCATAGCAACGAGAGGGAAGAGTGTGTCTACGTACCCTCGTAGACCGGGAGCGGAAGCGTCAAGTGACGCGGTTGATGTTGTCGAACTTCTTCGCGATCCAACCGATCAAGCACCGAACGTACGACACCTCCGCGTTCAGCACACGTTCAGCTTGATGACGTCCCACGAGCTCTTGATCCAGTTGAGCTTCACGGGAGAGTTTCGTCAGCACGACGGCGTGGTGACGGATATGATGTGTTCACCGGCGCAGGGCTTCGCCTAAGCTCCGCGACGGTATGACCGAGGTGTGATTCTGTGGAGGGGGGCACCGCACACGGCTAAAACAATTCAACTTGTGTGTCTTTGGGTGCCCCCCTGCCCCCGTATATAAAGGAGCAGGGGAGGGAGGCCGGCCGGCCCTTCTTGGTGCGGCTAGGGAAGGAGTCCTGCAATCCTATTCCTAGTAGGATTCACCGAAAGGAAGAAGGGGGAAAGGAATAGGAGAGGTGGCGCCCCCCCCCAATCCTAGTCCAACTAGGAACCCTAGGTGGGGCGCCGGCCAGCCCTATGGGCTGCCTCTCTCTTTCCCTTTAGGCCCACTATGGACCATCCCCTCTCGTAGGGGGTTCCGGTAACCCCCTCCGGTATTCCCGATAAATCCGAAACTTTTCCGGTATACTTCCGGTGTCCGAATATAGCCGTCCAATATATCAATCTTTATGTCTCAGACATTTTGAGACTCCTCGTCATGTCCGTGATCTCATCCGGGACTCCGAACTACCTTCGGTACATCAATACTCATAAACTCATAATACCGATCGTCATCAAACGTTAAGCGTGCGGACCCTACGGGTTCGAGAACTATGTAGACATGACCGAGACTCATCTCCGGTCAATAACCAATAGCGGAACCTGGATGTTCATATTGGTTCCTACATATTCTACGAAGATCTTTTATCGGTCAGAACAGCATAACTACATACGTTGTTCCTTTTGTCAAACGGTATGTTACTTGCCCGAGATTCGATCGTCGGTATCTCTATACCTAGTTCAATCTCGTTACCGGCAAGTCTCTTTACTCGTTCCGTAACACATCATCTCGTGACTAACTCATTAGTCTTTTGCTTGCAAGACTTATTGTGATGTGTGTTACCGAGAGGGCCCAGAGATACCTCTCCGACACTCGGAGTGACAAATCCTAATCTTGATCTATGCCAACACCACGAGTACTTTCGGAGACACCTGTAGAGCATCTTTATGATCACCCAGTTACGTTGTGACGTTTGATAGCACACAAGGTGTTCCTACGGTATTCGGGAGTTGCATAATCTCATAGTCATAGGAACATGTATAAGTCATGAAGAAAGCAATAGCAGTTAAACTAAACGATCATAGTGCTATGCTAACGGATGGGTATTGTCCATCACATCATTCTCCTAATGATGTGATCCCGTTGATCAAATGACAACTCATGTCTATGGCTAGGAGACATAACCATCTTTGATCAATGAGCTAGTCTAGTAGAGGCATACTAGGGACATACTGTTTTGTCTATGTATCCACACATGTACTAAGTTTCCGGTTAATACAATTCTAGCATGAATAAAAGACATTTATCATGATATAAGGAAATACAAATAACATCTTTATTATTGCCTCTAGGGCATATTTCCTTCAGTCTCCCACTTGAACTAGAGTCAATAATCTAGATTAGAAAGTGATGATCCTCACACCCATGGAGTCTTGGTGCTGATCATGTTTTGCCCGTGGAAGAGGCTTAGTCAACGGGTCTGCAACATTCAGATCCGTATGTATTTTGCAAATCTCTATGTCTCCCTCCTTGACTAGATCGCGGATGGAATTGAAGCGTCTTTTGATGTGCTTTGTTCTCTTGTGAAACCTGGATTCCTTCGCCAAGGCTATGGCTCCAGTGTTGTCACAAAAGATTTTCATTGGACCCGATGCACTAGGTACTACACCTAGATCGGATATGAACTCCTTCATCCAGACTCCTTCATTTGCTGCTTCCGAAGCAGCTATGTATTCCGCTTCACACGTAGATCCCGCCACGACGCTCTGCTTGGAACTACACCAGCTGACAGCTCCACCGTTCAATAAAAATACATATCCGGTTTGTGACTTTGAGTCATCCGGATCAGTGTCAAAGCTAGAATCGACGTAACCGTTTACGACGAGCTCTTTGTCACCTCCATATACGAGAAACATATCCTTTGTTCTTTTCAGATACTTTAGGATGTTTTTGACCGCTGTCCAGTGATCCACTCCTGGATTACTTTGGTACCTCCCTGCTAGAATTATAGCAAGACACACATCAGGTCTGGTACACAGCATTGCATACATGATAGATCCTATGGCTGAGGCATAGGGAATGACTTTCATTTTCTCTCTATCTTCTGCAGTGGTCGGGCATTGAGTCTTACTCAACTTCATACCTTGTAAAACAGGCAAGAACCCTTTCTTTGACTGATCCATTTTGAACTTCTTCAAAATCTTATCAAGGTATGTGCTTTGTGAAAGTCCAATTAAGCGTCTTGATCTATGTCTATAGATCTTGATACCTACTCCCTCTGTAAACTAATATAAGAGCATTTAGATTACTAAAGTAGTGATCTAAACGCTCTTATATTAGTTTACGGAGGGAGTAATATATAAGCAGCTTCACCGAGGTCTTTCATTGAAAAACTTTTATTCAAGTATCCTTTTATGCTATCCAGAAATTCTATATCATTTCCAATCAACAATATGTCATCTACATATAATATTAGAAATGCTATAGAGCTCCCACTCACTTTCTTGTAAATACAGGCTTCTCCAAAAGTCTGTATAAAACCATATGCTTTGATCACCTCATCAAAGCGTATATTCCAACTCCGAGATGCTTGCACCAGTCCATAGATGGATCGCTGGAGCTTGCATACTTTGTTAGCACCTTTTGGATCGACAAAACCTTCTGGTTGCATCATATACAACTCTTCTTTGAGATATCCATTTAGGAATGCAGTTTTGACATCCATTTGCCAGATTTCATAATCATAAAATGCGGCAATTGCTAACATGATTCGGACAGACTTAAGCATCGCTACAGTTGAGAAAGTCTCATCGTAGTCAACTCCTTGAACTTGTCGAAAACCTTTCGCAACAAGTCAAGCTTTGTAAATAGTAATATTACCGTCTGCGTCGGTCTTCCTCTTGAAGATCCATTTATTTTCGATGGCTTGCCGATCATCGGGCAAGTCAACCAAAGTCCATACTTTGTTCTCATACATGGATCCTATCTCAGATTTCATGGCTTCAAGCCATTTTGCGGAATCTGGGCTCATCATCGCTTCCTCATAGTTCGTAGGTTCATCATGGTCTAGTAACATGATCTCCAGAACTGGGTTGCCGTACCACTCTGGTGCGGAACGTACTCTGGTTGATCTACGACGTTCAGTAGAAACTTGATCCGAAGTTTCATGATCATTATCATTAACTTCCTCACTAATTGGTGTAGGAATCACTGGAACAATTTCCTGTGATGTACTACTTTCCAATCCGGGAGAAGGTACAATTACCTCATCAAGTTCTACTTTCCTCCCACTCACTTCTTTCGAGAGAAACTCTTTTTCTGGAAAGGATCCGTTCTTAGCAACGAATATTTTGCCTTCGGATCTGTGATAGAAGGTGTACCCAACAGTCTCTTTTGGGTATCCTATGAAGACACATTTTTCCGACTTGGGATCGAGCTTATCAGGTTGAAGTGTTTTCACATAAGCATCGCAGCCCCAAATTTTAAGAAACGACAACTTTGGTTTCTTGCCAAACCATAGTTCATAAGGTGTCGTATCAACGGATTTAGATGGTGCCCTATTTAACGTGAATGCAGCTGTCTCTAAAGCATAACCCCAAAACGATAGTGGTAAATCGGTAAGAGACATCATAGATTGCACCATATCTAATAAAGTACGGTTACGACGTTCGGACACACCATTACGCTGTGGTGTTCCAGGTGGCGTGAGTTGTGAAACTATTCCACATTGTTTCAAATGAAGACCAAACTCGTAACTCAAATATTCTCCTCCACGATCAGATCGTAGGAACTTTATTTTCTTGTTACGATGATTCTCTACTTCACTCTGAAATTCTTTGAACTTTTCAAATGTTTCAGACTTGTGTTTCATTAAGTAGATATACCCATATCTGCTCAAATCATCAGTGAAGGTCAGAAAATAACGATACCCGCCGCGAGCATCAACACTCATTGGTCCACATACATCAGTATGTATGATTTCCAACAAATCTGTTGCTCGCTCCATGGTTCCAGAGAATGGAGTTTTAGTCATCTTGCCCATGAGGCATGGTTCGCAAGCACCAAGTGATTCATAATCAAGTGATTCCAAAAGTCCATCTTTATGGAGTTTCTTCATGCGTTTTACACCAATATGACCTAAACGGCAGTGCCACAAATAAGTTGCACTATCATTATTAACCTTGCATCTTTTGGTTTCAATATTATGAATATGTGTATCACTACAATCGAGATCCAATAAGAATAGACCACTCTTCAAGGGTGCATGACCATAAAAGATATTATTCATAAAAATGGAACAACCATTATTCTCTGATTTAAATGAATAACCGTCTCGCAATAAACAAGATCCAGATATAATGTTCATGCTTAACGCTGGCACCAAATAACAATTATTTAGGTCTAAAACTAATCCCGAAGGTAGATGTAGAGGTAGCGTGCCGACGGCGATCACATCGACTTTGGAACCGTTTCCCACGCGCATCGTCACCTCGTCCTTAGCTAATCTTCGTTTAATCCGTAGTCCCTGTTTCGAGTTACAAATATTAGCAACCGAACCGGTATCAAATACCCAGGTACTACTACGAGCATTAGTAAAGTACACATCAATAACATGTATATCACATATACCTTTGTTCATCTTGCCATCCTTCTTATCCGCCAAATACTTGGGGCAGTTCCGCTTCCAGTGTCCAGTCCCCTTGCAGTAGAAGCACTCAGTTTCAGGCTTGGCTCCAGATTTGGGTTTCTTCGTTGAAGTAGCAACTGACTTGCTATTCTTTTTGAAGTTCCCTTTCTTTCCCTTGCCCTTTTTCTTGAAACTAGTGGTCTTGTTAACCATCAACACTTGATGCTCCTTTTTGATTTCTACCTCCGCAGCTTTGAGCATAGCGAAGAGCTCGGGAATTGTCTTTTGCATCCCTTGCATGTTATAGTTCATCACGAAGCCTTTATAGCTTGGTGGCAGTGATTGAAGAACTCTATCAATAACACTATCCTCGTCAACTTTGCAACCAAGTTGAGTCATATGATTGTAGTACCCAGACATTCTGAGCAAGTGTTCACTGATAGAACTATTCTCCTCCATTTTGCAGCTGTAGAACTTATTGGAAATCTCATATTTCTCAATTCGGGCATTTGCTTGAAATATTAACTTCAACTCCTGGAACATCTCATATGCTCCATGGCGTTCAAAACGTCGTTGAAGTCCCGGTTCTAAGCCGTAAAGCATGGCACACTGAAGTATCGTGTAGTCATCAGACCGCGACTGCCAGACGTTCAAAGCGTCTGCATTAGCGGAAGGGGGCTTGTCACCTAGCGGTGCTTCAAGGACATAATTCTTCTGTGCAGCAATGAGGATAATCCTCAGGTTACGGACCCAGTCCGTGTAATTGCTACCATCATCTTTCAACTTAGCTTTCTCTAGAAATGCATTAAAATTCAAAGGAACGGTAGCACGGGCCATAGATCTACAACGACATAGATATGCAAAACTATCAGGACTAAGTTCATGATAAATTAAAGTTCAATTTAATCATATTAATTTAAAGAACTCCCACTTAGATAGACATCCCTCTGGTCATCTAAATGATCACGTGATCCAAATCAACTAAACCATGTCCGATCATCACGTGAGATGGAGTAGTTTTCAATGGTGAACATCTTATGTTGATCATATCTACTATATGATTCACGCTCGACCTTTCGGTCTCCAGTGTTCCGAGGCCATATCTGTATATGCTAGGCTCGTCAAGTTTAACCCGAGTATTCTGCGTGTGCAAAACTGGCTTACACCCGTTGTATTTGAACATAGAGCTTATCACACCCGATCATCACGTGGTGTCTCGGCACGACGAACTTTCGCAACGGTGCATACTCAGGGAGAACACTTATACCTTGAAATTTAGTAAGGGATCATCTTATAATGCTACCGTCGTTCTAAGCAAAATAAGAAGCATAATAAGATAAACATCACATGCAAATATGTGACATGATATGGCCATCATCATCTTGTGCTTTTGATCTCCATCTTCAAAGCACCGTCATGATCACCTTCGTCACCGGCTTGACACCTTGATCTTCATCGTAGCATCGTTGTCGTCTCGCCAACTATTGCTTCCACGACTATCGCTACCACTTAGTGATAAAGTAAAGCAATTACATGGCGATTGCATTTCATACAATAAAGCGACAACCATATGGCTCCTGCCAGTTGCCGATAACTTTACAAAACATGATCATCTCATACAAAACCGTATAACTCATCATGTCTTGACCATATCACATCACAACATGCCCTGCAAAAACAAGTTAGACGTCCTCTACTTTGTTTGTTGCAAGTTTTACGTGGCTGCTACGGGCTTAGCAAGAACCGTTCTTACCTACGCATACAAAACCACAACGATGTTTCGTCAAGTATGTGCTATTTTAACCTTCACAAGGACCGGGCGTAGCCACACTTGATTCAGCTAAAGTGAGAGAGACAGACACCCGCCAGTCACCTTTAAGCAACGAGTGCTCGTAACGGTGAAACCAGTCTCGCGTAAGCGTACGCGTAATGTCGGTCCGGGCCGCTTCATCTCACAATACCGCCAAAGCAAAGTATGACATGCTGGTAAGCAGTATGACTAGTATCGTCCACAATCTCATTGTGTTCTACTCGTGCATATCATCTACGCATAGACCTGGCTCATGATGCCACTGTTGGGGAACGTAGTATTTTAAAATTTTCCTACGATCACGCAAGATCTATCTACCAGATGCATAGCAACGAGAGGGAAGAGTGTGTCTACGTACCCTCGTAGACCGGGAGCGGAAGCGTCAAGTGACGCGGTTGATGTTGTCGAACTTCTTCGCGATCCAACCGATCAAGCACCGAACGTACGACACCTCCGCATTCAGCACACGTTCAGCTTGATGACGTCCCACGAGCTCTTGATCCAGTTGAGCTTCACGGGAGAGTTTCGTCAGCACGACGGCGTGGTGACGGATATGATGTGTTCACCGGCGCAGGGCTTCGCCTAAGCTCCGCGACGGTATGACCGAGGTGTGATTCTGTGGAGGGGGGCACCGCACACGGCTAAAACAATTCAACTTGTGTGTCTTTGGGTGCCCCCCTGCCCCCGTATATAAAGGAGCAGGGGAGGGAGGCCGGCCGGCCCTTCTTGGTGCGGCTAGGGAAGGAGTCCTGCAATCCTATTCCTAGTAGGATTCACCGAAAGGAAGAAGGGGGAAAGGAATAGGAGAGGTGGCGCCCCCCCCCCAATCCTAGTCCAACTAGGAACCCTAGGTGGGGCGCCGGCCAGCCCTATGGGCTGCCTCTCTCTTTCCCTTTAGGCCCACTATGGACCATCCCCTCTCGTAGGGGGTTCCGGTAACCCCCTCCGGTATTCCCGATAAATCCGAAACTTTTCCGGTATACTTCCGGTGTCCGAATATAGCCGTCCAATATATCAATCTTTATGTCTCAGACATTTCGAGACTCCTCGTCATGTCCGTGATCTCATCCGGGACTCCGAACTACCTTCGGTACATCAATACTCATAAACTCATAATACCGATCGTCATCAAACGTTAAGCGTGCGGACCCTACGGGTTCGAGAACTATGTAGACATGACCGAGACTCATCTCCGGTCAATAACCAATAGCGGAACCTGGATGTTCATATTGGTTCCTACATATTCTACGAAGATCTTTTATCGGTCAGAACCGCATAACTACATACGTTGTTCCTTTTGTCAAACGGTATGTTACTTGCCCGAGATTCGATCGTCGGTATCTCTATACCTAGTTCAATCTCGTTACCGGCAAGTCTCTTTACTCGTTCCGTAACACATCATCTCGTGACTAACTCATTAGTCTTTTGCTTGCAAGGCTTATTGTGATGTGTGTTACCGAGAGGGCCCAGAGGTACCTCTCCGACACTCGGAGTGACAAATCCTAATCTTGATCTATGCCAACACCATGAATACTTTCGGAGACACCTGTAGAGCATCTTTATGATCACCCAGTTACGTTGTGACGTTTGATAGCACACAAGGTGTTCCTACGGTATTCGGGAGTTGCATAATCTCATAGTCATAGGAACATGTATAAGTCATGAAGAAAGCAATAGCAGTTAAACTAAACGATCATAGTGCTATGCTAACGGATGGGTCTTGTCCATCACATCATTCTCCTAATGATGTGATCCCGTTGATCAAATGACAACTCATGTCTATGGCTAGGAAACATAACCATCTTTGATCAATGAGCTAGTCTAGTAGAGGCATACTAGGGACATACTGTTTTGTCTATGTATCCACACATGTACTAAGTTTCCGGTTAATACAATTCTAGCATGAATAAAAGACATTAATCATGATATAAGGAAATACAAATAACATCTTTTTTATTGCCTCTAGGGCATATTTCCTTCAAGGGCAAGGTCTCGCGAGTATAGCCATCACTCTCTCAAGCTTGCAAGGCGAGCTGGGAGCATGGGGGGCTAGAGAATTCGGTAACCTCTCTAGGACAGTGAGAAAACTGCAGAAAAAGTTAGAGAACTTACGACGTCAAGCAGTTGGCCGGGGGCCCTCGGCGGAGGAAGTGGCTACTGCACAGAAACTTAGAGAAGCCCTCAAACAAGAAGAAGTTTGGTTGCGGCAGCGCTCCAGGGTACGATGGCTGCGCGCAGGTGATCGCAATACAACGCATTTTCGAGCTCAAGCGAAACAACGAAAACGAATGAACCGTATAGTGGGTCTGAAGCGGCTTGATGGGTCTGTATGTGCGAACTCAGAGGAGGATCAGCTGGAAGTACAGTATTTCTATCAAAAATTGTACACATCACAGGGCTTTCAAAACATGGATGGCTTGCTACAATTTGTGCCTGAACGGGTCACACCGGATATGAACGCTGATCTGGAGAGACCGTTTGAGGCTGCGGAAGTACGCACGGAGCTGTTCCAGATGGCTCCTTCAAAAGCACCTGGAATTGATGGTTTCACAGCGGGGTTTTTTCAGCGACACTGGTCAGTCGTTGGGAAAGACCTGGTGCCGGCGGTACTAGACTTTTTGAATGGTGGGGAGCTTCCTATGGGGCTTAATGACACTTCTATCACATTGATACCGAAGGTACGGCATCCTCAATCCATTACCCAATATCGTCCCATATCTCTATGCTCGGTACCCTATAAGATTGCCGCCAAAGCGATCACCAACCGTTTGAAACCGTGGATGGACATGATTGTGGGAGAGGAACAAAGTGCATTTGTACCAGGCAGGTTGATAACTGACAATGTACTGGTAGCATTTGAAAGTATTCACACAATGAAGAGGCGGAAGAAAGGGAAGAATTTCTCATGTGCTCTTAAATTAGACATGATGAAAGCGTATGACCGTGTCGAGTGGCATTATCTAGAGGCTATGATGCTCAGACTGGGTTTTGGCCATGATTTTGTTCGACTGATTATGAAGTGTGTCATGTCAGTCAGATTCACTATCAGAATGAATGGCGAGCTGCTTTCTTTTTTCACACCCTCCCGGGGCTTGAGGCAGGGATGCCCGGCATCCCCCTTTCTATTTCTGCTTTGTGCAGAAGGACTCACCTCTCTGCTGAATTATTATGGCGGCAACTTTATTGACAGAGGGATTCGAGTCTCCTATAGATCGCCGTGGGTAAATCATCTTCTGTTTGCTGACGATAGCTTGATATTCATTAGTGCAACAGAGGAAAGTGCAGACAGATTGAACTAAATTCTGCAATTATATGCAGCTTGTTCGGGCCAGTGTGTAAACAAAGACAAGAGCTCAATTTTCTTCACTTCGAATACTACCACCGCAGTCCGGAACAGAATCAAGCAGAGACTTGGCATACTGGTGGAGGCTTTCAGTGAGAGATACCTTGGCCTACCCACAGCAGTGGGAAGGATCACTAGCGGCACTTTCGATCATGTTGGAGAAAGAGCTCGCGGCAGTATGCAGGGGTGGTCAGAGCGTAATTTTGCATGCGCGGGGAGAGAGACATTGCTCAAGTCCATAGTCCAAGCCATCCCTACGTTCAGCATGTCATGCTTTCGACTTACAAAAAAGGTATGTAAGAAGTACACTTCTAACATGGCCAAATATTGGTGGAGTAGTTCACTTTACAAAAGATCTTTGCACTGGATTTCTTGGAAAGCTCTCACTTCGCCAAAAATTCAAGGGGGCATGGGTTTTCGGGACGTGGGACTGTTTAACCTAGCACTCCTCGGGAAACATGGATGGAGGTTTATGGTTAGCCCAGATTCATTATGCGCCCGGGTGATGAAGGGCCGATCCTTCCCAGACTCAGATTTTATGCAGGCCACAGTGCCGAAAACGGCCTCTCCAGTTTGGCGGGCCATTGTGGCAGGGCGGGAGGCTCTTCAGGCGGGTATGATCATGCGTGTTGGCAATGGAAGATCTATCTCCATTTGGGAGGACAAGTGGATCCCAGGTACCACTAGCATGTCTCCTATGTCCATTGTTACTCCTACTACTTTACATTCTGTGCATGAGCTTATTGATGAAGTAAATTGGACATGGAAGACGGATCTCGTTCGACAAAATTTCCTAGCTCCGGATGCAGAAGCTATTCTGAACATACCTATACGCACTGGAGGCGGGGATGATTTCTTTGCTTGGGCTTTTGAAAACTCAGGTGTGTACACTGTCAAATCGGCGTACCGTGCTCTCGTGAATCAGAAAGAGCTTAAGGCTCTAGAGGAAGGGACGGCTACCGGTGCCTCAAAATCTGAACAACAGATGTGGACATCTTTGTGGAAGCTCAAAGTAGTGCCTAAGGTCAGGGTTTTTTGGTGGAGAGTCCTACGCGGGATCCTCCCCGACGAAGCAACCCTTAAGCACAAACATATCAAGCCTATAAGCCTATACAATGTATGCTTGGCTAAAGAGGAAGATCTCATGCATGCATTGGTGACTTGCTCCCATGCACGCAGATTTTGGGATGAAGCGCAAGCATGGCTCGATCTAAGACTCCCCCGTCTACATCCAGCAACATGGGCGCGCGACATTTTATGTGATGATCAATTCTCGGATCATGTAAGAGGAAAGATTATATCGGTGATGTGGGCGATATGGCATTCACGGAATCGGTGGATTCATGAGAAAGAGCATGTGGATCCAGTGTACTCTACTCGTCGCATCCGAGAAGACTTGGCCTTGCTGGAGATCCCAATGAAGCAGGCTACACTATTGCCGGGGCATGGCTGGCGCCCCCCAGAGGTGGGCTTTGTCAAAATAAACGTCGACGGTGCTATCAGCTCTGAAGCTGGACTGGCTGGAGCGGGCGGCGTAGCTCGCTCGTCCACGGCGTTGCTTGCTTCCTGGTGCAAGCCGCACATTGGAGTGACGGATCCTCTCATTGCCGAGGCTTTGTCACTACGAGAAGGTGCGCTATTCGCTCGTCTACGTGGCTACACGCAGGTGATACCGGAGACCGATTGCCTGGAGATCGTGAATCTCTGGAACACTCGCCACGGCTCTCGTTCGGTCGTGGCTCCATTACTAGTAGAGATTGGAGAGCATGCTATGTCTTTTGATTCCTTTGTAATTCAGCATGTAAACAGATCGGCTAACTTCCCGGCCCATCTCTGTGCTAGGCATGCCAGCACACTGAGGGTGACCGAGAATTGGTTCGATTCTGCACCTTCGTTCCTGATCAGCAGCCTGATGGCGGATGATCCCAGGAGCGTTTTTGTTTGAATAAAGCTCTCACAATTCCCCGCAAAAAAAAAGGTTGACGGTTGACGGTTGACTAGTTGATCGGTCTATCGTTCACTTTTTGTAAGAACTAAAAAGAAAAAAATACCAAAAATTGAAACAAAATGTGAATTCAAAAAATGTTCATGTTTTTTGGTATAAACTTCATGAGTTTGAAAAAAGGTTCATCAATTTTGGAAAAATTCATTGAACTTAATACAAACTTCACGAATTTTCAAAAAGATCGTCATTTTCTAACAAGTTCAGTAATTTTCACAGAAAAGTTCATCGAATTTGAAAAAGTCATCAATTTTTATGGAAATTCATCAAATTTTGAAAATAGTTCATCGAATTTTAAAAAGGTTGTGAATTTGCGAAAAAGAAAGTAATAAACGAAAAGAAAAATAAAAATAAAAAGAAAAGGAAAAAGTGTCAAAAAAGAAACAAAAAAAGATAGAAAACAAACAATAACCAGTCTAGAAATGAACCTAAACAAAAAAACTGGCCGGGAAGCTTCCAGAAGCTTCGCAAAACCGGAAATAGCTCCCTCCAGCTGGAACCTATATGGGCCGACCATTTCCGAACGCTTCAGGCTAACGAAATGCACGTTAACTGGCAACGAAGGCGCCGAATAGGGATTGCCACTCTGTGCCACCCATTGCGAGGCGCGAGCGTCCGCCTCGCCTACAGAGCGCCAGTGGCGGGGTGGCTCAGTAGGACGTGGATCGTCTAGCTGACGTCATAAGAATTTCCTTTTTTTATTCCCTTTTAGTTTGAAATTTAATGTAAATTTTTACAAACTTGAATTTAATTATCGAATTAAAAACCCCGAATTTGAAGAAATGTTAACATAGTATAGATATTTTTTACCGTGGTTTATAAAAATTTAGTAACTATCTAAAAATGATTCCCGCATTCAATTTTTTAAAATTTGTATACAATGTAAAAGAAATGTTTGTGTACTGTGCATAAAATAATATTTCGTGCCATTAAAATATGTACGCCACATTTGATGGATATTTTTCTGTGTTTCAAAAAATTGTTGCACATCTAAAAAGTGTTATATACTCCCTTCGTCCAAAAATATTTGTCATCAAAATAAACGAAAAGAGATGTATTAGAACTAAAATATAACTAGATACATCTGAAATTGCATAGGAGCACTCGGCGACGCTCCCCACCAGAATCATGCCCACCCAATCATCTTGGGATCCGCAGCCACTATATTAGCCACATCGTATTACTAACTTTATCCTCTGTCTTCTCATTTGCTTTTCACTTGTATAGCCCTTAAAGTCCACGCGGTTCTGTATGGATTCTTCAATTCGGCTGTGAGAGCTGAACTCAACTACAAACCGTCAACCACCCATCCGAACTAAATGCAAGGACGCTCCTCGGCATTCCAACTGGCCCCTCCTCACTTCTTCCTAACATGTTTCTTCCTTCACACACCATTTTATATCCATTTGACACCCACAAAATAATGTTTTTTTGGTTCTAGTCGTCCTAGTTGATCTGTTTGGGTTTATATTACCTGGCCGGACAGCAAATTCATTTTATTCATTTATTGGATGGATTTCATGTCTTGAATAGTGGACTGTAGTTTAGCTTTTCTACAACGAGTACACACCTTTTCGAATTTTTACATTTGGTAAGGTGATATAAAGTATAAAAACCTGGTTGGCAATAAATCTGGCGCTAGAATTCTTGGTACGGGCTGAGACTTTCGTGTCCAAGGCATTATTAGGGTGCGTTCCACACGACACTCGTTAACTGCTCTACGTCTGAACCAGCAGACAAACCCTGCATGTCTAGGCATGGGTCCCCTTTGCTTCGTGCTACTCCCTCCGTCTAGGTGAGTAAGTCATCTTAGGCTAGTCCCAATGGGGAGGAACTTAGTAGTAACATCGTTGCCATGTAGGACAAAAAGCTGACATGGCAAACATTTAATGAGGAAAGAGAGGGTAGTGGTAACATAGCTAGTTACCGGAACATCACATATTTCAAGACATTGTGAGTCTATAAACTAATAAATAGAGTTTTGCATGATGTTCCTACCCATTGTGATGGTGGTAACATAGCATAGAATAGCGTGTATGTTCTTGCTCTATGTTACTCCCCATTGTGACCAGCCTTAGGTTGTGCACCGTGACCAAGGCAGGGGGGAAAACAAGAGAAGTTAATGTTCGTTTGCTAATTAATAGCATTGCATGCAATGAACTGACCACTGCATGTCGTGTTTGGTAGCCTCAAATCATTAAAAGCAGACACACCCCACATCTCTTATTGGTTGATTCCTTTATTTATGTCAAAAAACAAAAAACGAGGTGGGAGTTAATGAACCGCGCCTAAGTGTTTTGGGATTATTTGGTTTTCGTAACATGACTTACTCACCTAGACGGAGGAAGTACCATATTCAAAGAATTTAGACCAGGAATCACAACCATGCATGCGTCTCGCTAGCGTATCGATTTCCGTGGAGAAATATATGATCGTGAAAGACACACTTGTGTTCAGGGGTGAGCCCACCTCAATTCAAGGGTATGCAGTTGAATACCCATTATTTTTGCCAAAGTACTAGGTATATATATATAGTGTATATCATGTGTATGTATATGAAAAAGGGCGCTTATAGGCGCCGGCGCACCAGCCGAAAGTTTCAGCTGGTCCAGCCTAGGCCGTCGGATATGAGCCACGCGGCCGTTGGATACAGGCAGAAAAAAACAAATCGCCCCAAGCTTCTTCTTTCACGGGTAGTCGGCCTGGATCCGCATCTCCTGTTCGGGGAGCACGACACCGCGCCTCCTGTCCCCTCCGGTGGTCGTCCCCGTCGTCAGTCCTCACCCTCGCCGGTCTTCCACGTCGCCCGCCGGACCCCGCCCTCGCCGGCCGTCTTCGTCACCGGTCCCCACCCTCCCGACCTCGTTCTCGCCTCGATCCATGAAACAGCTCCACCTGCGGTTGCAGCTCTTGACGACGACGGTTGTAGCTCCGCCGTCCTCGCCATTGATGCTCGCTGCAAGAAAATACGTCGACGGCGGCCGCGAGTCAATCAACGCCATTTGAATGCATGTAGCAAAAAAATTCACCGATAGTAGCAAAATCAAACTACGGGTGCAGCAAAAACGCCATCGCCGCCTTCGCGAGGTCGCAGCTCCGCCTTACATGGATGTAGCAAAAATCTCCAACGGTAGTAGCAAAAACCTGCTACGGTTGCAGCAAAAAATATCATTGTCGTCCTTGCGAGGTCGCAGCTCTGCCTCATGGATGTAGCAAAAAGCTTTGCGGGTAGTAGCAAAATTCAAAAACAGTTGCAACTTCCCCTTGTTGTGCAGTGCCATTGAAGCTTTCTCTGTCTATGGTTGAAGCTTTTTTCGACAGCTGTTGAAGCTTTTCTAGGTGACGGTTGCAACACTTACACGTGATAGGATCTGGGCATGGCGGCAGGCAGCCATGGCGACCGGCGAGGGAGCGCCTGGCAGCCGGCGATGGAGGTTGTGGTGGCCCAAACGCAGCCCGGGAGGAGGGGGGGGGAGGGAAGGGGATGTGCGCTCGTGAAGACTGTAGGTAGGGGATGGATCTGGCCATGGCAGCCGGCGAGGGAGCGCCTGACCGCCGGCGATGGAGCTCATGGTGGTCCAGTCGCTGCTCGGGGGGAGGAGGAAGGGGGAAGGATGCGCGCGCGTAAGGCTGAATGTAGGGGATGGAAGCGCTGGAAAGAGGCGGGGTGCGCAAGGCCACTGCGCGGGGCGCGTTTTGCCAGCGTGGCGTGCGAGCCGGCCGAAAGTTCATCTGGCGCATCGCTGCCAAACGTTTACCTAAGAAAAAACAAAGTTTATGCAATAAACCTACCAACGAACTAATTCAGCCCAAAAATCGAGGCTCGCCCAGCTTGCTATTCTCTCCCTCACAACCCACGACATTAGCCCATAGGCCCAAAACGCTTTAGGCTGCAACCGTGTGCACACATCCATCACTGCTGCTTTACAAGATAGCGTCTAAGGTTACAGCTAACAGATTGAAACTAGTCTTGCCTAAAAGCATATCAGAGGAACAGTCAGCTTTCGTCCCAGGGAGACTAATCACAGACAATATCATCACTGCTTATGAATGTCTTCATTTCATGAAGCGTAACAAAGCAAAGAAGCATCAGACTTGTGCTCTTAAACTGGACATGATGAAGGCCTATGACAGGGTGGAATGGCCCTATCTCCGTGCTATCATGCTCAAGCTGGGCTTCACAACTAAATGGGTGGATGTTGTTATGGGCATGGTAAGCTCCGTAAAATTTTCTGTTATGTTCAATGGACAGAAACCAGAGGAATTTATACCTTCGCGAGGTATCCGTCAAGAGGACCCAATCTCTCCATACTTGTTCTTGATTGCAGCAGAGGGCCTTTCGTGCCTCCTTAAATCTAGAAGTGAGTCATCAAACATGAGTGGTCTACAAGTGGCACCTACGGCGCCACCGGTGAATCATCTCCTATTCGCAGATGACAGCCTGCTGTTTTTTAAGGCAAATAGTGTTGGAGCAACTGAGGTGAACCATGTGTTGGATATATATTGTCAGGCCTCTGGACAACGCATAAATTATACCAAGTCGTCGATCTTTTTTAGCAAAGGAGTTCCAGAAAATACCCGTCATACTATAAAAGGTATATTGAATGTCCCCAATGAGACACTTAATGAGAAATATCTGGGCATGTCGTCTGACATTGGAAATTCAAAAAACGGGGCTTTCAAATATCTCTGAGATAGGCTGTGGAACAGAATACAAGGGTGGATAGAGAGAACTCTGTCATCGACTGGAAAAGAGGTCTTGGTCAAATCAGTGGCACAGGCAATACCAGTTTACTCCATGTCATGCTTTAAGTTACCGAGAGGTTTATGTGAACACTTAAACAAGCTTATTAGGAAGTTTTGGTGGGGTACTAAGGACGGAAAAAGGAAACCCCACTGGGTGTCATGGAAGGATATGACACAGCCGAAAAGTATGGGAGGCCTACGTTTTAAAGATATTGAGATTTTTAATCTAGCCTTACTTGCAAGGCAATCATGGCGTCTATTGCAAAACCCTGACTCGTTGAGTGCAAGAGTACTAAGAAGTGTTTACTATCCAGAGACAACAATCCTTGGAGCTTCCCTCGGCAGCCATCCAAGTCAGGTCTGGAGGTCGGTCCTTGAGGGCCGTGACATTCTGAGACAAGGCTGATCAAGAGGATAGGTAATGGCGAATCAACTAGAATATGGTCCGACAACTGGTTACCTAGAGACGAGATGCTGCGGCCTTATGGGTGCAAAGTTTAGAACCCCCCAACCTTTGTTTCAGAGCTCATCAATCCACAGTCAGCGACCTGGAATGTTCCAAAGCTCCAAGAGGTATTCTTCCCTTTCGATGCTTCACTCATTGCCGGTATCCCATTGTGCACGAGGAACATGCCCGATGTCTGGTGTTGGCACTTTGAGAGAAACGGGGTTTTCTCAGTCAGATCAGCATATAACATGTTGATAGCCACTAAATAGCGCATGCAAGCATGGTTAGAGGGCTCGTCTGGTCCTTCAACTACCACTACTGAAGCATCCGGTTGGAAATCTTTGTGGAAAACAACAGTACCTGGCAAGGTCCGAATGTTTCTATGGCGTCTATCCAAGCATTCTCTGCCGACAGAAGATGTAAGGGAGCATCGCAATATGGCAACATCAGCGGCGTGTGGCCTTTGTGGGGGCACCAGACTCATGGCGTCATTCATTAATTGAGTGTACTATGGCTCGCTGCTCGTGGGCATTAATGAATGAGGAATTGGGGCAGAGTTTAGTCGCAAGCACGGTGCCAAGTGCAAAACAGTGGCTCTTCTCACAACAGGAATCTTTATCACATGCTATGTTTGTGAGGTTGGCTATTATTCTATGGGCTATATGGTCAGCAAGGAGGAAGGTGATCCATGAAGGGGTGTTCCAGAGCCCACACTCGGTGCATTCCTTTGATAACAGATTCATAGCTGAGCTTGAAATGATAAAGGAGGTCAAACCATCCAACAACACTAACATCCAAGCTCCGGTAGCAGGTAATGCCCGCAGGCGACCGAGAGCCCCACCGCAAAACTTTGCGAAAATTCATGTGGATGCAAGGATCAGACGCGGAAGAGGATGCTCGGCGGTAGCAATATGCCGGGATCACAACGGTACGTACCTGGGGAGTTTGGCTCTCGTTGTGGCAGGTGTCGACGATCCGGCAACAGCCGAAGCAATAGCTTGTTGGGAAGCATTGTGCTTAGCAGAGGATCTCCACCTCCAACAATTCATTGTGGCCTCCGACTCTAAACAGGTTATAGGGGATATTGCAAAGGGATCTCAAGGAAGATATGGAGCGATAATCTCTGAGATTAGGGAACGAGCTTCCCTATTTAATCAACAATTTACTTTTGAGGATAGAGCTAGTAATTTTGAAGCACACGGATTAGCGAGATTTGCTATTTCGTTAGTTCCCGGGCGTCATGTGTGGTTTGGCCTACCACATGACGTGAACTTGATACCAGATGTTGTGGTTTTTGATGAATAAAGTTAGGCCTTTCCCCTAAAAAAAATCCATCGCTGCTGCTTCATGAAACAAATCGGCGCCGCCCTTCCCCTGTTCCCCAAATTCCGTTCGCAAGCAAGCCGCTAGGCAGCCGGCTGATTGCATGATCCCACGCGTGCACGAGGCAAGGACTAGCGGGCAGCGCGGCGCGGCGCACCATCCAGATTCCAGCGGCATGATATCCAACCCTCGCTCCCTCTTATTTATCCGTCTTCAGTTTTGAAGCCCTAGGTTCAACCAGGAGTAAGTATTTTCTGTTCCTCGAAAATAGATGTGTTCATGTGGCCTAATACATTACGACTATTAAAATTGGTATCTAAGGTTGCCCCTCATGTTTATGAAGGAAATATGCCCTAGAGGCAATAATAAAGTTATTATTTATGTCCTTATATCATGATAAACATTTATTATTCATGCTAGAATTGTATTAACCGGAAACTTAGTACATGTGTGAATATATAGACAAAACAGAGTGTCCCTAGTATGCCTCTACTAGACTAGCTCATTGATCAAAGATGATTATGTTTCCTAACCATAGACATGAGTTGTCATTTGATCAACGGGATCATATCATTAGGAGAATGATGTGATGGACTAGACCCATCCGTTAGCTTAGCACTATGATCGTTTAGTTTTACTGCTATTGCTTTCTTCATGACTTATACATGTTCCTATGACTATGAGATTATGCAACTCTCGAATACCGGAGGAACACCTTGTGTGCTATCAAACGTCACAACGTAACTATGTGATCATAAAGATGCTCTACAGGTGTCTCCGAAAGTATTCGTGTTGTTGGCATAGATCAAGATTAGGATTTGTCACTCCGAGTGTCGGAGAGGTATCTCTGGGCCCTCTCGGTAACACACATCACAATAAGCCTTGCAAGCAAAAGACTAATGAGTTAGTCACGAGATGATGTATTACGGAACGAGTAAAGATACTTTCCGGTAACGAGATTGAACTAGGTATTGAGATACCGATGATCGAATCTCGGGCAAGTAACATACCAATGACAAAGGGAACAACGTATGTTGTTATGCGGTTTGACCGATAAAGATCTTCGTAGAATATGTAGGAGCCAATATGAGCATCCAGGTTCCGCTGTTGGTTATTGACCGGAGATGAGTCTCGGTCATGTCTACATAGTTCTCGAACCCGTAGGGTCCGCACGCTTAACGTTTGATGACGATCGAAATTATGAGTTTATGTGTTTTGATGTACCGAAGGTAGTTCGGAGTCCCGGATGAGATCGAGGACATGACGAGGAGTCTCTAAATGGTCGAGATGTAAAGATCGATATATTGGACGACTATATTCGGACATCGGAAAGGTTCCGAGTGATTCGTGTATTTTTCGGAGTACCGGAGAGTTACGAGAATTCGCCGGGGAGTATATGGGCCTTATTAGGCTTTAGGGGAAAGAGAGAGAGGAGGCTGCGCGCCCCCCAATGCTTAGTCCGAATTGGACTAAGGGAAGGGGCTGCGCCCCCTCCTTCCTTCTCTTCTCTTTTCCTTTTCCTTCTCTCCTACTCCTACTACTTGGAAGGGATCCTAGTTCTACTAGGAAAGGGGGAATCCTACTCCCGGTGGGAGTAGGACTCCCCTAGGGCGCACCATAGAGAGGGCCGGCCCCTTCCCTTCCCTCCTCCTTTATATACGGGGGTAGAGGCACCCCATAGAGACACAAGTTGATCAGTTGATCTCTCCCAACCGTGTGCGGTGCCCATCTCCACAGAAACACACCTCAGTCATATCGTTGCAGTGCTTAGGCGAAGCCCTGCGCCGGTAACTTCATCACATCCGTCACCACGCCGTTGTGCTGACGAAACTCTCCCGTGAAGCTCAACTGGATCAAGAGCACGCGGAACGTCATCAAGCTGAACATGTGCTGAACACGGAGGTGCCGTACGTTCGATGCTTGATCGGTTGGATCGCGAAGAGGTTCGACTACATCAACCGCGTCACTAGACGCTTCCGCTTTCGGTCTACGAGGGTACGTAGACACACTCTCCCCTCTCGTTGCTATGCACCTGGTAGATAGATCTTGCGTGATCGTAGGAAATTTTTGAAATACTACGTTCCCAACAGTTTATTCTTAGTTGAACTAAATTCATCTTGCTAATTAGACGTTGCTTATTGATTTCTCTCTATATCTCATGTTGCTTAGCTTTTTTTCTTAGCTAAGAAGAAAGATGGGGCAAAAGTACTTGAATCATTGTGTTACATTTATCCAAAGAGATTTTTTCTTGCAAGTTAAGGAAAAAGACATCATCCTATAATCAGTAAGTTTTTAACACCATTTTCTATTTTTGGTCTTTAAATATTTTAGATTGTTGCCACTTAGAAATGTTGTGCAAATAGTATTTCTATATGGTGTATAGTTTGAAGTTATGATCAATTATGCGAATCTATTATATTATGCTAAAACTTTATGCATTGTCCAATTTGTATAACTGGTACTAGAATTATACACCAAACAAGGATTTAGTCTTTTAAAAAACTGCCTTTGAAATTTTGAATACACACTCTTGAAATCCTGGGCCCGCCCCTGTTTGTGTTAATAACATACGATCTGCTTGGATGAGCACATAGCTTTATTTTCGTTAGATAGCAATACATGGTTATTTATTTTTATTAAACAAGGTTTCACAGAACTCATGCCACGATATTCTTCATCTTGAATAGTACAACTGGTGTTATTAATAAGCTGGATATAAAGTATATGTGGCTCAATAGTCCTTGCAGTTCAATAAATGACGAGCTGTACTTTTATGTGCTTTCGGTCCGGCTTTGGCCCTAACTTAATGCGGGCAAACAAGGACGCATTGTGTCAATCTACGATGGAGCGGTGTATTCAACAACAACTATTCATTTCATCTAATTATGCATTGATCCCTAGACAACAGAGCAACGGGTGAGATTCCGGCGAGCATCGTCGCCGAGTGCTCCTAGTTCGCGTCCTAGGTACATCCCATTTTATTCATTTTGATGACAAGTATTTCCAGACGGAGGGAGTACAAGGTAAAAGAGTGTCTGCTTAGGTTATAAGAAAATGTTTATTTCCTTTAAAAAATTATTGTGATATTTTAAAGAAATATTCACATGTTCATGAAAAATGTCTGTGATATTTAACAAAAATGTATATATAGTATAAAAAATACGCTCCTAGTTTTAGAAAACTGTTTATAGCTACTTAAAGTGTACAACATGTATTTGAATTTTTTTACCATGTATTAGAAAAAATATTCAAAATCTAGTATTTTTAGACAATATACATCTTGTATTTGAAAAGGTCCAATGTGTATCAAAATTATATTTCATGTGTGCGTTATAAATGTACATTGTGTGCTAAGAAAAAGTAGACACATGTTAAAAAAAGAAACCATTTAAAACCGACAAAGAAACAAAAGGAAAGCAAAGCAAACTGAGAAATACGAAGAAATAACAAAACTATAGCAAAGAAAGGAAAAAAATCAAAGAAGCCAAGGGAAAAAATAAGTTTTTTTTAAACCACAGAAAACCAATGAAAAACAAAGAAAATCGAGGAAAAAAGAAGAAGAAAAGCAGAGCGAGTAAGCGAACCTACAGAGAAGCACGAGGGGCGGCGAGAGATTCCCTGATGGGCACACTGATTTGCTCGCGCGTAGATGATTTCTAATTGGATTTGGTACGGGTGAGACATAGCCCTGATCGCTCTTAGCAAGTGATCTATAGAATTTAATACTCCCTCTGTTTCAAAATAAATGACTCAAGTTTGTACTAACTTGAGTCATTTATTTTGGGATGGAGGAAGTAGTATGGACCACGTGCTGTACTGCTAGGCTGGACGGAGCGGCCAAATTGACTTCTTTCGGCTTTTGTATTTCTTTTCTTTTGTCATTTTGGCAATCATATTTTTCGACACACCCGTTTCGAATCTTAGCTCAAACTCTACATCACATCATGCATTCACAACACAATATGAAAAGGCATTCACTTCACGCCATCTTGCTCGAGAAGCAGCCGCGCCTCTCTCACCGCGGAATATTTCCTTCTTCCCCGCCATCATTTTCCCGATTTGGTTTTTTCCGGTGGCCCATGTTGGAATTTACTAGTCCAAATAAATTCAGAAATTCTCATTGACACATTATTATTTTGTTAATTGGGAAAATTAATGAGTCATTGATCAATTAGTAACGGCCGCGTTTATTGGGGCTGTTTCTATTTCATTAACAGACGTGGTTATTACGACCGTTTCTGACTCATTAACAAACGCGTTTATTGTTACTGTTTCTATTTCATAAACGGACGTGTTAAGTACGGCAGTTTCTAAATCATAAACGGACGCGTTTATGGCGGCTGCTTTGACTCCCAACATACACTATATAAACCTGTACCAAGCCAGCCTTGGGAGCAGGTTGTTTTCGTATGGTTTCTCACCGTTCCAAAATATTGCGCCGCCACTCAAGCCTTCTCCATCCCTCCTTCCGGCGTGCACCAGAAGAAGGGACAGCAGGCCTCCGGAACCCCGCCTCTTGCGATCCTGTACGGGAGAGGGGCGATCAGGTTTTTGGGGAGAGCTCTCGCTCGACTGCTGACAGCGATCACTTCCCCAACGACGACTTCTTCCCCGACATCGGCAACCTCTTCCTCGACGACGACATGGCCCAGACCGGGGACAACACAGCCGCTACTACAGCTGCTGCAACGTATGCATCTCTCTCTCATCTGTATCAGATCTCGCTACAATTTCTATGTCTAGTACTTGCCGTAGATTGGATCTGTTTCCCCATTGTACTAGATATTTCCATGCTCGCTTTAGTTCCTTCTGTCATGATTAATTTTATGATATTTCGGATTAAACCATATGATGAATTGCTAATATATTCAACAATCCAAAATCCTGATTATAGGCAATTTGCTACACCTACTTTTCTTACGTCGACAAAGCCCGATCGGTTCAAGGGTGTGAACTATAAGAGGTGGCGCACGAGAGCAGTGTTGTGGTTTCAATCCATGAACTGCTATGCGGCCACCAAGGGCATGCCTGAGGGCGATCTTGAACCTGCACAACGGGAAGCCTTTGAAAGGGTTGATATTATGTTTAAGACAGCCCTCCTCGGTATTATTGATGATTCCATTGTGGATCCTTATATGTCGTTTGATAATGGCAAGGACATGTGGGCCGCGCTCGAGGCCAAGTTTGGGGTCTCGGACGCTGGTAGCGAGTTGTACGTCATGGAGCAATTCTATGACTACAAGATGACTGATGAGCGTTCTGTTGTTCAACAGGCTCATGAGATACAGTCACTCGCTAAGGAACTTGAGCACTTTAAGTGTAATTTACCGGACAAATTTGTGGCCGGTGGCATCATTGCCAAGCTTCCACCTTCGTGGGGCACCTTTACTACTTCTCTGAAACACAAGAGACAGGAGTTTTCCGTTTTGGACCTCATCGGATCTCTTGATGTGGAAGAGAAGGCGAGAGCAAAGGATACACGTGCTCGGGTTGCTGAGGTAGGTTCTGCTGCGCACATGATGCAGAAGAAAAACTACCAGCCCAACAAGCCTAAATATAACAAGAAGAAATACGAGGGTAAAGGCAAGCCTTACAACAAGTTTAAGCCATCGTCCTCTACCAACTTTAAGAAGAAGAAGGGATCATGCCACGTTTGTTGCGACCTGAGCTATTGGGCTCCGAGATGCCCCAAACGGCATGAGCTGCAGCAGCTGGAGAATAGCGGCAAGACCGCTAATGTTGTCATGGCTGACACCGAGATGAAGGATATTGGGTACGGTATAATTCCTACCATTCTTTTAATTTGTCATTCTCCTGATTGGTTGATTGACACAGGTGCCAATGTACATGTTTGTGCTGATGCCTCCATGTTCTCTTCTTACCAGGTCACAGGGACTTCCCCCGTGCTGATGGGGAACGGGTCACATGCCACTGTTCGTGGTGTTGGTACGGTCGATCTGATGTTTACTTCGGGGAAGATCGTGCGACTGAAGAACGTGCATCATGTGCCCTCCATCAATAAGAATCTCGTCAGCGGTTCGCGTTTATGTCGAGATGGTTATAAGTTGGTTTTCGAGTCCAATAAAGTTGTAATTTCCAAGTATGGACAATTTGTTGGTAAAGGCTATGAGTGCGGAGGCTTGTTCCGCCTATCTTTGTCAGTCTTATGCACTAAAGTTATTAATCATGTTTTCCACGATAATGAATCTGATATTTGGCATTCACGACTTTGTCATATTAACTTTGGTTGCATGACGCGGTTAGCAAATATGAGTTTAATTCCGAAATTTACTACTGTGAAAGGTTCCAAATGTCAAGTGTGTGTTCAAGCTAAGCAACCTCGCAAGTCCCATAAGACTGCGGAGGTAAGAAATTTAGCACCACTTGAGCTTATACATTCTGATCTTTGTGAGATGAATGGCGTGTTGACAAAGGGTGGAAAGAAATACTTTATGACACTCATTGATGACTCCACTAGATATTGTTATATGTATCTTCTGAAAACAAAAGATGAGGCTTTAACTTACTTCAAAAACTATAAGGCCGAAGCAGAGAACCAACTTGATCGTAAAATTAAACGGCTTAGGTCTGATCGTGGTGGAGAGTAATTTTCAAATGAATTCAATTCGTTTTGTGCGGAACATGGTATTATCCATGAGAGGACGCCTCCCTATTCACGTCAGTCAAATGGGGTGGCTGAAAGAAAGAACCGAACTCTGTCTGATTTGGTTAACGCCATGTTAGACACTTCGGGTCTCTCCAAGGCATGGTGGGGGGAGGCGCTAATGACTGCATGTCATGTCCTAAACCGAGTTCCCACAAAGAATAAAACCATTACTCCAATTGAGGAATGGGAAAGGAAAAGATTGAAACTCTCTTACTTACGTACTTGGGGTTGTTTGGCGAAAGTCAATATACCAATTCCCAAGAAGCGCAAGCTTGGACCTAAAACCGTAGATTGTGTTCTTCTGGGCTATGCTTTTAATAGCATCGGTTATAGATTTTTGGTAGTAAAATCTGAGGTATCCGACATGCATGTCGGTACGATTATGGAGTCGAATGATGCGACTTTCTTTGAGAACATATTTCCTATGAAGGATATGGCTAGCTCATCAAATCAGGAAATACCTATTTTATCGAGTCAGGAAATAACTGAGATTCCTGAACCCACCATTCCAATAGAACACATTGAGAATCCCTTGGAGGATGACAATAAAGTTCCTGTTAGGAGCAAGAGACAGAGGATTGCAAAGTCCTTTGGTAATGATTTCATTGTGTACCTTGTGGATGACACACCTAGGACTATTTCAGAAGCCTATGCATCTCTTGATGCTGACTACTGGAAAGAGGCTGTCCGTTGCGAGATGGATTCCATCCTGGCTAACGGAACCTGGGAGATCACCGATCGTCCCTATGGGTGTAAACCTGTAGGGTGTAAGTGGGTGTTCAAGAAAAAGCTTAGGCCTGATGGTACAATTGAAAAGTACAAGGCAAGGCTTGTGGCCAAGGGTTATACTCAGAAATAAGGTGAAGACTTCTTTGATACTTACTCACCTGTGGCTAGATTGACCACTATCCGAGTGCTACTGTCTTTGGCTGCCTCGCATGGTCTTCTCGTTCATCAAATGGACGTTAAGACAGCTTTCCTTAATGGAGAGTTGGATGAGGAAATTTATATGGAGCAGCCAGACGGTTTCGTAGTGCCCGGTCAGGAAGGAAAAGTGTGTAAGTTATTGAAGTCATTATATGGCCTCAAGCAAGCTCCTAAGCAATGGCACGAGAAGTTTGAAAGGACTTTGACTTCTGAAGGCTTTGTTGTAAACGAAGCTGACAAATGTGTGTACTATCGCCATGGTGGGGGCGAGGGAGTTATTCTTTGTCTATATGTCGACGACATACTGATATTTGGAACCAATCTTGATTTAATTAAGGAAGTTAAGGATTTCTTATCTCGTTGTTTTGAGATGAAGGATCTAGGAGTGGCTGATGTTATCTTGAACATCAAGCTGCTGAGAGATGATAATGGTGGGATTACACTGCTTCAATCTCACTATGTGGAAAAGGTCTTGAGTCGCTTCGGGTATAGCGACTGTAAGCCTTCTCCAACTCCATATGATCCTAGTGTGTTGCTTCGAAAGAATCGACGGATTGCTAGAGATCAACTGAGATATTCTTAGATTATAGGCTCGCTTATGTATTTGGCGAGTGCCACGAGGCCTGACATCTCTTTTGCTGTGAGCAAATTGAGCCGGTTTGTTTCCAATCCGGGAGATGATCATTGGCGTGCGCTTGAGAGAGTTATGCGCTATTTAAAAGGCACATCGAGCTATGGAATTCACTATACCGGAAACCCGAGGGTTCTGGAAGGCTATAGTGATTCTAATTGGATATCTGATGCTGATGAGATTAAGGCCACTAGTGGTTATTTATTTACACTTGGTGGTGGCGCTGTTTCTTGGAAGTCTTGCAAGCAGACCATCTTAACGAGGTCAACTATGGAAGCAGAACTCGCAGCATTAGATACAGCCACTGTTGAAGCAGAGTGGCTTCGTGAGCTTTTGATGGACTTGCCTGTGGTTGAAAAACCAATACCCGCGATCATAATGAACTGTGATAATCAAACCGTGATCATCAAAGTGAACAGTTCTAAGGATAATATGAAGTCATCAAGGCATGTGAAGAGGAGATTGAAATCTGCCAGGAAACTGAAAAACTCTGGAGTTATTACAGTGGATTATATCCAAACGACTATGAACTTGGCAGATCCCTTCACAAAGGGTTTATCACGTAATGTGATAGATAATGCATCGAGGGAGATGGGTTTGAGACCCACGGTATGAGTTGTCCACAGTGGTAACCTACTCTATGTGATCGGAGATCCCGTGAATTAGAAGTAAGAGACAAGCTGTTGGTCAGGCTGAGAGGAGAGTATTCTTATATTTTATCCCACTCCGTGAAGATGCAATATTCTCCTAATCTGTATGGTAGGTTGACATTTGTCTTAATGTGTTCCAAGTGGTTTACTTATATAAGCAGAGATGTGTCCTACAGAGCATCTCTTGAGGAACTCACCTATATGAGCTTGATTGTTGAACGTCGCAATATGTGAGAATTAGGTGTTCTCTAATAAACTCATGAAAAGCCTTCGGAGTATGACGCATAAGCTCCAACCGCGGGAAAGTCTTACGGCAGCCTAGTATCGGTCTAGACGTTGTGTGAAACTGGTATCACAGCAAACTTGTAGTTCAAGGCATAGTCCACTATCCAAGTTGTGAATTAGTGTAACATAACATTCTAGGTGGAAGTTCAACTTAACAGTCTCCACTAAGTACCGGTATATAAACAATGCTTTGGAACTTAAAAATGAGGAGATGTGTCTATGAGATTTTGTGGGGGATTGTTGGAATTTACTAGTCCAAATAAATTCAGAAATTCTCATTGACACATTATTATTTTGTTAATTGGGAAAATTAATGAGTCATTGATCAATTAGTAACGGCCGCGTTTATTGGGGCTATTTCTATTTCATTAACAGACGCGGTTATTACGACCGTTTCTGACTAATTAACAAACGCGTTTATTGTTACTGTTTCTATTTCATAAACGGACGTGTTAAGTACGGCAGTTTCTAAATCATAAACGGACGCGTTTATGACGGCTGCTTTGACTCCCAACATACACTATATAAATCTGTACCAAGCCAGCCTTGGGAGCAGGTTGTTTTCGTATGGTTTCTCACCGTTTCAAAATATTGCGCCGCCACTTAAGCCTTCTCGATCCCTCCTTCCGGCGTGCACCAGAAGAAAGGACAGCAGGCCTCCGGAACCCCGCCTCTTGCGATCCTGTACGGGAGAGGGGCGATCAGGTTTTTGGGGAGAGCTCTCGCTCGACTGCTGACAGCGATCACTTCCCCAACGACGACTTCTTCCCCGACATCGACAACCTCTTCCTCGACGACGACATGGCTCAGACCGGGGACAACACAGCCGCTACTACAGCTGCTGCAATGTATGCATCTCTCTCTCATCTGTATCAGATCTCGCTACAATTTCTATGTCTAGTACTTGCCGTAGATTGGATCTGTTTCCCCATTGTACTAGATATTTCCATGCTCGTTTTAGTTGCTTCTGTCATGATTAATTTTATGATATTTCGGATTAAACCATATGATGAATTGCTAATATATTCAACAGCCCATTTATCACCTTACTAAAAAAATACTCCCTTCGTCCCAAAATAAACAGTATCAAGTTGGGTCATTTATGTCTCAAATATCTTCAGCTGGCCCATCTTATGCAAATCATCTTGCAGGATGTAGAAATTAGTAGGTGTGAATACTTTGGCGGCATGCTCCTTAAGGGCCTTATATTTAGTAACCGACGGTGGTACTGTCTGGCGTGCCTCGTTGTCATCGGACGCCTCGTTCTCACGAAGGCGAACTATACAGTTCTCATAATGCACTACCAAATCAACTATTGTCATACCGTAGTCCAGGTGAAGGTGAAGGCAGGAGTTGATACTTTCGCTCCTCTGGTTACTTCTCATACCAAGAAAAAAACCATATGAAAGATATGAAGCTGCCCAAAGTGTTCTCTTTCTGTACATCCTGTTAAGCCACTCTTCAGTTCTATCCGTCTTCCACTTAACATAGAAAGCGGTCCATCTCTGCTCAAAATTCACCTGAGAGGTGGCATAGTACATGAGCGATTTGAACTCATCTAGTGACTTGTAATGCAGGTGCCTCTGCATATTTTTCTCGATATGCCAGGAGCAAAGACAATATATCACATCTGCAAGAACAGACCGAATAGCCTGGATCATTGCAGCGTCATCGTCTGTGATTATTGACTTTGGCTTCACCTGACAGTTTGCCTTCACAAAAGTCTGCAGCAGCCAAACGTATGTCCCTTCGGTCTCGTCAGCAATGATAGCACAACCAAACACTATGGTGCAATGGTGGTTGTTAACTCCAACAAAGGGGACGAACGACATACCATATCTGTTCATCTTATAAGTGCTATCAAACACGACCACATCTCCGTATTCCTGATAGTCCCTCCGCGACTATGCATCGCACCAGAACATACTCTTCAGTCGCCCTTCCTTGTCAAGCACATACTAAAAAAAAAACTCAGGGTCCTTCTCCTTCCTGCTCCTCATTATGCCAACTGCTGTCTCAGCATCACCCTGTGCAATGAGCTTCATCTTCTCTTTGCAACATAGATTGTAAATGTCTCTCCTGATAAGTCCACACTTATCGTACAAACCATATCTGCTGATGAAACTGTACAATATTATATGATTTCTTATCCCGGCCGCTTCCATCACTAATATCTCGGCCCTCTTGCCATATCCAATCCGTCGGCGTGGCCACAAAAAACAAACCTCATCGGGCCGAGTCATCGCGTGGTTGTGATCATCCACGAATGACGCGACAAACCAAACGCCACACTCTTTGTCTAGCTTCACCACCATATGTGCACCGCAGTCGCAACGAGTCTCCGGTCTAAGCCCGCGCTTGCGACCCTCCATGGTTATGAACTTGCTCTGCCTTCTCCCTGCCCTGGAGCAAAGAAACCGTTAGTACCGAATCATTCCAGAAGCACCTCGTTGGACCTTCTGTTTCCTGATGCTAAACCCGTGCTCTTTGGCGTGATTGTTGTAGAATATGTATGCATCCCCTTGCGATCGAAAGGTCATATCCATGACCTTTCAATGTGTCTCCACCATCTTCTGCTGCCTTTGAGCCTCCTCAATGTCGATCTCTCCCTCATCGTGATCACCGCTAGGATCATCTGACTCCTCCTACAAAATTCAGTTGAAAATATATATGTCAATTACTATCATTTAATTCATACTATTGATCGATGTACAACATCTATGAACTAACTTGGCTCAAGTTATCTGCGAATGATTCCTGAAAACTATTTTGCACATTGTCTACATCCACATCTTCCTGCAAATTTGTACACAAAGATAAATAGTTAGCCATGCCATACTTTGCAAATTCAAAAATAAAATCAACATATACGCCACTTACGTTTTCACTATTTGCGCCATGTTCATTATTTTCAAAATCCCCCGGAGGTAAGATATCATATGACGAGACGGAATCGTTGTCGCTGATGTCATCATCTTCGTTCAAATTATCGTTATCAGTCTTAGTCACCTTATCTGTATCATTCTCATCCCTCGTGAATGCGGTTTCTTTGTCCATGTCAACACGCCTAACTCACACAACTGCAAAACATCATGTGTTAGGTTTAGTACACTGCATCATGCCCAAAGCAACGCTAGTTCTCCAAATCATGGGGTAGTCCGTAGAGGAGGCGCTGCGGCGGGAGGTTTTGATGAACCCTAAACCCTAAAACAGTACATGCACGATCTAGCCCTCACTTCTATCCATCATGCCCGTCCCATGCCCGCTAGGGTTAGATGACAAACCTTGGCCCGCGATGTAGACGTCTCCGGCGTTCGACGACGGCCTTCAGGCGGCGACGTGCACGACGAGCAACCGCCAGATGCTTGGCAGGATCCGTAGCGGGGGGTGGACAGTGACGCAGATGCGGCGTCAGACTCGGGTCCTTCACCTCCGCGGCGTCGGTCGACGACGATGAGATGCGGCGACGGACGACGTTGGGGCGGCGAGGGCGGCGTCGGACGGGGTTCGGACCACTGGCGGAGGCCCCCGGTGGGCAAGGTATGGCAGCTGCCATACCTTGATTCTGGGCAAAAATAAATTTATACATACGCATGTATTATCGATTGTCTCGTTCCCTCATTCGAGTGCAACGAGAAAAAGGCCGCTGGCACACACATGCACGCCGCACGCACGAGTTGGGACGGCACACACAAGCAAGCACGAGTTGGGCCTACTGGCACACACAGGAAGCGGTCGAGCTCGTCGATTCCATCGAGCGTCAACCCACACGCACACGCAAGCGACGAACCCTAGTGCAGCGACGGCGGCTGGTTAGGTCACAATCCAGGCGGGCGACTGGCGACAGGATAGGCTACGGTGGCGGCGGGCTTGGGGCTTAAACCGTTAAACGGCGGCGGCAGCAAGCTCCAGCGACAACAGCAAGGTTGCCTTTGATATCCTAAAAATGCCATTGCCTGGGTCTTCTAGACGTCATTGAAAACTTCATTATCGATATATTTTAGGTTGTTTTCCTATTGAAACATGCCTACATTTTTTTTTTTGAACCATCTTAAAACTTGAGCGCAACATACATCATGTGATTCACTCTTCTGTCCTGACTCCCTGGTCCATTAATCCAAGCTTCCAGCCGCTGGCATCACATTACCGTGGGCGTGGTTGGCCGGCCGGCAGCCTCGTCACCGTCACCATACCGCAGCCAAGCCCCCAGACAACAGTAGCAAACACGTATGGATCCGTTTCCAACCACAACAACTGCGCAAGTCGCACATGATTCCACCTGTTCTGTTCTCTCCACCAAATCGCGCGAAAAAGGAGGCCTTCAGGGCATCTCGCTCGCCACGAGAGAAGCAGCCGCACAGTCGAATATTTTGCTTGTTCCGGGTCACTGCTCGGCCGTGGCGTGACTGGCTAGCTAGCCAAGCGAGGATAAAAAGGCAGCACCATAAAATGTTCTCTGCAACTTCTTTACGGTTGCCCGGCCGGGGCCCTGGCACTTTTACCACAGAATCCAACACGTGCGAAATGGCACATATATAGTCGACACAACACTCACAGTCACGGACATCACTAGACCTTCGGGGAAAAGAAAGCACTCTCAGAGACATGCATGCATCTACACCACTTTCTCTCTCGAGACAATCTGCAGCAGTAGATCAATAACGAGCCAACAGTAACAGAGGCAGGGTGTGCATGGATGATGGGTTCATTTGTCAAAGATCGTCTACCTCCACCTAACTAAAGTTAATTAGGTTCTCTCTGGTAGGGCAGGCAGGTTCTACACTGTTCTAATGTGCAAGCGTGCGTGCCACTGTTTCAAGTCGTCGATCGTGCGTGCCACTATGTGCGTTTCAAGATTATTCCGCGAGCCTCACTTATTAATTATTATTGCATGCCTTCTACTCGCTTCGTTCTTAAATATAAACTTTTCTAGAGATTTTAATAAAACTACATACGAAACAAAATGAATGAATCTACATTTTAAAATATGTTTATATAGTTCGTATTGAAATCTGTAAAAAGTCTTATATTAGAAACGAAGGGAGTACCAAGTAGTACGAGTAAACTACTGATGCCATTTGCACGTGCGAGGCATTCTACATTCTTGAGGAGAAATGGTTTGGGATAAAGTGATGTGCATGCTTTGCCGGCCTAGCTTGCTAAGCACGTCCTCATGTGATCAGTGTGCCTTTTTCTGGACTTCCATGCGTGTAAATCAGGTATTAGAGCGAGTAAGGAATCAAGGCCTAACGATCGATGCGATTTGGTTTGCTTTAAAGATGCTGTAACTTGAGAGGTCAGTTCATTCTAAACCCTAAACTCGTAGAAGTAGGACGAAACAAACCCTCAAATCGAAAACCCTGTCGATTGCACCCTGAAGCACGGGTGAAGGACCCGATAGGGCAAGGCCGGGCGACCGCCCTACCTTGATTCTTGATTCTATGCAATACGATTTGTATAGGTATGCATCATCGTTGTTTTTTTTGGGTTGCCTGCTTCCTCGTTGCCTCTAGAGAAATAGGAAAGGGCTTGGCCATCCATCACACATGGGCTGCGGAATTTGGGCCCTCGGCCCGTGAACATCTTCTGTCATCGATCCATATGCGACCACCAACACCCTCATAGCTCCCTGATTCTTTCCCTCTTAGAGCAGCCGGACCTCTCAAACCCGCCTCATACGACCGGGCGGGGCTGCCTGGTCATGTTTTTTAGACCCAGACAGACGCCTCAAACGGGGTTCAAAAGTCCGGACTGACCGGCACCCCCCATATCCAGCCCAAATATGGGGCGGAGATGGGGTGGCTCGGGAACGCCCATGCGCGTCTGCCTGACAAGCCCCGGCCCACCGTCGACCCCATGGATGTCTCACAAAAAACCCATCGGCCTCCTCGGTCTGAAACTCTAGCTCACTCACTCTCCTCTCTCGCTCCATCTTTTCCTCTCCTCTCACCGATTCCAATCAAATCTGGCGCAATGTCGAGCTTCGGCAGCCGCACCGACGAAGAGGTGGATCCAGAGTATGAGCTTGCCCTCTGCATCGCCTTGGAGTGGTCCAAGGTGGAGACGGGGGCCAGCTCCGGATATGCATCCTCGCCGTAGCCGCAGCTTCCTCGTCCGTGCATCTCGGACGCCCGCGCTGGCCCCTCTCACCCCGCCAGCTGCTGCTCACCCACGCCGTCCCCTCGTCCCATCGGCTGCTGCTCCCCCTCATGGGAAGAGGTGGGTTCTTGTGCCCGCCCCGCCGGCCCGGATGCGCACGCCGAAGTCGGAGACGCGTGATGGAAATATGTCCTAGAGGCAAAAATAAAGTTGTTATTATTATATTTCCTTATTCACGATAAATGTTTATTATTCATGCTAGAATTGTATTGACCGAAAACTTAAATATATGTGTGAATACACAAACAAATACCATGTCCCTAGCGAGCCTCTACAAGACTAGCTCGTTGATCAAAGATGGTTAAGGTTTCCTAACCATAGACATGAGTTGCCATTTGATAACGGGATCACATCATTAGGAGAATGATGTGATGGACAAGACCCAACCATTAGCATAGCATATGATTGTTCAGTTTATTGCTACTGCTTTCTTAATGTTAAATACATGTTTATTCGACCACGAGATCATGCAACTCCCGGACTCCAGAGGAATGCCTTGTGTCCCATCAAACATCAGAGCGTAACTGGTTGATCATAAAGGCGCTCTACAGGTATCTTCGAAGGTGTCTGTTGAGTTGACATGGATCGAGCCTGAGATTTGTCACTCCGTATGACAGAGAGGTATCTCTGGGCCTTTTCTATAATACATCATCACAAGAAGCTTGCAAGCAAAGTGACTAAGGAGTTAGTTATAGAATTATGTATTAAGGAATGAGTAAAGAGACTTGCCAATAACAAGATTGAACTAGGTATGGAGATATCGATGATCGAATCTCGGGAAAGTAACATACCGACAGACAAAGGGAACTACATATGTTGTCATAAAGGTTCGACCGATAAAGATCTTCGTAGAATATGTAGGAACCAATATGAGCATCCAGGTCCCGCTATTGGCTATTGACCGAAGAAGCGTATCAGTCATGTCTACAACATTCTCGAACCCGTAGGGTCCGCACGCTTAACGTTCGTCGATGATATAATATTATATGAGTTATGTTTGTTGGTGACCGAATGTTGTTTGGAGTGCTGGATGAGATCACGGACATGAGGAGGAGCTCCGGAATAATCCGGAGGTAAAGATTGATATATGGGATAATAGTGTTTGGTCTCCGGAAGGGTTTCGGAATTCACCGGAAGGGGTTTCAGATATTCCCAAAATGTTTGGGTACAAGAACACTTTATTTGGGCCAAGGGATAAAGCCCACAAGGCTTTAGGAAGGTGCAAAAGAAGTTTTGCAGAGGCCAGGGACCCTGGCGTCTGGGGCCAGATGCCAAGGACCCTGGCGTCTGGTCCTAGAGTCCGAGAAGGACTCTTGCCTTGCGGGCTAAACCGAATTTGAGGAGGCTCTTTATCCAAGAAATGACTCAGGGATCAACATATAAATAGAGGGGCATGGTGAGCACCCGGAACACATCAAGATTCACCAAGCCGTGTGCTGGCAACCCTGCCCCCGCTAGTTTACCCCCCGTCATAGTTTCTATTGTGCTTGGCGAAGCCCTGCAGAGATTGTTCTTCACCACCATCGTCACCACGCCGTCGTGCTCCCGGAACTCATCTACTACTCCGCCCCTCTTGCTGGATCAAGAAGGCAAGGACGTCATCGAGCTGAACGTGTGCTGAACACGGAGGTGTCGTACGTTCGGTATTTGATTGGGATGGATCGTGAAGGTGTATGATGACCCACAAGTAGAGGGGATTAATCCTAGTCCTTTCGATAAGTAAGAGTGTTGAACCCAACGAGGAGGAGAAGGAAATGACAAGTGATTTTTAGCAAGGTAATGTCTGTAAGCACTGAAATTATAAGTAATAGATAGTTTGATAGCAAGATAATTTGTAACGAGCAAGTAACGACAACGATAAATAGTATGCAACATGGTAGCCCAGTCCATTTGTGGCAAAGGACATGCCAAAATAGTTTCTTATAATAAGCAAAGTGTTCTTGAGGGCACACAGGAATTTCATCTAGTCACTTTCACTATGTTGGCTTGATTTGTGTTTGTTACTTCGATAATTTGGTATGTGGGTGGACCGGTGCTTAGGTGTTGTTCTTACTTGAACAAACCTCCTACTTATGATTAACCCCTCACAAGAATCCGCAACTACGAGAAAAGTATTAAGATAAAATCTAACCATAGCATTAAACATTTGGGTCCAAATCGGTCCCTTACAAAGTAGCACATAAACTAGGGTTTAATCTTCTGTCACTCTAGCAACCCATCATCTAATAACTACTCCACAATGCATTCCCTTAGGCCCAAATATGGTGAAGTGTCATGCAGTCGACGTTCACATGACACCACTAAGGGAATCAGAACATACATATCATTGAAATATCAAACACATATCAAGTTCACATGATTACGTGCAACATGATTTCTCCCGTGACCTCGAGAATTAAAGTAACCACTCACAAGTGATAAACATGCTCAAGATCAGAGGGGTATTGAATAGCACAATGGATCTGAACATATAATCTTCCACAAAATAAACCATATAGTAATCAACTACAAGATGTAATCGATTCTACTAGTCACCCACAGATACCAATCTGAGGTTCCGGTACAAAGATTGAACACAAGAGATGAACTAGGGTTTGAGAGGAGATGGTGCTGGTGAAGATGTTGATGAATATTGGCCTCTCCAAGATGAGAGGGTTGTTGGTGATAACGACAACTTTGATTTCCCCCTTCGGGAGGGAAGTTCCCCCGGCGGAATCGCTCCGTCGGAGGGCAAAAGTGCTCCTGCCCAAGTTCTGCCTCGAGACGGCGGCGCTCCGTCCCGAAAGTCCTCTCCTTAATTATTTTAGGTAAAATGACTTATATACCAGAAGATGGGCACCGGAGGTGGGCGAGGAGGGCACAACCCACCAGGGCGCGCCTGGGGGCCCTGGCACGCCCATGTGGGTTGTGCCCACCTGGTGGGGCCCCTCTGGTACTTATTTGCTCAAATAATTCTTAAATAATCCATAAAAAATCCTCATAAGTTTCACCTCATTTGGAGTTGTGCAGAATAGGTAGCCGGACGTTGCTTTTTCAGGTCCAGAATTCTAGCTGCCAGTATTCTCCATCCTGATGTAAACCTTGCATATTATGAGAGAAAAGGCATTAGAATTACTCCAAAAGGCATTATTATGCATACAAACATTATAAGTAATAGTAGGAAAACATGATGCAAAATGGACGTATCATTGCTCCAGGATCGACAGGTCGGCGCGAACGGCGGCCACCTTGCCAGCGTCCGCTGGAGAGGCCATGATAAACCTCTTTTTGGCTGAACGCTCGTCGGGCTCCCCGGGATACGTGGTCGAGCTTAGGCTGCGGTATTCTGGAGCAGGGGATGTGGATCTGGTGGGGAGGGACACTGCATGCCTCATCTAAAAACTCCTGGGAGTGGGGCGACGGTATAGGAATCACTGGGTAACTTGAACTTTATTATCTAAGCTAGGAGGAACGGACAGACATGCAAGGGTTGGTGGTGGCGGCGATGGGAGTGACCTAGGGTT
>LR738710.1:138414263-138532066 GCA_902687465.1 Secale cereale
GGGGGTTGTCCAACGCATGTGCTCAGACTTTATTTGGTCTAATATGGCACACATAGCAATAGGAAACCATCATGGTCCAACCCTTCTTGTATGTTGGGTCAAAGGGATAGTTTGTGTGGGCCCCCTTGTTATCGGTCAAGGATGATATATATATCAGTAAGGTACACGTGCATTGCATGCATGAGATTTGGCAACCAAAATATAAATAAATACCACACTATAGCATGTAAGCTTTGAGTCATATATGCATGATGTAGATGTTCATTTAATTCTTATAGTTCATCATCTCATTCAAAATCAATTAGTTTTTATAAAAAAGTAATCTATTTAAAGATTCATGGAATTGTGCATTGTAAAGGCTAAAGTAAAAACAAATAACGGCAATTCATCTAGAAAACAAGTTAGGGTAGTTATGATATGGAAGATTCCAGAACAAAGAGTAAACCCTTCTCGTGCATTGGGTCAAAGGGATAATTTGTGTGGGCCTACAAATGTCGATCATTCTTTGATTTTTGAGAACAAAAAATAACCAATAAACAAAATATTCTACAAATTAGCAAAACAAGGATCCCAAGGTTTATATAATCGTAATGACATGTCACTATAGTGACATTTAAGATGATAAATGTCTATAATGACCATATCATAGCATTTAAATGAAGCTTGTGATATGCAACTTCCCACCGGGTCACCCATCCTTAGACTACTCCAGCCCGAGCATGCTTAACTTCTGTGTTATATCCGACTAGGCTAGCGGATGGGAAGCCGCCCCTTGCTGATATGAATTACCTCCTTCCCTTTAAGGTATTTTACGCTGGCCACCCTATGGGACCTACTCCCTAGTACCACACACATTCGTGCTTCTAGAAACTGTGTGCAATATTTACATGGCCGATGTGTCGCTGCCTAGCCTTCTATGAGCACTATCACTGGCAGCGGAAAACTGATGGGAGAAGAGGCGGGAAACCGATGGGAGGAGTAGCGGGAAACGGTAGCATGTTTGGATATATAACAACATTAATATGGAAAACTTAGTAGAGAAGGAAGCGTGAGCTAGCACGACGCATGCGCATAGTGCTTACCCATATAAATAAAATCACAACCGGGTGATGTCGAAAGGGATGAGGATTTCCGTTTGATCTAGGAGCATCCAACGGTGCAGACGTATGATCTGTGGGGTTTGGGTTCTAGCCAATCTGAACGCACGACTTAGATCGCGCGCGCAGCAGGGGGACACCGGCCACGATTTGGTACGCACATGGCTTTCGCGAGTAAACCGTGTGCTATTTGAAAACATTTCGTGAGAATCTAGGTTTTTAAATCCCCGTTAATCCAAAACTCACCCAAAAATCTTGAAACTTGGCATGGTGTCACGACATGGCTCATATATGTCGAGGAAAACAATTTGTCCATTTTGGGGCAAGTTTTATTACAAGCCTCTTACAAACCAGAGCTTCTCTCAAGAAGCCTTGTGGGAAAAACAATAATCACTGCTTCTTTTCGCCTTGTATTTTCTTCTACATGCTTCATGGAACAACATGATATCCGTGCTGAAATTTGAAATTATTCAGGGTTTGTTTGGCCTTTTTATATATTAATTGAGTTTCCTAGGCATTTAATGTCCATAATTCAAACCTGAACTAGAAATACATGCTCCAATTAACCAAAATGGCTAGAAAAATCATACTTGTGTCCTTGGGTGCATGTTTAGGTCCCATGCAAGGAATGGGAATGAATTACGACCATACGGGCGTCCTGGCTCGTCCTCAAACATTTGGAATCTCGATTTTTAAATCCCCGTAAATCCAAAACTCACCGGAAATTCAGGAAAGTTGGCATGGTGTCACGTCATGGCACATATATGTCGTGGTAAAAACATTGCCCAATTTAGGCCAAGCTTTATTACAAACCTCTTACAAACCAGAGCCTGTCGCAAGAACCCTCGTGGTTTTGATAGGGAAACGTGTAGGGATGGCAACGGGGCCCCATACCCGCCAAACCCATGGGGATTTCATCTATTAGGGGGTGGGGATGGGCGAAAAACATCCCCATGGGGATATTTACCAAACTAATTTATTCCCCATAGGGTACAATGGGGATGGGGACGATATCCTATTCCCCAGACCCAATACTCATCGGGGACCCGGTTAGTAACTATGACACTATGGTCAACCTTAAAATGTTCATAAACAAACTTGCAAAAACAAAAAAAGCTCTGGAAAATAACCTTAAACCTATCTCACGGCTCATCTCAGATGCCACCATGACCAAGAAGTTAGTACGACCTAGATATGCATTAGCAGGACAAGGACAACACCATTTATGTATGTTGATTATAGGGTGTCATATTATGTATATGAGTATTTGTTTATGGGGATGGGGACCCTAATGGGGCCCCATTCCCCAGTGGGGCATGGGTACGGGGAAATTTCATCCCCAGTCATGTAAACGGGGATGCGGATGGGATGATAGGGAATAGATGGGGATGGGGATGTTGTAGGTATCCCCATAGGGGATTGTCCCCATTGCCATCCCTAGAAACGTGTACCCGTGTGGGCAAAACGATAATCGCTCCCTCTTCTAGCCTTGTATTTGCTTGTACACGTAATATGGAACAACGGGAGATTCACGGTGAACTTTGAAATTATTCAGGGTCTATTTGACCTTTGTTATTCATTAATTGAGTTTTCTAGGCATTTAATGTCCACAATTCAAATCCAAACTACAAATACATGATCCAGTGCACCAAAATGGCTAGAAAAAACCTAAATGTGTCCTTGGGTGCATATTTAGGTTGCATGGAAGGAATGGGAGTGAATTCAACCATCTGGGCGTCCTGGCTCGGCCTCAAACATTGCGAATCTCGGTTTTTAAACCTCCGTAAATCCAAAACTCATCAGAAAATCATGAAACTTGGCATGGTGTCATTACATGGCACATATATGTCGTGGTAAAAAATTCTCCAATTTGGGTCAAGCTATATTATAAGCCTCTTACAAACCGAATCTTCTTGCAACCCTCATGGTTCCGGTAGGGAAACATGCCCCTCTTGTGGGCGAAACAATAATCGCTGCCTCTTCTCGCCTTGAATTTAGTTTTCTATAAGCAACATAGAATAACCGGAGTGTCGTACTGAAATTTGAAACTATTCAGGGTTTATTTGGCCATTTTCTATATTAATTGAGTTTTCTAGGCATTTAATGTAGTCCATAATTCAAATTTGAACTACAAGCACATCTTCCAGTGAAGCAAAATGGGTGGAAAATCTTACATGTGTCATTGGCTACATGTTTAGGTCTAATTGAAGGAATGGGAATGAATTACAAACGTCTGGTCGTCCTGAAACATTGAGAATCTTGGTTTTAAATCCAAGTAAATCGAAAACTCACCCAAAAAACATGAAACTTGGCATGGTTTCATGACATGGCACATATATGTCATGGTAAAAAAATCGTCCAGTTTGAGATAAGGTGCACACATTAATAGCCAACGAAGTCCTTTTGAAACAAATAACTGACACGTTAATATCGCAAACGGTTGTATTATATGAACTGTGTGTTCCTATAACCATTTAAGTGCGGCCACATGTCCCTCTATTCTTATGGGATAGTACTACCTCCATCCTTGTTCATTGGTCATCTTTATATTTTGTGCCAAAATTTAACCATACTCGAGGGTGTGTGTCATGGAATTGTCACGACAGATGTCCTAGTGTGAGGACTTAGTCGTTAGGCCAACGCATCTATGTGGTAGCTTGAGAGGGGTTGAGCGGAATCAAGAAACACAACACAAGCCAATGGTTTAGACAGCTTCGGGCCCCGGGAAACATCATCCGGTAACAACCCTACATGCTATTTGTGGCTAGGTCTCATTATCATCACAAGGGAGTCATCATAAACAGGCTCTCCTAGTTATGTCTAGCCCTAAGATTATTTCTCCCCCCTCTTGGGGTGCCCTGCCCCTCCTTATATAAGTTGAAGGGGCGGGTTACATGTAAAGTCCAACTCGGATTAAGATTTAAACTATTCTGACTCATCTTCATGGGCTTTATAACGTCTCGGGCTTACTAACCCCAGGCGACACTGTCAACTGGGTTATGACTGTCAACTGGTTTATGATGGCCTGCCGGTTTATGATGGTCTGCCGGTTTATGATGGTCTGTCGGGTTATCATCTGACTTAACACCTGCAGGGTTATCATCTGACTTAACACCTGCCGTGTTATCATCTGACTTAACACCTGCCGTGTTATCATCTGACTTAACACCTGTCGGGTTATCAAGTTCCAGCCGGGTTATAACTCCGGCCGGATCATACCGCGGGGTATATCCCCGACATTAGCCCCCAGTTTAATTTGGATTTATCCATGTTAAACTTATCCTGATCATCCTTAAGTCCTTGTCATTTCCTTCTTCTAGAAATTCCGGGTCAATCGGCCAGCTTCATAATCAATTTGCTGACATTGGTTTGTCACAGAGAAATATTATGAAGAATAATTCATTTGACTCAGCTCCCAATGCATAACAAAAATATTGGTCTTTGAAATCCTCATCTGATCTTCAGCCGGCTTAAGGATGTAGAACTTGCCGGTTTATCATAGCCAAAATTGCCGGTTTATAAATATTGATAACACCGGGTCATAATTGTAGTCAACATCAAGCTTGAAAATATACCTCTTATATGCCTATCACTTGTAGCCCACAAGTCTTAAGAAGGTAGCGTAGCAACATCATAAGACTTGCTTCATTATAAATGTCACAACCTTGAAAACATCCGATTTGTTCATATCAATCAGGAGTCATAAATTGAGTATTCCACATATGTAGCCCCCAAGTGCCGGGTTTTCATGCTTGCAGCAACCTGGGACTTGAAATTGCCTTATGCTCATAAAAACTTTAACCAGTGTAGCCCCCAAGGGTCGAGACATTGATGACCCACAACCGTAAGGGATCTATTGCAGCATTTTCGATAAGTAAGAGTGTCGAACCCAACGAGGAGCAGAAGGTATTGATAAGTGGTTCTGAGCAAGGAATAACTGCAAGCACTGAAAGATAACTTTTTAGGGGTTTTCTTGATATAAGCAACAGGAAGGTAAAAGCGAGCAAAGTAAAAGGCAATGGAGAGTAACAAGTGGCCCAATCCTTTCTGAGCAAAGGAGAGGCCTAGCAACTGAACTTATAAAGGCTAAAGTGTTCTTGAGGACACACGTGAGAGGTAGTCATGTGCTTTCGCCATATTCCGTATCGGTACTATGTTATGTGTTGATAAGTGCTGAGTGGGTGGATCTATGCTAGTACACTCTCTAGACTAAGATGAGTGCACTCTTATGATTAAACACCTTGCAAGCATCTGCAAATACAAGATAGTATTTAAGGCAAAAGCCTAACCATAGCAATACGATCGATGATCCATTGTTCCCTTGTGCAAAAGCGTGCGAACTGGGGTTCAGGTTTCTGTCACTCCGGCAACCCACTGTAAGCATTCTTTGTACACAATGTATTCCCCTAGGTCCTTAATAAGGCGAAGTGTTGAGTGTTCGACTCACACAACACCACTAGGAAAATAACAACACATATTACTTCAACATCATATGACTACTAACAACAAGACTTTTCCCATGTCCTCAAGAACTAAAGTAACTACTCACAAGACATAAAAGAGATCATGATCAGTGGAGATAAATGGATGATAAACAATCTGGACATAATGATATTTCTCCAACAAAACTCAATAGCATTCACCACAAAGTAGTAATCAACACCGATAGAGTAGAGAGGATAGATAGTACGGATTACAACACAAGTTGCAATGGTGAGATGAGATTGGATGAAGATGGAGATGGTGCTGATGTTGGGGATGATGTTGATGATGATCTCGATGATGCCCGTGACGATGGTGATGACGATGGTGATGATCTCCCCTTCCGGGAGGTGATCTCCCCGACGGAATCTGCCCGCCGGAGATGGCTTTTTCTTCTCTGTAGGTTTCCGCCACGGAGCGGCGGCGGAACTCCGTCAAAACTCTCCTTTTTATGGTTTTTGGATGACGAGGAGTATATAGGCAAAAGGGGGCAGCCGGAAGTGGGCCAGGGGCTCCAGGCGCCCCCCCGGCGCGGCCAGGGTGGGGGCCGCTCCAGGTGGCCGCCTGGGCGCCCTGTGCCCCCCCCTCTGGTTGCTCTTTTGCGTGCCTTCGTGATCCGTCTGGAAAATACCCTTCGTCGATTTTGAGGTAATTTGGAGGTATTCTTCTTCAGCAACTTAGCGTCCACTTTTTACCGCTGAATCCTGCGTCTGTTGCTTCGGCACCGGAAAGTTGCAAACTGTGTAAAATAGGCCAAAACAACATAAGAACATCATCGTAATGTGAAATATATCAATGAATAAGGATGAATTACGATATAAAATAGTTATGCATTTTGGGCGTATCAACACCCCCAAGCTTAGACCTCGCTTGTCCCCAAGCGAATACTGAGCTCGGTAAACCTGTCCACAAGTTTAGAGAGTGAAGTGTCGATAAATAGATTACGGACAAGAAGCATCACAGTCTCTTCACCAAACTCAAATATCCTCAACAACAATCTTCAACTCATAAGGCCCTTATAAAAGAGTGATAACACTTATAATCGAAAGTAGGGCTAAGGAAACTCTTCAAATCATGGCAAACATGTCCTTTGGTCAAAGAACAACTAATAGCTTTCACTTTTGCTCTTTCTCTTTATGTTTTGATGAGATTAATTGAAGCTTTTGAAAGAACATGTTATTAGGCAAGAAGTGAAAGTGTTAACACAAAGGAAGATGTTTGCTTTAGCTGGGCTTGACAAACAACTTACTTATCAAATGATAATGCCAACAAGGATATGATATGACAAATCTTAATGCAACTTTATATGAATGAATCCTCGTCAACATCAAATGTCTGCTCTCTTTAAGAATAGAAGGAAGTGGGAATAACTGACTCAACCTAAAGCTAAGAGATAGCCCCTGCTCTAGGGAAGTAGGGAAAACTCATGTGCTATCCTTAAATCAAACAGAATGAAAACAAGTTTTGAGAGGTGCATGATTTGTCAACGAATGCTGATAGATAACTCAATTACTTCTCGAGCTGGACATGTTTCGATGAACGGCTCCCGTACGGGGACAATCACATCCCCTTAATCTCCTTTGTTTATCGCTGCCAAAAGTTTTCTGATTTCTCAGGAACAAAGCGTGAAGGAGGGTTTGTTTGTTGTATTATCTTTTATGAGCCGGGCGCACTCATGCCAGTTCCTTCTCGTATTAGGGGTTTGCAGATTAGACATGCAATCCCGGGGTAAAACTTGTCCAACTTAAAAAGATCATAAATTAACTATTACTTCCTCATGAGCTAAAACAGGGGCACAAAATAGAAGATTTTGAACATTTAAGGATAACACACAAATTCTATACTTTAGGAGGTGGTAGTGAAATACCACGAATAGGAAGGTATGGTGGACTCATATGGAAGGTATTGGTTTAAGGGTATGGATGCACAAGCAGAATTCCGCTTAGTACAGAGTTTAGGCTAGCAAAGGCTTTGAGAGAACAGACAATTGATGATGACTAAGATGCAAAGCAATATAAAGCATAAACATTAAAATAAGCATAATACATCAAGTTGTCTTCCTTGTCAGCATAACACTTCAAGCATAATAACATAAAGGTTTTGGCTATGTCGCTACTTTAAGAAAATCATGCTTGTTGTTATGACCAAAGCTATATATGTTTGCCAAGATTAAATAAAGTTTCAAAGCCATACCCGATATAAGGTCAATACTCCCCATAAGAATCATCATATAAGGTCGATTGCGTGAAGAGAATACCGAGTGCAGCAAAGGAACCAATAGACTTCTCATTAATATTCCATCATAGACGACTCCACACTCACGGATACAATCTCTCCATAGAAGGAGTGATAGACCTCAATGCACACACCTATTTCATATAATAACCTTCCTAAACATGATACGACTCTACTTGACTCTAAAAGACAAAAGATAAAGATAAAGATACCGGGCACTCCCCCAAGCTTGGAATAAGCCAAGGGGATGCCATTACCCAAGGAGATTTCACTCCTCATTCTTGTTGACGTTAATCACGTAGTCCTCGGCAAAGCGCTTCCATGGAAGGGGTTCTCCAGTCTCATATGAGAAGTTTGTCTCCTGAATCCTGCATGCAGCACCCATACCCATGCGCATAAACCTTAGTTCATACTCACAGTTCTGGTGATGTAGATCATAAATTTACCCTTGGAGCTCTTCAATTCTTTCTTCACATGCGGTGATGCTTTTCCACATCTCCTTCATCTCCTTCAGGAAGTAGGTCTTCAGCTCATTGATGATGTCAAAGTTAGCTTCAACACCACGCTCGATCATCTTCTTGTACTTGAAGACTTCTTGCTCCACTTCTTCTAGCCTGGCCTGGATGCTCCCCTCCTTGATAGGTCCCTTCAGGTCTTCTTGATGGAGGACACCGTCCTCCATCCGAACAACCTGAGGGTGCTTCTTCACCTCGGCGAGGTAAGGGTTGATGACGTTGACGACGAACTTGTCCTTGGGGGAACTTGGAGAAGCCATGGCACCTAGGTCCAGCTAAAAGATTCCCTGGCAGAAACAGATCGAAAAGAAAACACACGAAATCGCGAGATGCATTGCCGGAACAATCCGGGCAAATATATAGCAAAAATTTATGCACAGAAAGGAAGGTAACAAGCTAAAACGGGGTCGGAGACGGACTCCTGGGTGCCCAGGCGGCCTCCCGGCGCGGCCAGGAGGTAGGCCGTGCCAGGGGGGCGCCTGGGCCCACTGGAGCTTGTCTCCGGATCCACTTAGGCTTAGAATTTTCCTAATTTTGCAAAAACTCATAATATGGAACTTTTATGGCGGTTCGCGATGTTTCCTTACCGTAATACATACCTTTTCTTATTCTGCTTCTGCTGGTGTCTGAAACAGGGCTGCAACATGTTCTTCGTGAGTTGTTGTGTATATCGTATTCACATCAACATTGACAGGGTCTCCTGCTATGTAATGCTTAAGTCTTTGCCCATTCACAACTTGAGGTATGGTGCCTTCAAAATTGTTAATCTTGATTGCACCAGACCGATAGACTTCTTCAATATGAAATGGCCCTTCCCACCTGGAAAGTAGTTTGCCTGGAGAAAACCTGAAACGGGATCTAAACAACAAAACTTTATCACCAACATTAAATTCACGTTTCAGAATCCTCCTATCATGCCACTTCTTTACTTTTTCCTTGAACATTTTAGCGCTCTCGTAAGCTTCACTTCTCCACTCATCTAGAGAAGTCAAGTTCATGAGACGCTTCTCACCAGCTAACTTTGGGTCAGCATTAAGCTCTCTAACAGCCCAAAAAGCTTTGTGCTCTAATTCTAATGGCAAATGGCAAGCCTTACCATAAACCATCTTATAGGGGGACATGCCCATGGGGTTTTTGTAAGCAGTTCCATACGCCCACAAATCATCTCCTAACTTATTTGACCAGTCCTTTCTATTTCTATTAACTGTCTTCTGTAAGATCAACTTGATCTCTCTATTGGTGAGCTCAACTTGCCCACTAGTTTGAGGATGGTACGGTGAAGCAATTCTATGATTAACATCATACTTGGCTAAAGCTTTTCTAAAAGCTCCATGCGTGAAGTGTGATCCTCCATCAGTCATGAGATACCTAGGTACACCAAACCTAGGGAAAATCACATCTTTGATCATTTTCAAAGATGTCTTGTGATCAGCACTTTCAGTGGGGATCGCTTCAACCCACTTGGTCACATAATCCACAGCTACTAAAATGTGAGTGTACTTGTGCGAAGAAGGAAAAGGACCCATAAAATCAAAACCCCAGCAATCAAAAGGTTCAATCACTAATGAGTAATTCATAGGCATCTCATTCCTTCTACTAATGTTACCAACTCTCTGACATTTATCACAAGCTAAAACATAATTTCTAGCATCCTTAAAGAGAGTAGGCCAATAAAAACCTGATTGAAGAACCTTATGTGCGGTCCTCTCACCGGCATGATGTCCTCCATAGGGACTATCATGACATTTTCTGAGAATGTCCTTCTGCTCATGTTCCGGTATGCATCTTCTCACGATCCCGTATGGACCTTCTTTGAAAAGATGTGGGTCATCCCAAAAGTAGTGCCTCAAATCATGAAAAAACTTCTTCCTTTGCTGAAACGTTAAACCTGGAGGCAAATACTTCACAACGATAAAATTAGCATAATCTGCATACCAAGGATCGGAAAGAGATTGTACTTTTACAACGGCAAGTTGCTCGTTTGGAAAACTATCGTTGACTGGGATGGGATCATGCGGTATATCTTCCATCCTTGAAAGATTGTCCGCCACCGGATTGTCTTCTCCTTTCCTATCAACAATCTGCAAATCAAATTCTTGAAGAAGGAGTACCCATCTAATAAGCCTTGGCTTGGCATCCTTCTTTGTCATAAGGTACTTAATGGCAGCATGGTCAGTATGAATAATAACTTTGGAATCAACAATATACTGCCTAAACTTATCACAAGCAAACACTACAACTAAGAATTCCTTCTCAGTAGTAGCATAATTCTTTTGAGCACTATCAAGGGTTTTACTAGCATAATGTATAACATTCAATTTCTTATCAACCCTTTGCCCTAAAACAGCTCCAACAGCAAAATCACTAGCATCACACATAATCTCAAAAGGTAAATTCCAGTCAGGTGGTTGTACTATAGGAGCGGTTATTAAAGCTTTCTTGAGAACTTCAAAAGCCTCCTTACAATCTTCATCAAATACAAAAGGAACGTCCTTCTGGAGAAGATTAGTGAGGGGTCTCGAAGTCTTAGAAAAGTCTTTAATAAATCTTCTATAGAAACCAGCATGGCCGAGAAAACTGCGAATACCTTTGATGTCCCTTGGATAGGGCATCCTCTCAATTGCTTCGATCTTGGCCTTGTCCACCTCAATTCCCCTTTCGGAAATCTTGTGACCAAGAACAATTCCTTCGTTAACCATGAAGTGACACTTCTCCCAATTGAGTACCAGATTTGTCTTCTCACATCTCTGCAAAACTTTATTAAGGTTGTGGAGACAATGGTCAAAGGAAGTTCCATAGACGGAGAAATCGTCCATGAAGACTTCCACAATCTACTCACAGAAACCATGAAAGATAGCAGACATACACCTTTGAAAAGTAGCAGGGGCATTACATAAACCAAAAAAGGCATACGCCTGTAAGCATAAGTACCAAAGGGACAAGTAAAAGTGGTCTTCTCTTGATCAGCAGTGTTAACATGAATTTGAGAGAAACCGGAATAACCATCGAGGTAACAAAAGTGGGTATTTTTGGATAACCTTTCAAGCATTTGGTCGATGAATGGCAACGGGTAGTGATCCTTCCTGGTTGCCTTGTTCAGCTTCCTGTAATCAATACACATTCTATATCCAATAATAATTCTCTGAGGTATTAGTTCATTCTTATCATTAGGAACCACAGTTGTACCTCCTTTCTTAGGAACACAATGTACCGGGCTTACCCACTTACTATCAGCTATAGGGTAGATAATACCTGAAGGAAATATGCCCTAGAGGCAATAATAAAGTTGTTATTTATATTTCCTTATATCATGATAAATGTTTATTATTCATGCTAGAATTGTATTAACCAGAAACTTAGTACATGTGTGAATACATAGACAAAACAGAGTGTCCCTAGTATGCCTCTACTAGACTAGCTCATTGATCAAAGATGGTTATGTTTCCTAACCATAGACATGAGTTGTCATTTGATCAACGGTATCACATCATTAGGAGAATGATGTGATGGACTAGACCCATCCGTTAGCATAGCACTATGATCGTTTAGTTTTACTGCTATTGCTTTCTTCATGACTTATACATGTTCCTATGACTATGAGATTATGCAACTCCCGAATACCGTAGGAACACCTTGTGTGCTATCAAACGTCACAACATAACTGGGTGATCATAAAGATGCTCTACAGGTGTCTCCGAAAGTATTCATGGTGTTGGCATAGATCAAGATTAGGATTTGTCACTCCGAGTGTCGGAGAGGTATCTCTAGGCCCTCTCGGTAACACACATCACAATAAGCCTTGCAAGCAAAAGACTAATGAGTTAGTCACGAGATGATGTGTTACGGAACGAGTAAAGAGACTTGCCAGTAACGAGATTGAACTAGGTATAGAGATACCGACGATCGAATCTCGGGCAAGTAACATACCGATGACAAAAGGAACAACGTATGTTGTTATGCGGTTTTGACCGATAAAAGATCTTCGTAGAATATGTAGGAGCCAATATGAACATCCAGGTTTCGCTATTGGTTATTGACCGGAGATGAGTCTCGGTCATGTCTACATAGTTCTCGAACCCGTAGGGTCCGCACGCTTAACGTTTGATGACGATCGGTATTATGAGTTTATGAGTATTGATGTACCGAAGGTAGTTCGGAGTCCCGGATGAGATCACGGACATGACGAGGAGTCTCGGAATGTCCGAGACATAAAGATTGATATATTGGACGACTATATTCGGACACCGGAAGTATACCGGAAAAGTTTCGGATTTAACGGGATTGCCGGAGGGGGTTACCGGAACCCCCTACGAAGGGGGATGGTCCATAGTGGGCCATATGGAAAAGAGAGAGGCAGCCCATAGGGCTGGCCGGCGCCCCACCTAGGGTTCCTAGTTGGACTAGGAGTTGGGGGGCGCCACCTCTTCTTCTTTTCCTATTCCCTCTCTTCCTTCTTTGGTGGTTCCTACTAGGAATAGGATTGCAATCCTATTCCTAGTAGGATTGCACCCTAGCCGCACCAAACAAGGGCCGGCCGGCCTCCCCCCTTGCTCCTTTATATACGGGGGCAGGGGGGCACCCAAAGACACACAAGTTGAATTGTTTTAGCCGTGTGCGGTGCCCCCCTCCACAGAAACACACCTCGGTCATACCGTTGCAGTGCTTAGGCGAAGCCCTGTGCCGGTGAATACATCATATCCGTCACCACGCCGTCGTGCTGACGAAACTCTCCCGTGATGCTCAACTGGATCAAGAGCTCGTGGGACGTCATCAAGCTGAACGTGTGCTGAACGCGGAGGTGCCGTACGTTCGGTGCTTGATCGGTTGGATCGCGAAGAAGTTCGACAACATCAACCGCGTCACTTGACGCTTCCGCTCCCGGTCTACGACGGTACGTAGACACACTCTCCCCTCTCGTTGCTATGCATCTAGTAGATAGATCTTGCGTGATCGTAGGAAAATTTTAAAATACTACGTTCCCCAACAGTGGCATCATGAGCCAGGTCTATGCGTAGATGATATGCACGAGCAGAACACAATGAGTTGTGGGCGATACTAGTCATACTGCTTACCAGCATGTCATACTTTGCTTCGGCGGTATTGTGAGATGAAGCGGCCCGGACCGACATTACGCGTACGCTTACGCGAGACTGGTTTCACCGTTACGAGCACTCGTTGCTTAAAGGTGACTGGCGGGTGTCTGTCTCTCTCACTTTAGCTGAATCAAGTGTGGCTACGCCCGGTCCTTGTGAAGGTTAAAACAGCACATACTTGACGAAACATCATTGTGGTTTTGTATGCGTAGGTAAGAACGGTTCTTGCTAAGCCCGTAGCAGCCACGTAAAACTTGCAACAACAAAGTAGAGGACGTCTAACTTGTTTTTGCAGGGCATGTTGTGATGTGATATGGTCAAGACATGATGAGTTATACGGTTTTGTATGAGATGATCATGTTTTGTAATGTTATCGGCAACTGACAGGAGCCATATGGTTGTCGCTTTATTGTATGAAATGCAGTCGCCATGTAATTGCTTTACTTTATCACTAAGCGGTAGCGATAGTCGAGGAAGCAATAGTTGGCGAGACAACAACGATGCTACGATGGAGATCAAGGTGTCGCGCCGGTGACGAAGGTGATCATGAAGGTGCTTTGGAGATGGAGATCAAAAGCACAAGATAATGATGGCCATATCATGTCACATATTTTGATTGCATGTGATGTTTATCTTATTATGCTTCTTATTTTGCTTAGTTCGACGGTAGCATTATAAGATGATCCCTTACTAAATTTCAAGGTATAAGTGTTCTCCCTGAGTATGCATCGTTGCGAAAGTTCGTCGTGCCGAGACACCACGTGATGATCGGGTGTGATAAGCTCTACGTTCAAATACAACGGGTGTAAGCCAGTTTTGCACACGCAGAATACTCGGGTTAAACTTGACGAGCCTAGCATATGCAGATATGGCCTCGGAACACTGGAGACCGAAAGGTCGAGCGTGAATCATATAGTAGATATGATCAACATAAGATGTTCACCATTGAAACTACTCCATCTCACGTGATGATCGGACATGGTTTAGTTGATTTGGATCACGTGATCATTTAGATGACTAGAGGGATGTCTATCTAAGTGTGAGTTCTTAAGTAATATGATTAAATTGAACTTTAGTTTATCATGAACTTAGTCCTCGTAGTATTAGCATATCTATGTTGTAGATCAATAGCTCGCGATGTTGCTCCCCGTTTATTTTTTATATGTTCCTAGAGAAAACTAAGTTGAAAGATGTTAGTAGCAATGATGCGGAATTCTTCCATGATCTGAGGATTATCCTCATTGCTGCACAGAGAATTATGTCCTTGATGCACCGCTAGGTGACATACCTATTGCAGGAGCAGATGTAGACGTTATGAACGTTTTGACAAAAGCTCGTTATGATGACTACTTGATAGTTTAAGTGCACCATGCTTTATGGCTTAGAACCGGGACTTCAAAAACGTTTTGAACGCCACGGAGCATATAAGATGTTCCAAGAGTTGAAATTAGTATTTCATACTCATGCCCGTGTCGAGAGGTATAAGACTTCTGACAGTACTTTGCCTACAAGATGGAGGAGAATAGCTCAACCAGTGAGCATGTGCTCAGATTGTCTGGGTAGTACAATTGCTTGAATCAAGTGGGAGTTAATCTTCCAGATAAGATAGTAATTGACAAAGTTCTCTAGACACTATCACCAAGTTAGTAGAACTTCGTGATGAACTATAATATGCAAGGGATGACGAAAGTAATTCCCGAACTCTTCACGATGCTGAAATCGGCGAAGGTAGAAATCAAGAAAGAGCATCAAGTGTTGATGGTTAACCAGACCACTTGTTTCAAGTAAAGGGCAAAGGGATAGAAGGGGAACTTCAAGAAGAATGACAAGCAAGTTGTCACTCCCGTGAAGAAACCCAAAGCTAAACTCAAGCCTGAAACAAGTGCTTCTACTGCAAAGGAAATGGTCACTAGAAGTGGAACTGCCCTAGATATTTGGCGGATTAGAAGGATGGCAAAGTGAACAAAGGTATATTTGATATACAGATTATTGATGTGTATTTTACTAGTGTTCATAGCAACCCCTCGGTATTTGATATTGGTTCAGTTGCTAAAGAGTAGTAACTCGAAATAGGAGTTGCATAATGAACATAAACTAGTTAAAGGATGAAGTGACGATGTGTATTGGAAGTAGTTCCAAGATTGATATGATCATCGTCGTACACTCCCTATACTTTCGGGATTAGTGTTGAACCTAAATAAGTGTTATTTGGTGTTTGTGTTGAACATGAATATGATTTGATCATGTTTATTGCAATACGGTTATTCATGTAAGTTAGAGAATAATTGTTGTTCTGTTTACATGAATAAAACCTTCTATGGTCATACACCCAATGAAAATGGTTTGTTGGATCTCGATCGTGTGATACACATATTCATAATATTGAAGCCAAAAGATGCAAGGTTAATAATGATAGTGCAACTTATTTGTGGCACTGCCGTTTAGGTCATATTGGTGTAAAGCGCATGAAGAAACTCCATAGTGATGGACTTTTGGAATCACTTGATTATGAATCACTTGATGCTTGCGAACCATGCCTCATGGGCAAGATGACTCAAACTCCGTTCTCCGGAACTGTGGAGCGAGCAACAGATTTGTTGGAGATCATACATACAGATGTATGTGGACCAACGAGTGTTGAAGCTCGCGACGGGTATCGTTATTTTCTGACCTTCACTGATGATTTGAGCAGATATGGGTATATCTACTTAATGAAGCACAAGTCTGAAACATTTGAAAAGTTCAAAGAATTTCAGAGTGAAGTAGAGAATCATCGTAACAAGAAAATAAAGTTTCTATGATCTGATCGTGGAGGAGAATATTTAAGTTACGAGTTTGGTCTTCATTTGAAACAATGTGGAATAGTTTCACAACTCACGCCACCCGGAACACCACAGCGTAATGGTGTGTCCAAACGTCATAACCGTACTTTATTAGATATGGTGCGATCAATGATGTCTCTTACCGATCTACCACTATCGCTTTTGGGGTTATGCATTAGAGACAGCTACATTCACATTAAATAGGGCACCATCTAAATCCGTGGAGATGACACCGTATGAACTGTGGTTTGACGAGAAACCTAAGCTGTCATTTCTTTAAGTTTGGGACTGCGATGCTTATGTGAAAAAGTTTCAACATGATAAGCTCGAACCCAAATCGGAGAAGTAAATCTTCATAGGATACCCAAAAGAAACTGTTGGGTACACCTTCTATCACAGATCCGAAGGCAAGGTCTTTGTTGCTAAAAGTGGATCCTTTCTAGAGAAAGAGTTTCTCTCGAAAGAAGTGAGTGGGAGGAAAGTAGAACTTGATGAGGTAATTGCACCTTCTCCTGAATTGGAAAGTAGTACATCGCAGAAAATTGTTCCAGTGATTCCTACACCAATCAGTGAGGAAGTTAATGATGATGATCATGAAACTTCAGATCAAGTTTCTGCTGAACGTCGTAGATCAACCAGAGTACGTTCCGCACCAGAGTGGTACGGCAACCCAGTTCTGGAAATCATGTTACTGGACCATGATGAACCTACGAACTATGAGGAAGCGATGATGAGCCCAGATTCCGCAAAATGGCTTGAGGCCATGAAATCTGAGATGGGATCCATGTATGAGAACAAAGTATGGACTTTGGTTGACTTGCCCGATGATCGGCAGGCCATCGAAAATAAATGGATCTTCAAGAGGAAGACCGACGCAGACGGTAATGTTACTGTTTACAAAGCTCGACTTGTTGCGAAAGGTTTTCGACAAGTTCAAGGAGTTGACTACGATGAGACTTTCTCACCCGTAGCGATGCTTAAGTCTGTCCGAATCATGTTAGCAATTGCCGCATTTATGAAATCTGGCAAATTGATAACAAAACTGCATTCTTTAATGGATTTATTAAAGAAGACTTGTATAAGATGCAACCAGAAGGTTTTGTCAATCCTAAAGGTGCTAACAAAATGTGCAAGCTCCAGCGATCCATCTATGGACTGGTGCAAGCATCTCGGAGTTGGAATATACGCTTTGATAAGTTGATCAAAGCATATAGATTTATACATACTTGCGGTGAAGCCTGTATTTACAAGAAGTGAGTGGGAGCACTACAACCTTTCTGATAAGTATATGTGAATGACATATTGTCGATCAGAAATAATGTAGAATTTTCTGGAAAGCATAAAGGAGTGTTTGAAAGGAGTTTTTCAAAGAAAGACCTTGGTGAAGCTGCTTACATATTGGGCATCAAGATCTATAGAGATAGATCAAGACGCTTGATAAGACTTTCGATGAGTACATACCTTGATAAGATTTTGAAGTAGTTCAAAATGGATCAGTCAAAGAAGGAGTTCTTGCCTGACTTGTAAGGTGTGAAGTTGAGTAAGACTCAAAGCCAGACCACGGCAGAAAAATATAGAGAGAATGAAAGTCATTCCCTATGCCTCAGCCATAGGTTCTATAAAGTATGCCATGCTGTGTACCAAACATGTTGTGTACCTTGTCATGAGTTTGTCAAGGGAGTACAATAGTGATCCAGGAGTAGATCACTGTACAGCGGTCAAAATTATCCTTAGTAACTGGATGACTAAGGAAATGTTTCTCGAATATGGAGGTGATAAAGAGTTCGTCGTAAAGAGTTACGCCGATGCAAGCTTTGACACTAAATCCAGATGACTCTAAGTATCAATCTGGATGCGTATTGAAAGTGGGAGCAATTAGCTAGAGTAGCTCCATGCAGAGCATTGTAGACATAGAAATTTGCGAAATACATACGGATCTGAATGTGACAGACCCGTTGACTAAACTTCTCTCACAAGCAAAACATGATCACACCTTATTACTCTTGGGTATTAATCACATAGCGATGTGAACTAGATTATTGACTCTAGTAAACCCTTTGGGTGTTGGTCACATGGCGATGTGAACTATGGGTGTTATTCACATAACGATGTGAACTATCGGTATTAAATCACATGGCGATGTGAGCTAGATTATTGACTCTAGTGCAAGTGGGAGACTGAAGGAAATATGCCCTAGAGGCAATAATAAAGTTGTTATTTATATTTACTTATATCATGATAAATGTTTATTATTCATGCTAGAATTGTATTAACCGGAAACTTAGTACATGTGTGAATACATAGACAAAACAGAGTGTCCCTAGTATGCCTCTACTAGACTAGCTCATTGATCAAAGATGGTTATGTTTCCTCACCATAGACATGAGTTGTCATTTGATCAACGGGATCACATCATTAGGAGAATGATGTGATGGACTAGACCCATCCGTTAGCATAGCACTATGATCGTTTAGTTTTACTGCTATTGCTTTCTTCATGACTTATACATGTTCCTATGACTATGAGATTATGCAACTCCCGAATACCGTAGGAACACCTTGTGTGCTATCAAACGTCACAACATAACTGGGTGGTCATAAAGATGCTCTACAGGTGTCTCCGAAAGTATTCGTGGTGTTGGCATAGATCAAGATTAGGATTTGTCACTCCGAGTGTCGGAGAGGTATCTCTGGGCCCTCTCGGTAACACACATCACAATAAGCCTTGCAAGCAAAAGACTAATGAGTTAGTCACGAGATGATGTGTTACGGAACGAGTAAAGAGACTTGCCAGTAATGAGATTGAACTAGGTATAGAGATACCGACGATCGAATCTCGGGCAAGTAACATACCGATGACAAAAGGAACAATGTATGTTGTTATGCGGTTTTGACCGATAAAAGATCTTCGTAGAATATGTAGGAGCCAATATGAACATCCAGGTTCCGCTATTGGTTATTGACCGGAGATGAGTCTCTGTCATGTCTACATAGTTCTCGAACCCGTAGGGTCCGCACGCTTAACGTTTGATGACGATCGGTATTATGAGTTTATGAGTATTGATATACCGAAGGTAGTTCGGAGTCCCGGATGAGATCACGGACATGACGAGGAGTCTCGGAATATCCGAGACATAAAGATTGATATATTGGACGACTATATTCGGACACCGGAAGTATACCGGAAAAGTTTCGGATTTAACGGGATTGCCGGAGGGGGTTACCGGAACCCCCTACGAAGGGGGATGGTCCATAGTGGGCCATATGGAAAAGAGAGAGGCAGCCCATAGGGCTGGCCGGCGCCCCACCTAGGGTTCCTGGTTGGACTAGGAGTTGGGGGGCGCCACCTCTTCTTCTTTTCCTATTCCCTCTCTTCCTTCTTTGGTGGTTCCTACTAGGAATAGGATTGCAATCCTATTCCTAGTAGGATTGCACCCTAGCCGCACCAAACAAGGGCCGGCCGGCCTCCCCCCTTGCTCCTTTATATACGGGGGCAGGGGGCACCCAAAGACACACAAGTTGAATTGTTTTAGCCGTGTGCGGTGCCCCCCTCCACAGAAACACACCTCGGTCATACCGTTGCAGTGCTTAGGCGAAGCCCTGCGCCAGTGAATACATCATATCCGTCACCACGCCGTCGTGCTGACGAAACTCTCCCGTGAAGCTCAACTGGACCAAGAGCTCGTGGGACGTCATCAAGCTGAACGTGTGCTGAACGCGGAGGTGCCGTACGTTCGGTGCTTGATCGGTTGGATCGCGAAGAAGTTCGACAACATCAACCGCGTCACTTGACGCTTCCGCTCCCGGTCTACGAGGGTACGTAGACACACTCTCCCCTCTCGTTGCTATGCATCTAGTAGATAGATCTTGCGTGATCGTAGGAAAATTTTAAAATACTACGTTCCCCAACAATACCTGCGGCTAGAAGCTTGAGAATCTCAGTTCTTACAACATCCATCATCTTCGGGTTCAACCGTCGTTGATGATCAACAACTGGTTTAGCATCGGGCTCAAGGTTGATAGTATGTTGACAGATAGATGGACTAATCCCCTTAAGGTCATCAAGGGTATAGCCAATTGCACCTCGGTGTTTACGAAGTACTTCCAATAGTCGCTCTTCCTCATATCCTGAAAGGTTAGAGTTGATAATAACAGGATATACTTTCTTTTCATCTAAATAAGCATACTTGAGCGTATCGGGAAGAGGTTTAAGATCGAACACCGGGTCTTCTTTTGGTTTTGATAAAATTCCCAAAGGTTCAACCGGAAGGTTGTGCTTCAGGATAGCAGGTTGTCTCAAGAATATTTCATCTAGTTCATTTCTTTCCTGCATATGCAAATCATTCTCGTGGTCCTACATATATTGCTGCAAAGGATCATTAGGGGGAATAGCAATAGAAGCAATACTTTCAATAATTTTATCATCACTAGGTAAATCGGTACCACGAGGCTGCTTAGAGAACTTGGAAAAATTAAATTCATATGGCTCACCATTGAATTCAACAGAAACTTTACCTTTCTTGCAATCTATTATAGCTCCACAAGTTCTAAGAAAAGGTCTACCAAAAATAATAGGACAAAAATTGTCCCTCACTGAACCAAGTACTAGAAAGTCGGTAGGGTATTTTACCTTTCCACATAGGACTTCAACGTCTCTCACAATTCCGATAGGAGAGATAGATGCTCTGTTTGCAAGATGAATGGTAACATCAACTTCTTCAAGTTCACAAGGTGAAATCTCACCGATGATCTCTTGATAAAGTGAATAGGGGATAGCACTAGCACTCGATCCCAAATCACATAGCCCATAATAATTGTGATCTCCTATTTTAACAGATACTACTGGTGTACCTGAAATTGGGCCTTTATTCTTGGCTGTGACAAGGTTAGTGGAAACAGCACCAAAATTTACATTGGAATCCAAAACATCATTAGTAACAAGGTCTTTAACCAATGCAACTTGAGGACCGACCTTGATCTGGTCCTCAGGCTCATCAGTTCTTTTCTCACTTTTATTTATTATGCCTGTCACAAGAGAGTGCTCCCTTATCCTTGCGGGAAAAGGAGGCTTTTCATATATAACTACAGGCAAAATAGGGTCAGCAACATGAATATCAACAGGTAACTCTTTGAAAGGTTCATGATGCTGATCTCTCTTCTTTTTAAAAGAATCAACGTGAGAGGCAAAATCCTTACAGAAATCAATCATTAGATGGGAATCAAGACCAATCTTAGAGCAAAAGGTATTGAAGTAATCAGTTTTCACATAGCTCTCAATATAATCATGCTCATAATTTATAGCGGGTTCAATACCTTTATCGATTTCCCAATCTTCGGTATTCCTCTGGATCCTTTCAAGGAGATCCCACCTTTCTTCAACACTCTTCGTCTGAAATACCCCACTAGAGGAGGCATCCAGCATCTCCTTATCCTGGTGAGAAAGCCTGGCATAAAAATTTGTAAGTATAATTTCCTTGGGGAGATCATGAATAGGACATTTGAGCATTAGGGACTTCAATCCCCCCCAAGCTTGAGCAATGCTTTCTCCGTCACGAGACCTAAAGTTATAGATATAGTTCCTGTCTCGATGAATTTCATGAAGAGGATAAAACTTGGTATAAAAGAGAGACATAAGCTCTTGCCAATCAAGCAAGTGTGAGTTATCGAGAAGCTTATACCAATCTGAAGCTTTATCTATAAGCGATACGGAGAACAATTTCCTCATGACAAACTCCATTGATACACCTGCAAGCTTAAATAATGAACATAGTTGTGACAGATATAGCAAGTGTTCACCGGGATGTCTGTCTCCTGCATAACGATTAGCCAAAACATAATCGATAATAACAGCTGGTATTTTATAGGGCACAATTTCAGTAGGGGGAGGAGCAACCACCACAGATGTGGGGCGTCTTCCCTTGAGCAACGATCCAATAGCAAGGTTGTCCATAAGGACAAAGAGCAGCAACAGCAAAATAAAAATAGAAATATAAAAACTTCCTTACCAGTTAACTTTACCAATAGCGCTACACTCCACGGCAACGGCGCCAGAAAACGGTACTTGATGACCCACAACCGTAAGGGATCTATTGCAGCGTTTTCTATAAGTAAGAGTGTCGAACCCAACGAGGAGCAGAAGGTATTGATAAGTGGTTCTGAGCAAGGAATAACTACAAGCACTGAAAGATAACTTTTTAGGGGTTTTCTTGATATAAGCAACAGGAAGGTAAAAGCGAGCAAAGTAAAAGGCAATGGAGAGTAACAAGTGGCCCAATCCTTTCTGAGCAAAGGAGAGGCCTAGCAACTGAACTTATAAAGGCTAAAGTGTTCTTGAGGACACACGGGAGAGGTAGTCATGTGCTTTCGCCATATTCCGTATCGGTACTATGTTATGTGTTGATAAGTGCTGAGTGGGTGGATCTATGCTAGTACACTCTCTAGACTAAGATGAGTGCACTCTTATGATTAAACACCTTGCAAGCATCCGCAAATACAAGATAGTATTTAAGGCAAAAGCCTAACCATAGCAATACGATCGATGATCCATTGTTCCCTTGTGCAAAAGCGTGCGAACTGGGGTTCAGGTTTCTGTCACTCCGGCAACCCACCGTAAGCATTCTTTGTACACAATGTATTCCCCTAGGTCCTTAATAAGGCGAAGTGTTGAGTGTTCGACTCACACAACACCACTAGGAAAATAACAACACAACTTAAGTATCAAACAACACATATTACTTCAACATCATATGACTACTAACAACAAGACTTTTCCCATGTCCTCAAGAACTAAAGTAACTACTCACAATACGTAAAAGAGATCATGATCAGTGGAGATAAATGGATGATAAACAATCTGGACATAATGATATTTCTCCAACAAAACTCAATAGCATTCACCACAAAGTAGTAATCAACACCGATAGAGTAGAGAGGATAGATAGTACGGATTACAACACAAGTTGCAATGGTGAGATGAGATTGGATGAAGATGGATATGGTGCTGATGTTGGGGATGATGTTGGTGATGATATCGATGATGCCCGTGACGATGGTGATGACGATGGCGATGATCTCCCCTTCCGGGAGGTGATCTCCCCGGCGGAATCTGCCCGCCGGAGATGGCTTTTTCTTCTCTGTAGGTTTCCGCCATGGAGCGGTGGCGGAACTCCGTCAAAACTCTCCTTTTTAGGGTTTTTGGATGACGAGGAGTATATAGGCAAAAGGGGGCAGCCGGAAGTGGGCCAGGGGCTCCAGGCGCCCCCCCGGCGCGGCCAGGGTGGGGGCCGCGCAAGGTGGCCGCCTGGGTGCCCTGTGGCCCCCCTCTGGTTGCTCTTTTGCGTGCCTTCGTGATCCGTCTGGAAAATACCCTCCGTCGATTTTCAGGTAATTTGGAGGTATTCTTCTTCAGCAACTTAGCGTCCACTTTTTACCGCTGAATCCTGCGTCTGCTGCTTCGGCACCGGAAAGTTGCAAACTGTGTAAAATAGGCCAAAACAACATAAGAACATCATCGTAATGTGAAATATATCAATGAATAAGGATGAATTACGATATAAAATAGTGATGCATTTTGGACGTATCAGTCATTATGCAATAATGAGCAGGAACTTTGTAAATATAATCATGTAGATTTGAGCAGTGATGTGTAGCCCCCAAGGGCCAGCTCATTAAAGTAATAGTGAGCTGGGACTTGATATATACTTCAATGAAAATAACATCTTATAATGTAGCCTCCATCGTAGGGCTTGAACCCACGTCCACAAGGTTAAGAGCTTTGTGCTTTACCAACTGAGCAATGAACCCTTTAATATAATGGATTAAGGCTTGTGTACCTTGAATTTTTGATAGGAGCAATTGGTAGCCCCCAAGGGCTGGCTCATTATGATGTGATGAGTCGGGTCTTCAATAAGGCCATTAAAAATGACTTTGCATTAGCCCCCAAGTGCCATGGTGCATGCTGACAGTGACATGGGACTTGCACATTTAATGTAATCTCAGTTCGAATAATGTAGCCCCAAGTGTCAGGTTGTAAGCCTGCAGTGACTTGGGACTATTCCTTCAATTGTAGAATAAATCATATCCATTGATAATATAATAGCCATTGTGCTAAAGCGAATTTCAAAACCTTAATCATAATACTGGTTAATGATAACCATAATAAAATCCAGCCATGTTGGCTATTTGAAGATTTGAATAATATAATCCTATGATTTATGAGCGCATGATTCCAATGGCGCAATCCAAATATATGCTGGCGACTTATAGTCCCAAGCCAGGCCGGGTTAATAAACACCGAATATTTTATCATCATACTGGCGACTTATAGTCCAAAGCCAGGCTAGGTTAATGAACGCCGGTGACTTATAATCATACTGGCGACTTATAGTCCAACGCCAGGCCGGGTTAATAAACACTGGTGATTTATAATCATACTGGTGACTTATAGTCAAAAACCAAGCCGAGTCAATAAACACCGGTTTATCATAAAATGTTGTAAACCTCATCGAAAGAGAAAATTTGTCGAATAAAATCATGGGAAGACGCGAGGCTTTTCATGGGCTGCCAGGCCCAAAATCAAGGCTTTTCATGGGCGGCTAGGCCACTGAGTTAAACCATTTTACAAAGCCTTTTAAGATGGACCTCACATTAACCAATCGTTGTTTTAACTTTGACAAGTTCAGGGTCTGTATAAGATTGACTTGCCAAACGTTCCGCGGGTCATACCAGGATTACCTGGCGGAGTGACTTACTTAAAGACGGCAGGATAACCTGGGGTTTTAGGTGAATACACCTGGCTTCCAAGCCTGGCTTGATAGCCTATTACAAGGATTAAAAATCTTTGTTGGTGTGCAACAAAAGAGCCCCTAGGTAATATTTTGAGCTGTGCTCAGTGGGTGCCTATGTTTGAGCTGTGCTTTTGCAACACTCTCTTTGGCCCCTTTTGACTTTGGGTAACAAGCCCCCAAGTGTTTTTGTAAACATGGCGTATAAGCCGGATTAAAAGGTAATCATAGCTTAGCTCAATAAGCCGGAAGCCCCCAAGTGATATATTTCCGAGCTGTGCTCGTCGGGTGCCTATGTTTGAGTTGTGCTGTGCAACAAACTCTCTTTGGTCCCTTTAATTTTTCCCGAGAACTCAAACTTGCGAGAGATTATTCTTTTGAACCGGAAATTCTTAAACCGGATATTGAGAGCTTCAAAGCTTTGTGAGAGACAGCTTTCCCTTGGGCCGGATTTTAAACCGGAATCCTTCTTTTTAAGCCGGAAATTTTCTGACGGCCTTTAAATTTGCACCAATATGGCGCTTTAGGGTCCTGCATTAGATAGCTTTGCAAGCCGGAGTAATTGCTCATTTAAAGAAGTGATATATAATATAAAAATATACTGGATGGATTTCACCTGACATGTTAGGCCAGATATTATCCACCGCGGAGTTGATCATCACCACAGTGAAACTGAAATCAATCACGGCCGAGTCGGCCGTAGGAGCAGTGATACGTCCATCTTGCATCATGCTTATATGTTGATATTTATTGCATTATGGGCTATTATTAAACGTTATGTCACAATACTTATGCCTTTTCTCTCTTATTGTACAAGGTTTACATGAAGAGGGAGAATGCCGGCAGCTGGAATTCTGGGCTGGAAAAGGAGCAAACTCTGGAAACCTATTCTGCACAACTCCAAAAGCCCCGATACTTCACAGAACAACATTTCAGAAAATATAAAAAATATCTGGTGAAAGAAGATCACGAGGGGGACTACCTGCTGTCCACGAGGGTGGGGGGCGCGCCCCCCTCTCTGGGCGCGCCCCCTGTCTCGTGGGCCCGTCGAAGGCCCCCCGATGCCCATCTTCTCCTATATGAGGTGTTTTGACCTGGAAAAAATTATAAGGAGGCTTTCGGGACCAGACGCTGCCATCTCGAGGCAGAAACAAATCTAGGGCTCCGACAGAGCTGTTCTGCCGGGGATACTTCCCTCCGGGAGGGGGAAATCGTCACCGCCGCCATCACCAACAACTCTCCCATCTTGGGGAGAGCTATCTCCATCAACATCTTCACCAACACCATCTCCTCTCTGTTGGAAATATGCCCTAGAGGCAATAATAAAATGGTTATTATTATATTTCCTTGTTCATGATAATTGTCTATTGTTCATGCTTTAATTTTATTATCCGGAAACAGTAATGCATGTGTGAATACATAGACCATAATGTGTCCCTAGTAAAGCCTCTAGTTGGCTAGCTTGTTGATCAATAGATGGTTACGGTTTCCTAACCATGGACATTGGATGTCATAGATGACGGGATCACATCATTAGGAGAATGATGTGATGGACAAGACCCAATTCTAAGCCTAGCACAAGATCGTGTAGTTCCTATGCTAAAGCTTTTCCAATGTCAAGTATCTGTTCCTTAGACCATGAGGTTGTGCAACTCCCGGATATCGTAGGAATACTTTGGGTGTGCCAAACGTCACAACGTAACTGGGTGGCTATAAATGTACACTACGGGTATCTCCGAAAGCATCTGTTGGGTTGGCACGAACCGAGACTGGGATTTGTCACTCCGTATGACGAAGAGGTATCTCTGGGCCCACTCGGTAATACATCATCGTAATGAGCTCAATGTGACTAAGGGGTTGGTCGCGGGATGATGTGTTATGGAACGAGTAAAGAAACTTGCCATAACGAGATTGAACAAGGTATCGGTATACCGACGATCGAATCTCGGGCAAGTACTATACCGCTAGACAAAGGGAATCGTATATGGGATTGATTGAATCCTTGACATCGTGGTTCATCCGATGAGATCATCGTGGAACATGTGGGAGCCAACATGGGTATCCAGATCCCGCTGTTGGTTATTGGCCGCAGATATGTCTCGGCCATGAGTGCCAGATGCACGAGTCTCCTTTCCTCTTGGCGCAACCCTACCCCTCTCCCTCCTCGTCTCTCCCAGTGCTTGGCGAAGCCCTGCTGGAGTGCCACGCTCCTCCACCACCACCACACCGTCGTGCTGCTACTGGACGGATTCTTCCCCAACCTCTCCCTCTCCCCTTGCTGGATCAAGGCGCGGGAGACGTCACCGGGCTGCACGTGTGTTGAACGCGGAGGCGCCGTTGTTTGGCGCTTAGATCGGATTTGACCGCGATATGAATCGCTTTGTGTATGACTCCACCAACCGCGTTCTTGCAACACTTCCGCATCGTGATCTTCAAAGGTATGAAGATGCACTCCCCTCTCGTTGCTATTAATCTCCATAGATAGATCTTGGTGATGCGTAGGAAATTTTTTGATTTTCTGCACCGATCCCCAACAGTGGCATGATGAGCTAGGTCTATGCGTAGTTACTATGCACGAGTATAACACAAGATTGTTGTGGGTGTATATCATGTTAAATTACTTGCCGCTACTAGTCTTATCTTGATTCGGAGGCATCGTCGGATGAAGCGGCCCGGACCGACCTTACACGTATGCTTACGTGAGATAGGTTCCATCGACTGACATGCACTAGTTGCATAAGGTGGCTAGCGGGTGTCTGTCTCTCCCACTTTAGTCAGATCGGATTCGATGAAAAGGGTCCTTATGAAGGGTAAATAGTAATTGGCATATCATGTTGTGGTTTTTGCGTAGGTAAGAAACGTTCTTGCTAGAAACCTATGGCAGCCACGTAAAAACTTGCAACAACAATTAGAGGACGTCTAACTTGTTCTTGCAGCATGTGCCGTGTGATGTGATATGGCCAAAAGGATGTGATGAATGATATATATGTGTGATGTATGAGATTGATCGTGTTCTTGTAATAGAAATCATGATTTCCAAGTCGATGAGTATGACAACCGGCAGGAGCCATAGGAGTTGTCTTATTTTATTGTATGACCTGCGTGTCATTGAAAATGCCATGTAATTACTTTACTTCATTGCTAACCGTTAGCCATAGTAGTAGAAGTAATGTTTCGCGAGACAACTTCATGAAGACAAGATGATGGAGATCATCGTGTCATGCCGGTGACAATGATGATCATGGATCCCCGAAGATGAAGATCAAAAGGAGCAAAATGATATTGGCCATATCATGTCACTATTTGATTGCATGTGAGTTTTATCATGTTTTACATCTTATTTGCTTAGAACGACGGTAGTAAATAAGATGATCTCTCACTAAAATTTCAAGAGTTGTGTTCCCCCTAACTATGCACCGTTGCTAAGGTTCGTTGTTCTGAAGCACCACGTGATGATCAGGTGTGATAGTTCCTAACGTTCGCATACAACGGGTGTAAGCCAGATTTACACAAACGATACACTTAGGGTTGACATGATGAGCCTAGCATGTACAGACATGGCCTCAGAACACGGAACACCGAAAGGTCAAACATGTGTCGTATAGAAGATACGATCAACATAAATATGTTCACCGTTGATGACTAGTCTGTCTCACGTGATGATCGGACACGGCCTAGTCGATTCGGATCATGTATCACTTAGATGACTAGAGAGATGTCTATCTGAGTGGGAGTTCATTAAATTTGTTTAGATGAACTTAATTGTCATGAAAATAGTCTAAAATCTTTACAATATGTCTTGTAGATCAAATGGCCCACGCTAATGTTGCCCTCAACTTCAACGCGTTCCTAGAGAAAACCAAGCTGAAAGACGATGGTAGCAACTATATGGATTGGGTCCGTAACTTGAGGATCATCCTCATAGCTGCCAAGAAAGCATATGTCCTTGAAGCACCGCTAGGTGATGCACCCGTTTTCCCAGCAACTCAAGACATTATGAATGCCTGGCAGTCGCGTAGTGATGATTACTCCCTGGTTCAGTGCGGCATGCTTTACAGCTTAGAATCGGGGCTCCAAAAGTGTTTTGAGTAGCACGAAGCATATGAGATGTTCCAAGAGCTGAAAATGGTTTTTCAAGCTCATGCCCGAGTTGAGAGATATGAAGTCTCCGACAAGTTCTACAGTTGTAAGATGGAGGAGAATAAATCTGTCAGCGAACATATACTCAAAATGTCTTGGTTGCACAACCGCTTGTCTCAGTTGGGAGTTAATCTCCCAGATGACGCGGTCGTTGACAGAATCCTTCAGTCGCTCCCACCTAGCTACAAGAGCTTTGTGATGAACTTCAATAGGCAAGGGATGGAGAAGTCCATTCCCAAGGTGTATTCAATGCTGAAGTCAGCGGAGGTGGAGATCAAAAAGGAACATCAAGTGTTGATGGTGAATAAAACCACTAAGTTCAAGAAAGGCAAGGGTAAGAAGAACTTCAAGAAGGACGGCAAAGGAGTTGCCATGCCCGGTAAGCCAGTTTCCGGGAAGAAGCCAAAGAATGGACCCAAGCCTAAGACTGAGTGCTTTTATTGCAAGGGAACGGGTCACTGGAAGCGGAACTGTCCCAAATACTTAGCGGATAAGAAGGCTGGAAACGTCAAAGGTATATGTGATATACATGTTATTGATGTGTACCTTACCAGCGCTCGTAGTAGCTCCTGGGTATTTGATACCGGTGCAGTTGCTCACATTTGTAACTCAAAGCACGAGCTGCGGAATAAGCGGAGACTGGCGAAGGACGAGGTGACGATGCGCGTCGAGAATGCTTCCAAGGTCGATGTGATCGCCGTTAGCACGCTACCTCTGCATCTACCTTCGGGATTAGTGTTAAACCTCAATAATTGTTATTTAGTACCAGCTTTGAGCATGAACATTGTATCTGGATCTCGTTTAATGTGAGATGGTTACTCATTTAAATATGAGAATAATGGTTGTTCTATTTATACGAGAGAAATGTTTTATGGTCATGCCCCGTTGGTCAATGGTTTATTCTTAATGAATCTCAAACGTGATGTCACACATATTCATAGTGTGGATGCCAAAAGATGTAAGGTTGATAATGATAGTCCCACATACTTGTGGCACTTCCGCCTTGGTCATATTGGTGTCAAACGTATGAAGAAGCTCCATGCAGATGGAATTTTGGAGTCTCTTGATTATGAATCATTTGACACATGCGAACCATGCCTCTTGGGCAAGATGACCAAGACTCCGTTCTCCGGAACTATGGAGCGAGCAACCAACTTCTTGGAAATCATACATACTGATGTGTGCTGTCCAATGAGTGTTGAAGCTCGCGGTGGCTATCGTTATGTTCTCACCCTCACTGATGACTTAAGTAGATATGGGTATGTCTACTTGATGAAACACAAGTCTGAGACCTTTGAAAAGTTCAAGGAAATTCAGAATGAGGTTGAGAATCAACGTGACAGAAAAATAAAGTTTTTACGATCAGATCGTGGAGGAGAATATTTTAGTCACGAATTTGGCACGCACCTAAGGAAATGTGGAATTGTTTCACAATTGACGCTGCCTGGAACACCTCAAAGTAATGGTGTATCCGAATGTCGTAATCGTACTCTGTTGGACATGGTGCGATCTATGATGTCTCTTACCGACTTACCGCTATCATTCTGTCGTTATGCTTTAGAGACTGCCGCATTCACTTTAAATAGGGCACCGTCTAAATCCGTTGAGACGACACCGTATGAACTATGGTTTGGGAAGAAACCTAAGTTGTCATTTCTAAAAGTTTGGGGATGCGATGCTTATGTCAAGAAACTTCAACCTGAAAAGCTCGAACCCAAATCGGAAAAATGCGTCTTCATAGGATACCCTAAGGAAATTAATGGGTATACCTTCTACCTCAGATCCGAAGGCAAGTTTTTTGTTGCCAAGAATGGATCCTTTCTGGAGAAAGAGTTTCTCTCGAAAGAATTAAGTGGGAGGAAAGTGGAACTTGATGAGGTGATTGTCACCCCTTCCGAATCGGAAAGTAGCAGCGCATGAAGATGTTTGTGTGGTGCCTGCACCGACTAGATGCACCGACTAGAGAGGAAGTTAACGATAATGATCATTAAGCTTCAGATCAAGTTACTGCTGAACTTCGTAGGTCCACAAGGACACGTTCCACACCAGAGTGGTACGACAATCCTGTCCTGGAAATCATGTTGTTAGACAACGGTGAACCTTCGAACTATGAAGAAGCGATGGCGGGCCCGGATTCCAACAAATGGCTTGAAGCCATGAAATCCGAGATAGGATCCATGTATGATAACAAAGTATTGACTTTAGTTGACTTGCCCGATGATCGGCAAGCCATAGAAAATAAACGGATCTTTAAGAAGAAGACTGACACAGATGGTAATGTGACCATCTACAAGGCTCGACTTGTCGCTAAAGGTTATCGACAAGTTCAAGGAATTCACTACGACGAGACTTTCTCTCCCGTAGCGATGCTGAAGTCCGTCCGAATCATGTTAGCAATTGCCGCATTCTATGATTATGAGATATGGCAAATGGACGTCAGAACAGCATTCCTTAGCGGCTTCCTTAAGGAAGAACTGTATATGATGCAGCCGATAGGTTTTGTCGATCCTAAGAATTCTAACAAGGTATGCAAGCTCCAGCGCTCTATCTATGGGCTGGTGCAAGCATCTCGGAGTTGGAACATTCGCTTTGATGAGGTGATCAAAGCGTTTGGGTTTATACAGACTTGGGGAGAAGCCTATATTTACAAGAAAGTGAGTGGGAGCTCTGTAGCATTTCTCATATTATATGTGGATGACATATTGCTGATGGGAAATGATGTAGAATTCTTGGAAAGCATAAATGCCTACTTGAATAAGTGTTTTTCAATGAAGGACCTTGGAGAAGCTGCTTACATATTAGGCATCAAGATCTATAGAGATAGATCGAGACGCCTCATTGGTCTTTCACAAAGCACATACCTTGACAAGATATTGAAGAAGTTCAATATGGATAGGTCCAAGAAAGGGTTCTTTCCTGTATTGCAAGGTATTAGATTGAGCACAGCTCAATGCCCGACCTCGGCAGAAGATAGAGAAAAGATGAGTGTCATCCCCTATGCCTCGGCCATAGGTTCTATTATGTATGCCATGCTGTGTACCAGACCTGATGTGAACCTTGCCATAAGTGTGGTGGGGAGGTACCAAAGTGACCCCAGTATGGAGCACTGGACAGTGGTCAAGAACATCCTGAAGTATCTGAAAAGGACTAAGGATATGTTTCTCGTTTATGGAGGTGATGAAGAGTTCGTCGTAAAGGGTTATGTCGATGCTAGCTTCGACACAGATCTGGATGACTCCAAGTCACAAACCGGATACGTGTATATTTTGAATGGTGGGGCAGTCAGCTGGTGCAGTTGCAAGCAAAGCATCGTGGCAACATCTACATGTGAAGCGGAGTACATAGCTTCTTCCGAAGCAGCGTAGGAAGGAGTTTGGATTAAGGAGTTCATCACCGACCTAGGAGTTATTCCAAGCGCGTCGGGCCCGATGACTCTCTTCTGTGACAACACTGGAGCTATTGCCATTGCCAAGGAGCCCAGGTTTCACAAGAAGACCAAGCACATCAAGCGCCGTTTCAACTCCATCCGAAATTATATTCAAGATGGAGACATAGATATTTGTAAAGTGCATACGGATCTGAATGTCGCGGATCCGTTGACTAAACCTCTTCCACGAGCAAAACATGATCAACACCAGAACTCTATGGGTGTTCGATTCATCACAATGTAACTAGATTAGTGACTCTAGTGCAAGTGGGAGACTGTTGGAAATATGCCCTAGAGGCAATAATAAAATGGTTATTATCATATTTCCTTGTTCATGATAATTTTCTATTGTTCATGCTTTAATTGTAATATCCGGAAACAGTAATGCACGTGTGAATACATAGACCACAATGTGACCCTAGTAAAGCCTCTAGTTGACTAGCTCGTTGATCAATAGATGGTTACGGTTTCCTAACCATGGACATTGGATGTCATTGATGACGGGATCACATCATTAGGAGAATGATGTGATGGACAAGACCCAATTCTAATCCTAGCACAAGATCGTGTAGTTCGTATGCTAAAGCTTTTCCAATGTCAAGTATCTGTTCGTTAGACCATGAGGTTGTGCAACTCCCGGATACCGTAGGAATACTTTGGGTGTGCCAAACATCACAACGTAACTGGGTGGCTATAAAGGTACACTACGGGTATCTCCAAAAGCATCTATAGGGTTGGCACGAACCGAGACTGGGATTTGTCACTCCGTATGACAGAGAGGTATCCCTGTGCCCACTTGGTAATACATCATCGTAATGAGCTCAATGTGATTAAGGGGTTGGTCGCGGGATGATGTGTTATGGAACGAGTAAAGAGACTTGCCATAACGAGATTGAACAAGGTATTGGTATACCGACGATCAAATCTCGGGCAAGTACTATACCGCTAGACAAAGGGAATCGTATACGGGATTGATTGAATCCTTGAGATCGTGGTTCATCCGATGATATCATCGTGGAACATGTGGGAGCCAACATGGGTATCCAGATCCCGCTGTTGGTTATTGGTCGCAGATATGTCTCGGTCATGACTGCATGTTTCCCGAACCCGTAGGGTCTACACACTTAAGGTTCAATGACGCTAGGGTTATAGGGAATGTAGTATGTGGTTACCGAATGTTGTTCGGAGTCCCAGATGAGATCCCGGACGTCACGAGGAGTTCTGGAATGGTCCGGAGGTAAAGATTTATATATGGGAAGTCTCGTTTTGTTCACCGGAAGTGTTCTGGGCGTTATCGGTAACATACCGGAACCACCGAAAGGGTTCCGGGGGTCCACCGGGAGGGGCAACCAGCCCCAGAGGCTTGCGTGGGCCAAGTGTGGGAAGGGACCAGCCCCTAGGTGGGATGGTGCGCCTCCCACCAAGGCCCAGGGCGCAGGAGAGAGGAGAGGGGACAAACCCTAGGTGCAGATGGGCCTTAAGGCCCACCCTAGGGGCGCCCCCTCTCTCCCCCTCTTGGCCGCCCCCTGATGGGATATGGGGCTGCCGCCACCCCGAGGGGGGGACCCTAGATGGGGGTGCAGCCCCTCCCCTCCCCCTATATATAGTGGGGGTTTTGTGCCTGCCAGATGCATGAGTCTCCTTTTCTCTTGGCGCAGCCCTACCCCTCTCCCTCCTCGTCTCTCGCAGTGCTTGGCGAAGCCCTGCTGGAGTGCCACGCTCCTCCACCACCACCACACCATCGTGCTACTACTGGACGGAGTCTTCCCCAACCTCTCCCTCTCCCCTTGTTGGATCAAGGCGCGGGAGACATCACCGGGCTGCATGTGTGTTGAACGCAGAGGCATCGTTGTTCGGCGCTTAGATCGGATTCGACCGCGATCTGAATCGCTTCGTGTATGACTCCACCATCCGCGTTCTTGCAACGCTTCTGCATCGCGATCTTCAAAGGTATGAAGATGCACTCCCCTCTCGTTGCTAGTAATCTCCATAGATAGATCTTGGTGATGCGTAGGAATTTTTTTGATTTTCTACACCGATCCCCAACACTCTCAAACCCTAGTTCATCTCTTGTATCCAATCTTTGTACCCAAACCTCAGATTGGTACCTCTGGGTTGCTAGTAGTGTTGATTACTCCTTGCAGTTGATGCTAGTTGGTTTACTTGGTGGAAGATTATATGTTCAGATCCATTATGCATATTAATACCCCTCTGATCATGAAAAATATTATGTCTTGTGAGTAGTTACTTTTGTTCCTGAGGACATGGGAGAAGTCTTGCTATAAGTAGTCATGTGAATTTGGTCTTCGTTTGATATTTTGATGAGATGTATGTTCTCTCTCCTCTAGTGGTGTCATGTGAACGTCGACTACATGACACTTCACCATTATTTGGGCCTAGAGGAAGGCATTGGGAAGTAATAAGTAGATGATGGGTTGCTAGAGTGACAGAAGCTTAAACCCTAGTTTATGCATTGCTTCGTAAGGGGCTGATTTGGATCCACTTGTTTCATGCTATGGTTAGGTTTACCTCAATACTTGTTTTGTAGTTGCGGATGCTTACATTAGAGGTTAATCATAAGTGGGAGGCTTGTCCAAGTAAGGACAGCGCCCAAGCACGGGTCCACCCACATACCAAATTATCAAAGTACCAAACGCGAATCAGATGATCGTGATGAAAACTAGTTTGACGATAATTCCCATGTGTCCTCGGGAGCGCTTTCCTTTATATAAGAGTTTGTCCAGGCTTGTCGTTTGCTACAAAAAGGATTGGGCCACCTTGCTGCACCTTATTTACTTTTACCTTTTGTCATTTGCTACCAATTACCTTATCACAAAACTATATGTTACCTATAATTTCAGTGCTTGCAGAAAATACCTTACTGAAAACTGCCTATCATTTCCTTCTGCTCCTCGTTGGGTTCGACACTCTTACTTATCGAAAGGACTACGATAGATCCCCTACACTTGTGGGTCATCAAGACTCTTTTCTGGCGCCGTTGCCGGGGAGTGAAGCGCCTTAGGTAAGGAAAACTTTATATAGTGTGTTGAAATTTATTCTCACTTGTTACTATGGCTCATAATCCTTTGAGGGGCCTGTTCGGGGTATCTTCACCCCGACCAGAAGAGCAAAGAGTTGCTCCTCAACCTACTGCACCTACTGAAAATGTTTGCTTTGAGATTCCTTCGGGTATGATAGATAAACTGCTTGAAAAATTCTTTTATAGGAGACGGAACACTGCATCCCGATTTACACCTAATCTATGTGGATGAAGTTTGTGGATTATTTAAGCTTGCAGGTATGCCCGAGGATGTTATCAAGAAGAAGGTCTTCCATTTATCTTTGAAGGGAGATGCATTGACATGGTTTAGGCTATGTGATGATATTGGATCATGGAACTATAATCGTCTGAAGTTGGAATTTCATCACAAGTTCTACCCTATGCACTAGGTTCATCGTGATCGTAATTATATCTATAATTTTTAGCCTCGCGAAGGAGAAAGCATCGCTCAAGATTGGGGGAGGCTTAAGTCAATGTTATATTCATGCCCCAATCATGATCTCTCAAGAGAAATGATCATTCAAAAATTTTATGCTCGGCTTTCTCTTAATAATCGCTCCATGCTGATACTTCTTGTTCTGGTTCTTTTATGATGAAGACTGTTGAATTCAAATGGGATTTATTGGAAAGAATTAAACGCAACTCTGAAGATTGGGATCTCGATGAAGGTAAGGAGTCAGGTATGACCCATAAGTTTGATTGTGTTAAAGCTTTTATGGATACCGATGTTTTCCGTGAGTTTAGCACTAAGTATGGACTCGACTCTGAGATAGTAGTTTCTTTGTGTGAATCATTTGCTACTCCCGTTGATCTCCCCAAGGAGAAGTGGTTTAAATACCATCCCCCTATTGAAGTAAAAGTAGTTGAACCTGTTAAAGTTGAATAAAAGACTATCACTTATAATGTTGATCCTATTATTCCTAGTGCTTATATTGAGAAACCACCCTTCTCTGTTAGGATAAAGGATCATGCTAAAGCTTCAACTGTGGTTCGTAAGAGTAATACTAGAACACCTACACCCTCTGAGCAAATTAAAGTTGAACCAAGTGTTGCCATGGTTAAAGATCTCTTGGTAGAAGATTTAGATGGACATGTTATTTACCTCCAAGAAGAGTCTGCCAGGATAGCCAAACCCAATGCTAGGAATAAACATAGACCTATTGTAGGCTTGCCTGTTATCTCTGTTAAGATAGGAGATCATTGCTATCATGGTTTATGTGACATAAGTCCTAGTGCGAGTATTATCCCTCTTACCTTATATCGAGAAATTATGCATGATATTGCACATGTTGAGTTAGAAGGGATTGATGTTACTATTAAGCTTGCTAATAGAGACACTATTTCACCAGTTGGGATTGTTAGAGATGTTGAAGTCTTGTGTGGGAAGGTTAAATACCCTACTGATTTTCTCATTCTTAGTTCCACACAAGATGAATTTTGTCCCATTATATTTGGTAGACCCTTCTTGAACACTGTTAATGCTAAGATAGACTGCGTGAAAGATATTGTTACTGTTGGATTAGTGGATATTTCTCATGATTTTAACTTTGCTAAATTCCGTAAACAACCCCTTGATAAAGAACTACCTAGTAAGGAAGAAATTATTGGTCTTGCTTCTATTGTTGTGCCTCCTAATGATCCTTTAGAACAATACTTGCTAGACCATGAAAATGATATGCATATGAATGAGAGAAGGGAAATAGATGAAATATTCTTTAATCAGGGACCCGTTTTGAAAAACAACTTGCCTATTGAAATCCTAGGGGATCCTCCTCCACCCAAGGGTGATTCTGTGTTTGTACTTAAACCTTTACCTGATAATCTTAAGTATGTTTATCTTGATGAAAAGAAGATATATCCTGTTATTATTAGTGCTAACCTTTCAGAGCAGGAAGAGGAAAAAATATTGAAAACTCTGAAGAAGCACCGTGCTGCTATTGGATATACTCTGGATGATCTTAATGGCATTAGTCCCACTTATGCAAACACAAGATAAAATTGGAAGAACACGCTAAACCGGTTATTGATCATCAACGACGGTTAAATCCTAAGATGAAAGAAGTGGTAAGGAAGGAAATACTAAAGCTTCTAGAGGCAGGTATTATCTATCCAGTTGCTGATAGCCAGTGGGTAAGTCCCGTCCATTTTGTCCCTAAGAAAGGAGGTATGACTGCCGTTCCTAATGATAAAGATGAATTGATCCCGCAAAGAATAGTTACAGGTTATAGGATGGTAATTAATTTTCGTAAGTTATATAAAGCTACCAAGAAAGATCATTACCCCTTGCCTTTTATTGATCAAATGCTAGAAAGGTTATCGAAACATACTCATTTTTGCTTTCTAGATGGTTATTCTGGTTTCTCTCAAATACCTGTGTCAAAATGGGATCAAGAAAAGGCCACTTTTACTTGTCCTTTCGGTACCTTTGCTTATAGACGTATGCCTTTTGGTTTATGTAATGCACCTGCTACCTTTCAAAGATGCATGATGGCTATATTCTCTGATTTTTGTGAAAAGATTGTTGAGGTTTTCATGGATGATTTCTCCATTTACAGAACTTCTTTTGATGATTGCTTAAGCAACCTTGATCGGGTTTTGCACAGATGTGAAGACACAAATCTTGTTTTGAATTGGGAGAAGTGCCACTTTATGGTTAATGAAGGCATTGTCTTGGGACATAAAATTTCTGAAAGAGGTATTGGAGTTGACAAAGCTAAAGTTGATGCTATTGAAAAGACGCCATGCCCTAAGGACATCAAAGGTATACGAAGTTTCCTTGGTCATGCTGGGTTTTATAGGAGGTTCATTAAGGACTTCTCCAAAATCTCCAGGCCTCTGACTAATCTCTTACAAAAAGATATCCCTTTTGTCTTTGATGATGATTGTCTAGAAGCATTTGAAATACTTTAGAAAGCATTGATCTCTGCACCTATTGTCCAGCCTCCTGACTGGAATTTACCCTTCGAGATTATGTGCGATGCTAGTGATTATGCTGTAGGTGCTGTCTTAGGGCAAAGAGTTGATAAGAAATTGAATGTCATCAAGTATGCTAGTAAAACTCTAGATAGTGCCCAGAAAAATTATGCTACTACTGAGAAAGAATTTTTAGCAGTTTTATTTGCTTGTGATAAGTTTAGACCTTATATTGTTGATTCTAAAGTAACTATTCACACTGATCATGCTGCTATCAAATACCTTATGGAAAAGGAAGATGCTAAACCTAGACTTATTAGATGGGTTCTCTTGCTACAAGAGTTTGACTTGCATATTATTGATAAAAAGGGAGCTGAGAACCCCGTTGCAGATAACTTGTCTAGGCTAGAGAATATACTTGATGACCCACAACCTATTGATGATAGCTTTCCTGATGAACAATTAGCTGTCATATATACTTCTCGTACTGCTCCATGGTATGCTAATTATGCTAATTATATTGTTGCTAAGTTTATACCTCCTAGCTTCACATACCAGCAAGAGAAAAAGTTCTTCTATGATTTGAGACATTACTTCTGGGATGACTCACATCTTTATAAATAAGGAGTAGATGGTATTATTAGACATTGTGTACCTGAGCATGAACTTGAATAGATCCTATGCAAGTGCCACTCCGAAGCTTATGGAGGACACCATGCGGGAGATAGAACTGCACATAAGGTATTGCAATCCGGTTTTTATTGGCCTACTCTCTTCAAGGATGCCTGTAAGTTTGTCTTATCTTGTGATGAATGTCAAAGAATTGGTAATATCAATAGACGTCAAGAAATTCCTATGAATTATTCACTTGTTATTGAACCATTTGATGTTTGGTGCTTTGATTATATGGGACCGTTTCCTGCCTCTAATGGATACACACATATTTTAGTTGTTGTTGATTACGTTACTAAGTGGGTAGAAGCTATTCCAACTAGTAGTGCTGATCATAACACCTCTATTAAGATGCTTAAAGAAGTTATTTTCCCGAGGTTTGGAGTCCCTAGATATCTAATTACTGATGGTGGTTCACACTTCATTCATGGTGCTTTCCGTAAGATGCTTGCAAAATATGATGTGAATCATAGAATTGCATCCCCTTATCACCCACAGACTAGTGGTCAAGTAAAACTAAGTAATAGAGAGTTGAAATTAATTTTTCAAAAGACAGTTAATAGGTCCAGGAAAAATTGGTCTAAGAAACCTAATGATGCATTATGGGCCTATAGAACTGCATACAAAATTCCTATGGGTATGTCTCCATATAAGATGGTATATGGAAAAGCTTGTCACTTACCTCTTGAGCTAGAACATAAGGCATATTGGGCTATTAAAGAGCTCAATTATGATTTCAAATTTGCCGGTGAGAAGAGGTTATTTGACATTAGCTCTCTTGATGAATGGAGAACCCATGCCTATGAGAATGCCAAGCTGTTTAAAGAAAAAGTTAAAAGATGGCATGACAAAAGGGTACAAAAGCGTGAGTTTAATGTAGGTGATTATGTCTTGCTATACAACTCTCGTTTAAGATTTTTTACAGGAAAACTTCTCTCTAAGTGGGAAGGACCTTACGTTATCGAGTAGGTCCATCGTTCCGGTGCCATAAAAATCAATGACTTCGAAGGCACAAATCTGAAGGTGGTGAACGATCAAAGAATCAAACATTATATCTCAGGTAATCCTATAAATGTTGAAACCAATGTTATTGAAACTGTAACCCCGGAGGAATACATAAGGGACACTTTCCAGAACGATTCAGCCTCCGAAAAGGAAGAGGTATGTGATACGGTAAGTATACCGACTCCAAAACAGTTCTAAAGGCAATTTTTCTCCGTTTTGGAATATTTAGAAAAATAGAAAAATAAGTGGCAGTCCGGAAGAGACACGAGCCGTCCACGAGGGTGGAGGGCGCGCCCCCTACCTCGTGGGCAGCTCGTGTGCCTCCCGGACTCTGATTTCTTGTATGTTACTCCTTTTGGTCGGTAAAAATTCATTATATATACTCCCGAGGGTTTTGACCTCTGTATCACGCAAAAATCCTCTGTTTTCGCTTCGAGCTGCTGTTTTTGACAGATCTAGATCATCATGTCGTCCTCCAACATCCCCAAGGACAAGTTCTTCGAGAAGGTCATCAACCCCTACCTTGCGGAGGTGCTGCATCACCCTAAAACCATGGAGTTGGATGAGGGGGGTGCTGCACATCCGTGATGTTGAGGGGCCAAGGAGGACCGGAAGCGTGGGGACTAGACTCGAAGCAATGGAGCAGCAAGTTTTCAAGTGCCAAGGTATGGTGGAACGAGGACTCAACGCCAACCACATGATGATCTCGGAGCTAGCCAACAACCTCAAGCTGGACTCAAGGATCTTCGGGGAAGCTATCTCCAATCTTCAAGAGAAGATCGATAACCTCCAAGCCCAGATCTATGACCTGCAAAACCAAAACTATGAGTATGAATATAGGTTCAAGAAGATGAATTTGGCTGCAGATTTTAGTATCTCGGAGACTCGATCATGCTTCTACGATGGTGAGCTCATGCCTTGGAAGGCGGACACCAAACCTACATCATCAACAACTCCTACATCACTACCCCGAAGAAGGAGACATAATCATATGGGTATGGGCACTCCCCTTGGCAACCGCCAAGCTTGGGGGAGTGACCCCTGTATCGTATCACCATCACTCCTGTCTTTACCGTTTTCTTAGCTTGATCCTTTTGTTAGTATCTTGATCTAGTAGAATAAAGTTAGCATGATTTAGTTGTGAGATTTTGCTTTATGATCTCTATCCTTTGTAATCGAGTCCGTGAGCTATATAATAAAGATTAGTGTTGAGTCAAGGGCTTGATTTCTTCACCTTGGTCATGATAAAAAGAAAGAAAACATAAAGAGTGTCAAAGAGATCATATTGATCTTATGGGAAGTAATGACTTCACATATAAGAGCATGATAAATAAAAGTTGTTGGGAGTTGACAAACATAGTTTTGGTCATCGTTGCAATTAATAGGAAGTAATAAAAGAAGAGAGGCTTCACATACAAATATACTATCTTGGACATCTTTTATGATTGTGAGCACTCATTAAAATATGACATGCTAAAGAGTTGATGTGGGACAAGGAAGACACCATAATGGGTTATGTCTTCTTATATCCGAAATAAAGTATATTGTCATGGATCATCCAACATGTTGAGCTTGCCTTTCCACCTTGTGCTAGCCAAAACTCCTTGCACCAAGTAGAGATACTACTTGTTCTTCCAAAAATCCTTAAACCCAGTTTTGCCATGAGAGTCCACCATACCTACCTATGGATTGAGAAAGATCCTTCCAAGTAAGTTGTCATGTTGCAAACTTGCTAAAATATGTATGATTTATTAGTGTGGAGGAAATTAGCTTTATACGATCTTGTGATATGGAAGTAATAAAAGCGACGGACTGCATAATAAAGGTCCTTATCACAAGTGGCAATATAAAGTGATGTTCTTCTGTGCTAAGACTTTATGCATCCAACCATAAAAGCACATGACAACCTCTGCTTCCCTCTGCGAAGGGCCTATCAGTCAAGGTGAAATTCACCTTTCCTTTTTACATTTTATCCTTTGGCAAGCACACTGTGTTGGAAAGATCCTGACATATATACCCACTTGGATGTAAGTTTTCATGGTCTATTACTCTTGACATTACCCTTGAGGTAAAAGGTTGGGAGGCAACACCATAAGCCCCTATCTTTCTCTGTGTCCGATTAAAACTCCATAAACACAAGTATTGTTTGAGTGTGAGCAATTGTGAAAGACTATATGATAGTTGAGCATGTAGGCTTGCTGAAAAGCTCTTTCATTGACTCTTTCCGATGTTACGATAAATTGCAATTGCTTCAATGACCGAGATCAAAGTTTGTTAGTTTTCAATGAAGTTTATGATTCATGCTTGATATTGTGAATGAATTGTTACTTTAGCATAAGAATCATATGACTATATATATGTTGCTGTTATGAGAATGACCATGATGCCCTCATGTCCGTATTTTACTTTTATTGACACCTCTATCTCTAAGCATGTGGACATATTTTTCGATTTTGGCTTTCGCTTGAGGACAAGCGAGGTCTAAGCTTGGGGGAGTTGATACGTCCATTTTGCATCATGCTTATATGTTGATATTTATTGCATTATGGGCTGTTATTACACGTTATGTCACAATACTTATGCCTTTTCTCTCTTATTTTACAAGGTTTACATGAAGAGGGAGAATGCAGGCAGCTGGAATTCTGGGCTGGAAAAGGAGCAAACTCTGGAAACCTATTCTGCACAACTCCAAAAGCCCCGAAACTTCACAGAACTACGTTTTAGAAAATATAAAAAATATTCGGCGAAAGAAGATCATGAGGGGGGCCACCTGCTGTCCACGAGGGTGGGGGGCGTGGCCCCTATCTCGTGGGCCCCCCGAAGGCCAACCGATGCTCATCTTCTCCTATATGAGGTGTTTTGACCTGGAAAAAAAATCATAAGGAGGCTTTCGGGACCAGACGCCGCCGTCTCGAGGCGGAACCGAGGCGGAAACCAATCTAGGGCTCCGGCAGAGCTGTTCTGCCAGGGATACTTCCCTCCGGGAGGGGGAAATCGTCACCGCCGTCATCACCAACAACTCTCCTATCTTGGGGAGAGCTATCTTCATCAACATCTTCACCAGCACCATCTCCTCTCAAACCCTAGGTCATCTCTTGTATCCAATCTTTGTACCCAAACCTCAGATTGGTACCTGTGGGTTGCTAGTAGTGTTGATTACTCCTTGTAGTTGATGCTATTTGGTTTACTTGGTGGAAGATTATATGTTCAGATCCATTATGCATATTAATACCCCTCTGATCATGAACAATATTATGTCTTGTGAGTAGTTACTTTTGTTCCTGAGGACATGGGAGAAGTCTTGCTATAAGTAGTCATGTGAATTTGGTCTTCGTTTGATATTTTGATGAGATGTATGTTCTCTCTCCTCTAGTGGTGTCATGTGAACGTTGACTACATGATACTTCACCATTATTTGGGCCTAGAGGAAGGCATTGGGAAGTAATAAGTAGATGATGGGTTGCTAGAGTGATAGAAGCTTAAACCCTAGTTTATGCGTTGTTTCGTAAGGGGCTGATCTGGATCCACTTGTTTCATGCTATGGTTAGGTTTACCTTAATACTTCTTTTGTAGTTGCGGACGCTTGCATTAGAGGTTAATTATAAGTGGGAGGCTTGTCCAAGTAAGGACAGCACCCAAGCACCGGTCCACCCACATACCAAATTATCAAAGTACCGAACGCGAATCAGATGGTCATGATGAAAACTAGCTTGACGATAATTCCCATGTGTCCTCGGGAGCACTGTCCTTTATATAAGAGTTTGTCCAGGCTTGTCCTTTGCTGCAAAAAGGATTGGTCCACCTTACTGCACCTTATTTACTTTTACCTTTTGTCATTTGCTACCAATTACCTTATCACAGAACTATCTGTTACCTATAATTTCAGTGCTTGCAGAAAATACCTTACTGAAAACTGCGTATCATTTCCTTCTGCTCCTCGTTGGGTTCGACACTCTTACTTATCGAAAGGACTACGATAGATCCCCTACACTTGTGGGTCATCAAGCAGACAGATGAGTCGGCCGCAATATTATAGGCCGGTGCGGACGTGCAAATTGTCCTCCACGTTGTAAACCGGTGTGGACGCGTGAACTGGCCGTCCGTTCATCAGGTAATGTGACACGGAGGAAAATGCCGTTGTAGAACGTTGCCAGTGCGCGCTTTATACCCACAATATAAAAATAATTATACCTGTATATAAAAACACCAATAGGGCAGTGTAAAGGTGCTCAAAGGAATTAAAACGTCCTGATGAAATATATAGGAGGGATAACACCTGATTTTGTCTTTGTCGGATGAACGCAGATGCTGGTGCTGGATACTGCATAATGCTGCTTTGGCTTTTGACAAAAGATTTGATCTAATAAATCGTGCCATGTTGAGATGAGTAGTAATACTGGTGCTCTTGTCTTCAAATGCGTAGGATGATTGAGGTCTCCACGTGGGGATGCAATCCCCACTTTTTTTTGTCAGGCACTAAGGCCTTTTGACTTTTCTTTCTTTCCACGATCACTCCCACTTTTTCAATGCAGAGACCGGCTCAAAGCGCGGCGGTGGCGGCTCAGAATGAGGCCAAGGCGGGGATGCACTGATGACTTTGAAGTAATGGGGGCAGCTTTTCCTGCCGGCTCAAGGCACATCGGCAGTGGCCGCAGGGCGGCTCACGGTCGTAGTAGCGCGGCGGCTCATCGGCAGCAGCGGTAGAGGCCGGGTCAACAGCAGTAGAGACCGGTTCAGCAGCAGCAAAGGCCGGTTCAGCAGCAGCAGAGGCCGGTTCATGGCGGAGGTGAACGGCATCCGCGGCAGCTCGAGGTAGCTCATGACTTGGAGGCGAGGCTAAACCGGTGAGGAAAGGTAGCCGGGTTGGTCTAGCTTTGGAGGCAGAGGCGGCCGATGACTTGCAAGTAGCAGACACTCGAGGAACTCGCGACCGCCCACGGTGGTTCAAAGCAGAAGCAAACAGCGGGCGTCAACGACTTGCAGGAGAAGTGCGGCGAGGCCACGCTGCAGCAACTCGGATGGAGGACGGTTTGCGGCAGAGGTGATCATGGCAGCAGCTCACCAGTGAGGGTAGGAAGGTGGCCCTGCAGTTTGTGGAAGCAGAGGCGAGCCGAAACGGCCGGCGGCTTATGGACGCGCCTGCGACCACATCAGCAGAGGCGGGTTGACCCAGGATGAGGCCAAGGCGGTGGTCAAAACCACGGCGGCGGTCGAAGCAAAATACAACATCTTGACGCTGCATCGCGACATAACGTCTCAAGGGGGCGCAGGCAAGGCGAAGGCGACAGCCACTCGGAGCCGTGCTCGGAGGTGGCGACTTGGAGCTGCGGTAGAGGCGGTAAGTGACTTGGATGTGGCCGCGACAGAGGTGAGCTGATGGAGGCAACCAGCTCGAAGGCGGTCGGCGGAGGTGACTTGAAGGCTGCGGAGGCGACTCATAATCGAGGCGACGCCGGCGGTTTGATCCGGCCACAGTAAAGAAGGCCTTAGGCGCCGCTGCGGAGGACGACCGGGACTCGCGACGATAGGGCTGGTTCAATCCGTCAGGTCAACAAGGCGAAGGCGAAGGCGAGGCCGCTCAGCAATGATCTGGCGGCGACTTGGTGGCTACACCACGGGGGAGCTGTGACGACGTTGGCGGGTCAACGGGTGAAAGTACTCGCACAATATAGCGAGTTTGTTGACCCGGCGGCGGTGGTTTGCCGGCAATGTGGTTGGCGGTTTAGCAACACCTCGGCAGTCCCGTGATCCTGGTGACTCATGTTGGCGACTCACGGCAACGAAGATGGCGACTGCGAGGCGGCATTGTTACTTCTTGAGCTTGCGTTGTATTCCCTCGAAGAGGAAAGGGAGATGCAGCACAGTAGCGTAAGTATTTCCCTCAGTTTTTGAGAACCAAGGTATCAACCTAGTAGGAGACCACGCGTGAGTTCCTCGCACCTGCAAAAACAAATAAGAACCTCGCAGCCAACGCGATAAGGGGTTGTCAATCCCTTTACGGTCACTTACGAAAGTGAGATCTGATAGAGATGATAGTTTATATTTTTGGTATTTTGGTTTATAAGAACAACAAATAAAAGCGATAAAAGTAAAGTAGATGTAGATTTATATGTTGAGAATATACCCGAGGGCCATAGTGTTCTCTAGTGGCTTCTCTCATGATAGCGATATTCTGCGGCGGGTAAACAAATTACCGTCGAGCAATTGATAGAAAAGCGAATAATTATGAGACTATCTAGGCATGATCATTGTATATAGGCATCACGTCCGAGACAAGTAGACCGACTCCTGCGTGCATCTACTACTATTACTCCACACATCGACCACTATCTAGCATGCATCTAGTGTATTGAGTTCATAAGAACAGAGTAACACCTTAAGCAAGATGACATGATGTAGAGGGATAAACTCAAGCAATATGATATAAACCCCATCTTTTTATCCTCGATGGCAACAATACAATACGTGCCTTGCTGCCCCTACTGTCACTGGGAAAGGACACCGCAAGATTGAACCCAAAGCCAAGCACTTCTCCCATTGCAAGAACTATAGATCTAGTAGGCCAAACCAAACCAATAATTCGAAGAGACTTGCAAGGATATTACGAGCACACATAAAAATTTCAGAGAAGAACCAAATATCTTTCATAGATAATCTTGATCATAAACTCACAATTCATCGGATCTCGACAAACACACCACAAAAAGAGATTACATCGAATATGTGAGTGTATTTGGATCGACACCTATGGGATCACAAGAATCCCTACTACGGTTGCGGGGCGCGGGGTTGAGAGAAGAGCGGATCTAACAGTTAGCACACAATCCCTTTACCCAGGTTCGGGCCGCAAAGATGCGTAAAGCCCTACTCCTGCTTTGGTGGATTATATGTTTGTGTTCTTCAGCTAGCTATGGGGCGTGAACAGCTCCAAAAGCTGAGTCGTGAGCAGTTCTACAGAACCGAATCGTTCTCCTGGTCGCCTCGGGCCTCCTTTTATAGGGAAAAGGGGTTGCCACAATGGCACACAGGAGGTGGAAAGGGTACAGTGATGCGAGATTATCCCTCGCATTACATGACAAGGCACATTTAATGCGCTTAGCTTAGGTGTCCTTGCTTTATCGGGGGCGAGGGGAGACGTCCATCTTGTCCGTCGTCGCTCCTTCTTGTGTTGACACACGCCCTAGTCAGCGATGCCTGAGATGCCATGTAGGCATGCAGGCAGCTGAGGTGGCGCAATGGTGGGTCTCCACGAAGATCTGCATGTTGCCACGCAGGTGCCTGCCCAGCTGGTTGGGTCGGCAGCTGCATGGGGCGGTGGAAACTCTGTTGGTGCGGGCCTGATGGTGGCCCTGAGGACGTCCTCGGCAAGGGCCTTACCGGGGCTCCGACAAGGGTCTTGCCGCGGCGCCTGCTGTCATCCCCGGCAAGGTGCTTGCCATAGGTCTTGTGGTCCTCTTTGGCTGGGATCCCGCCAAGGGTCGTCGTCTTCTTAGCGTGTATCTGATCTTGAATGTCTTCACAAAGATCTGCATGCCACTACGGGGATGCCTCCCGAATCCTTGCCCCATGGGGGCAGTGGACTCAAGGGTGATCCGCTCCGTAGGCGTGGGGCGAGCTGCCGCGGCAAGGGTCTTGCCGGGGCTGCTAAAGCCGGCCCCGGCAAGGATCTTGCCAGGACTGCTGAAACTGGCTCCCGGCAAGGATCTCGCCGGGGGAAGCCGCTTTGTCCCTTTGCTCTTTGTGGTCTTGTTCTTGGCGTTGCTCCAGTTCCATCGAGCTTCGGTCTTACCCTGGCTCACCTCCCTTGCCATGCTTGGTGTGGTGGTGCCCGATGCTCGGACTGGCCGTGCATAGTCATAGGGGTACACAAAGTGTACCCCTCTTTTTGTACATTGACAGGAGCCCCCGGGCCTGGGCCACACATAAGCGCGACGCATTGTTGGGCCAGGCCCAGAACGGTGCGCGGGCAGGCGGGACGGTTTTTACCGAGGCAAGATTTTCCGCGCGCTGCTCCTCCCACAATCCGCGCGCGCGGCGTGGGGTGGAGGGGCGTGCGTGACTTGGGCGGCTTGCGCGAGGCGGTTTTCGCAGGCATGCGTCACGTCGTAGTAAAGAGGCGGCTTCGCGCCTTCCCCATAACCGGGGGAGGCGTGGAGACACGGCCCATTTACTGAATGGGGCCGAGGTGCGGTCCTCAAGGCGTCCACTCGCCACGATCACGGGGTGGGGAGAGGTCGCCTCACCCGTCCCCTCGGTTCTGCACGTCCGCCACGTGCCCCCCATGCGCTTGGGGTGGCGAACGGTGGAGGTGGGAAACCGAGCCGTCGCTGGTTGAGGCGGCGGGTCGGTCCCGGCTCCCTGCGCCTTCTGCGTCTTGATTGGCCGAGCGGGGCTGTCGAGCCCCAGCCCCGCCCCTTTATAAAGAGCGGGAGGGGAGGGACGGTGCCCCGCACTCTCCTATCTTCTTTCTCCTTCAACTTCTGCTCCTCTCTTCCGTTCGCCATGGAGAGAGGAAATTCCGGTCCTTCAACGGTGGTGGCGAGGGTCGCTGCTCGGCAACGCGTCCCTTCTTCTCCTGCACCCGCAGTGGCAGAGCCGGCCACGAGGGGAAGGGGGAGGGGGCAAGGCCGTGGGCGAGGCCGGGGCACTCGGGGAAGAGGAGGACGGGGTGGCCCGCCGGGCTCCCCCCCACCAGCAGCCCCTCCTCCAGTGGAGGGCCATATTGGGGATAACCCTTGCGAGTTCTTCGTCAGGTTGCGGCGGCCGCCGCGCCGTCACCTTCGTCTCCCGACCCCTTTTGCGCGGGAGATGGAGCTGGATCCACCGGAGTCGCTGCGGCTGTACATGAGGGGCTGCGGGATCAGTGGCACGCGGGTTCGCGTCGACTTCCCTGCTCCTCACGTGATGTATCTTCGCCAAGGATGGAAGACGTTTGCTCGTATCCACAGCCTTACGGATGGGCTCACTCTCCATTTCAAGTTGATGGAGGATGGCCATTTTTCTGTCAAGGTCTTCGGGCACTTCGGGACTCGTGCAAGGTGCTGCGTGGAGAGCTCCTCCGATGACGAAGACTCCTCCTCGAACGAGGGTGACGAGGAGGACAGCGGCAGCGACGACGAGGGCGGTAGGCGGCAGGATGACGGGTCCGACTAGGTGTCGGGCGCCGCTCCCGGTGGCACCGGCGACCCCATCATCCGCGTCGCCGACTCCTTGAACTTCTCGGGGCCGTCCCCTTGGCGGCTGGCGTAGGGAGGCTGCGGAAGAGGAAGAGGAAGAAGGTGGGCGGCAAGGTCGTCATGTCGGAGTACGTGGGCATCGACGCCTTCGACGCGTACTGACGTCCTGCCGCCTCGTCTTCGAGCTCTGCTTCCGGCGTCGCCATCACCATCTAGACTTTGGACGGCCACCAAGATGTTCTCTTGGTATCTTAAGCCACCCATAGCTCGCCTAGGCACTCCTTTTGCCCTTCTCGTCTCCTTGACCTACCTCCTGAGGAGAGGGACAAGAAAGGCATTACGGGCATCTTATCTCTTTTTAGTTTGTAAGCCTTCGGGCATCTCTTAAATTTAGAACTTGTAACCCCCTTGTTCATGTTTTTATTCCCTACGGACTGTACCTGAATGGAATGTTTTTAATGAAAAAGGGATGTTTGCTGGGTCATTTGTTTGTGGGTAGAACCCACAACAGGGAATAAATCCCTGATATCTCTAAGATAAACATTTTCTCGCCCGGCAACAGGCCTTGCTGTCTCCCTACTTCGCTCGACCTTTCTCACGCCCTTGGCAGAGGCAGGGATGAAGTGGGTTTAGGCCCCTCGTCTCACCCTTTCGCTACCGCGACTACGACCAAACTTAGTCCCAGGAGCGAGCCCTAGGGCCTAGAGTTATGGGAGCACGGTAGCTTAAGGAAAAGAACGAGGTTTCACATACCTCAGTCCATAATGGAATGCATGATAGGGGACGAAGAACTTATCTGAAGCTGCACCCCCGGCAACCCTGGTTTGCCGTGGGCGAATCTTTGCTCTCGTAGCCCCCAGCAACACTGGCTTGCCGGGGCCTTGATGCTAGTCTGTTCCTCTTTCTTCTCCCCAAGTGGCTTCGGCAAGGATATCTGTGCGTCCTGTGAACCAAAGGAGATAGAGGAAAGACAAAGAGATGCAAACTCGACCTCTAAGCTAGGGGTTAGCCGCCGTTAAGCACTATCAACCCTAGCCAAGGACGAGACTCGACTCAACATGCATGCTATAACTTAGGGCGCCAACGCTTCATTTATTAATGCTCAGGGTCTGCGCCTGGCTTTGTACAAAGGGTTACATGCCTTGCCGGCAAGGCTTGTACAAAAGGGTGGCTTATCGGGGGGCCCGGCAAGCCGCGCCTTATGGGTAAAACTTGCGAAGATGCTCAATATTCCTGGAATTGCTCACTGGAATGGCATTTTCGGTCTCCAGGTAGACTGCGCCAGGCTTGGTGACTCGTATTACCCGATAAGGGCCTTCCCACTTCGGCGTCAACTTGTTTGTATTCTTGGCCGATTGAACGCGCCGAAGAACAAGGTCGCCTTCCTCAAAGCTTCGGGCATGGACCTTGCGGCTATGGTAGCGGCGCAAGGCTTGCTGGTAGCGTGCTGCTCTCACAGCCGCCCGAAGACGATCTTCCTCAAGGAGCATTGCGTCATCTTGCCGCAGTTGCTCTTGCTCAAGCTCATCATAAGCGAGCACTCGAGGTGACCCGTATATGAGTTCAGTGGGGAGAACTGCTTCTGCCCCGTATACCAGGGCAAAGGGCGTCTGGCCGGTGGCTCGATTTGGCGTCGTTCTGATCGACCAAAGAACCGCCGGCAATTCATCAATCCAGCGCCTCCCGCTCTTGTGCAGCCTGTCAAAGGTCTTTGTCCTTAATCCTTGCAGCACTTCAGCGTTTGCCCTCTCAGCTTGACCATTGCTTCGGGGGTGAGCAACGGAAGCGAAACAGACTTTGGTGCCGAAGTCTTGGGTATATTGCATGAAGGTGCGGCTTGTGAACTGCGTGCCATTGTCGGTGATGATCATGTTGGGTACAGCAAAACGTTACACTAGTCCCTTGAGGAACTTGACGACTGACAGAGTTGTGACCTTCCTCACTGCCTCCACCTCCAGCCACTTTGTGAACTTGTCGATTGCAACGTACAAGTACTCAATGCCCCCGACAGCGCGGGGGAAAGGGCCCAGTATGTCGAGCCCCCAGACCGAGAAGGGCCAGGAGAGAGGAATGGTTTCAAGGGCTTGAGCTGGTTGATGAAGTTTCTTTGAATGAAACTGGCACGCTTCACACCTGGTGACCAGCGTCGTCGCATGCTGGAGGGCAGTGGGCCAGAAGAAGCCTTGCCGGAATGCCTTGCCGGCAAGGGCTCTTGACCCTATGTGGGATCCACATATGCCTCCATGTATCTCCGCCAATAGCTCCAGTCCTTCCTCTCGAGGGATGCACTTCAATTTCACGCCGTTCGGTCTCTTTCTTTATAGGACGTCATCGACGAACTGGTACATAGCAGACCGATGGGCTGCTTTCTTCGCTTCTTCCTGCTCCTCAGGAAGTTCCCCAGTCTGGAGGAACCGAACGGTATGCTGTGCCCACGCTGGAGCCTGGGGCTTGACGGCGAGGACTAAAGGCATTTCCTCCGCCATGGGAGCGGCTGTCTCGACGGCAAGAGCTTGACGCTCCGCCGGAGCTAGCCGTCCAGTGGCGGGCTCAGTGTCTCCGGCAACATCCTTGCCGGCGGCTCCGAGGAGCTCAGCGGGAAAGTACTTGCTGGGCCCTGATTTCCTCCTCTTGTTCTGCTCTGTTGATGGATCAACGGATGGATGAGAAAGCTGAAGAACAAAGGTACCTGGTTCCACAGGTAGCTTGAGGTCAGCACGCTTTGACAGGTAATCGGCGATGTCGTTCTCCGCTCGGGGAACGTGCTCCGCCTGTATACCATCAAAGCGCTCTTCCAGCTTCCTCACTTCATCGACGTAGGCCTTCATCAACGGGCTCTGGTAATCTTTGTTGACTTGTTTGACGACAAGCTGCGAGTCGCCCCTGACAATGAGTTTCTTGATCCCGAGGTCTGCCGCGATCCTAAGACCAGCAAGCAGCCCCTCATACTCAGCAGTGTTGTTCGTTGATACCTCCCTGGGGAAGTTCTTCTGGACCACGTACTTGAGTTGCTCTCCAGTGGGAGCGACCAGCAGTACGCCAGCCCCGGCGCCTTGTAAGGAGAAAGCTCCATCAAAGTACATGATCCAGTTGCAACTTGCCTCTTTGCCAGGGAGAGTAGTTTCCTGGACCTCTTCATCAGGCGTTGCGGTCCATTCTGCAACGAACTCTGCCAAGATTCGGCTTTGAATCGTCGAGGTACTTTCAAACTTGAGGCCAAAGCAGGACTGCTCCAGTGCCCACTCTACAATTCTTCCTGTTGCGTCTGGATTGTGTAATATCCGTTGCAGAGGGAGGCGAGTGACGCCGGTGATCTCGTGTGCCTGGAAGTAGTGACGCAGCTTCCTCGAGGCCATAAGAAGGCCGAAGAGCAATTTCTGCACACCGGAGTACCTTGATCTAGCCCCCTGCAAGAGGGAGCTAACAAAGTAGACCGGGTGCTGCATCATTTTCTTCCTTGGCTGCACTCCAACCGACCGTGTCGTCTCTACACCAATGGCATCAGGCTCTGTCGCCGCTATCACCTCTTCATCAATTTCTCTCTGTGCCACTAGTGCGGCGCTGACCACCTGGTTTGTTGCCGCTAAGTATAGCAGCAACGGTTCTGGTGGCCTAGGCGCAACTAGTACCGACGTGGAGGAAAGATACCTCTTCAAGTCTTGTAATGCTGCTTCAGCTTCTGGCGTCCATTCCATTGGGCCCGCCTTTTTTAAAATCTTGAAAAAGGAAAGGGCGCACTCGGCAGACTTGGAAATGAATCTGCTCATGGCGGCAACGCAGCCAGCAAGCCGACGCACATCCTTGACCCGTTTGGGTGCTTCAATCTGCTCTATAGCTTTGATCTTGTCCAGATTGGCCTCTATCCCACGCTGCGACACAAATAACCCGAGAAGCTTGCCGGACGGGACGTCGAAGACACACTTCTCTGGGTTCAACTTGAGGTTGATCTTGCGTAGGTTCACAAATGTTTCTTGTAAATCCGGTATAAGGGTTGCCGTGTTCTTGGTTTTGACCACTATATCATCCATATAAGTCTCCATATTTCTATGGAGCTGGGGTTCAAAACCAATCTGGACTGCCCTTGCAAACGTCGAGCCAACACTCTTCAACCCGAAAGGCATTCGTACAAAACAGTACATACCACACATGGGGTGATGAATGCTGTCTTCTCTTCGTCTTCTCTTGCCATGAGGATCTGATGGTAGCCGGAGTAGGCATCGAGGAATGACAACAAGTCACACCCAGCCATGGACTCAACAATCTGGTCGATGCGCGGCAATGGGAAGGGGTCCTTGGGACAAGCTTTATTGATATCTGTGTAATCAATACACAGCCTCCACTTCCCATTTGCCTTGCGCACTACCACTGGATTGGCCAACCATGTTGGATGGAGCACTCCTCTTACCAAACCCGCTGCTTCCAATTTCCGGATCTCCTCTGTGATGAATTCTTGTCGTTCCAAAGCTTGCTTTCTAACCTTCTGCTTGACGGGCCGCGCATGAGGACAGACAGCAAGGTGGTTCTCAATCACCTCCCAGGGAACGCCGGGGATGTCGGATGCTTGCCATGCAAACACGTCGACATTTGCCCACAGGAAGCTGACGAGCGCGTCTTCCTATTTGTCGTCAAGGGTGGAGCTTATGGAGAAAGCCCCTCCTGTGCCGTCCTCCTTGACGGAAACCTTCTTGGTTCCCGGCGGTGTGGCCCTGGACCTCTTGTTTCTGCCGGTGGAGCTCTCTGGCACGTCTTCGACGGGAGCGCGACACTCCAAAGAGGTGCGCTTGCCGGAGTGGGTGTCCGAGGTCTCACCGGTCTTCTTCTTGTCGATGGAGCTCTTTGGCACGTCCTCGACGGGAGCACAATACTCCGAAGAGGTGCACTTGCCAGAGTGGGTGTCCGAGGTCTCACCGATCTTCTTCTTCTTCCCTCCCGGGGCTCCAGTGGCAGGAGCAAGTGCCCTCGTGGCGGCAGCTGCTGCAACTTCCTGCTGGTATAGTTGGTCAGCACAAATCAGCGCATCTTTCTTATCGGAGGGGATGGTGATGATCGTCACAGGTCCTGGCATCTTCAGGGTATTGTAGGCATAGTGTGACGCTGCCAGGAACTTGGCCAGCGCCGGGCGGCTGTAATGCCCCGGATGTAATACTTTCCCTTTTGGGTATATAATATATCTCCGGATTCATCTATTTCCATTCCGGGTTTCTTGTCTTTCGGGTTTTCGTCGTTTTGCTGTGTGAGTGTGTGGCATTCATTCATATCATGTAGACATGTGCATTGCATTGCATTTGTGTTGTCGGTTGCATCCGGTTCCGCGTGTTTCTTTCCGTTGTCCGTTTCACGTTCCGGAGCTCCCTCACGTGTCCGTGACGTCTCGTAGGCCTACTTTGTTGTTCGGGCGTTTAACGTTACCGGTGTGCCGCGAGGTTGTTGTCTGTGTTGTTGTTTTGTTGTGTGCAACCCGCCTCTCAAATCTCGTCTCGTTTGGACTCCGTTGGTTTTTCCATCCGTTGCTCGTGTGGGTCCGAAGTGCCTTCACGTCGTGTCCCGAAACACTCCTACTGCTTTCTTTTATCTCTGCCTAGGCCCTTTAGATTTATCCCCGCGATCGGATCCGTCGGATCGCGATCGGAGGGCTCCTAGCGCCCCTAAAACCTCCCTAACCCTAGCTAAACTGCTATATAATAGACCTAGGTCTATTTTGGCATGTCCCCTAGTTTTCCTCCTCCTTCCCCTACCTCTAGATCCCCTTCTTTTTTTCTTTTTCCAATCGAATCCCGAACCAGCCGCCGCAGCAGCAGCCGACCGGATCCATCGATCCTGGTCAGCGCCGGGGCTCCCCAGCGATCGGGTCCACTTCGCCGAACAGCTGGCCGATCGATCCCAGGCTGGGGCCACTTCGTCGCGTCGGCCCTTTTCCTCCTTCGACCGAGCGCCTGGCCTCGCTCCGTCCCCGCCGGTCCGCCTGGACCACTTCCCCGCGTACGGCCCGAGGACTCTCCCGCCGCTCCTCCTGGGCCTAGCCCAGCCGCCGGGCCGCTCGGCTCCCCTCCGCGCCGAACCGCGACGCCAGGCGGGCCTCGCTACCGCAGCCGGGCCGCCACCCCTCCCTCAGCTGCGGGCCGCCGCGCCGCAGGTCGGCCCGACCGCACCACCTCCTCGTGTGGGCCGCCGCCACCAGGCCAGCGCCGGCTCCCTCGCCCGAGGCCCGTAGGCCTCCCACCGACGCCGGGCCTCCAGTTCCAGGCCGCGCCGCCTCCGCGGGCTTTCTCCACCGGATCGGCCCGTCTCCCTTTTTTTTCCTGATCCAGATCCAGATCTGAGGTTGACTCCCCACTCCTAAGTCCCAGTAATTTAATCTCTGATGCAATGTTTGACCATGCATAACTTTTTGCCTGATGCTCCGTTTTGCGCGTGTAATATGTCCAGACGTTCGTGGAGATGTGCTCTACGTTTTACCTGTTGTTGTCATGCATGTTAGAGATCATCTAGGTGCTTGTTTTTCTGTTGCAAGAGTGCATCATGAGTTAAACTGCTGCTATGTGTTATTTTCATGCCACCTTTGTCATGTGATATCTTTTAGCTCGTTTGTCCGAATGATGCAAATGACATGTCCACGTGTTCGTCTTGCCACGAACTACGTGTTGCTTGTGATAGGTTGCATGGTAGATTTATTATTGCCTTGTTATCATCGTTGCAAAGTGCCATGTTTGTGTGATGTGTTTTCACTTGTTTTGAAATGCCATCTTGTTGAGCTCGTTGCAATCGTTGTGTTCACCTCTATGATGCATGCTTGTGTGTTTCGGGATCACCTTCATGTGCACTTTGATGAGGTGCTTACCCCTTGCCATGTTTAGTTTCGAGGTGACTTAAACATGCTCTTTTATATGCCATGATGATATTGCTGTTTTAGGACTTAGTGGTTTTTCACTAAGTCTGAAATCTGTAACGTTCCGATGCCATGTTTGTGTGATGTTCTAGGACAAAGCATGTTAGTTTTGGAGTGGATTTTGATTGTTCCTTGTAGTATATATTGTTGTCTTTCCATCCATGTCCTCACATGTCCATTTATGTGGCTGTAGCATGTTTATCTTTTGCTCCAAAGTTTCAATAAAATTCTGCTGCCAGAATTTTATTGTAAAGTTCAATATGTCCAAGATCATTGCTATTGATCCGTGACTCCGTTGGGGTGCACCTTTGGACTTAGTTGCTGTACTATATGTCTAGTTTGTGTTCATGTCCTTTGTCATGCTTTTTGGGTGCTGTAGCTTAATTATTTTGAGCTCCGAAGTTGCTATGTTGCTGTAATTTTCAGCTTTCGCTCAAATCTTGTTTCGGGCATAACTTTTAGCCCGTAACTCCGATTTCAGCGAATCTCATATCAAACTTGATTGATTTTCTGTGTAGATTAATAATATCAGATTGTTATCTTGTTTTGAGGTGTTTTGCTTGAGTGATATTTTCCGTGCTCCGTGTGCATCCTTAGTGCATCCATCATGCATTCATCTTTTCTGAGTGCGCATTGCATCTTGTTGATTGGTGCTTGGTGTGATTGTTTTGTTTAGAGCCGGAAGCTGAGAACGAGTACGAGGTTGAGCACGAGGTTTCCAACGAGGTTGAGCACGAGGACCCTTCTTACGATCCGAACGACTTCTCTTCAGGCAAGATGACCGAACCCCGATAACATTACTATCTTTGCCTATTGCTAGTAGTATCGATATATAATTTTGCCTCTATGCCCATGATCTTCTTGTCAGCCTCCTACTTGTAGCCAATTGCCATGTTTAACCAACCTACCTATGCAAACCGTTGCTTAGCTAAGTACGCTTCGCTCAGCCCTTCTTATAGCGTTGCTAGTTGCAGGTGAAGTGAAGATGCTTGCTCCATGTTGAAGTTTGGTTGGGTTATATCACACTATATAAATGCTTAAAATGAAATCATCTATATATTGGCAAGGGTGGAAGGCTAAGCCTTTTGCTTGGTGATTTGTTCCACTCATGCCGTTAGGATCCGTATAAGCCGGTATTATGTTCCTTGATTATGCGTTCCTAACACGGTTGGGGTGTATGGGACCCCCTCGATAAACCGCTAAGTGCTAAGTCTTTTCCAGCAAGTCCCAACATTGGTACTATTTGCCTAATAACAAACTAAACTTGCATAGGGAGTAATTAACCCTCTTTCTTAATCAACAACCCCGGGCCAGTGCTCCACATGAGTGTTGGTCCGAAACGAGCAGACTGCGGGGCCGCCTCGGGGCAACCTGAGGTATCTGGCATACACCTGTAGGATGACTCATCCGGTCGTGTCCTGAGACTTAGATACGCGCGGCTACTATCAGGGTGTCGACACGCCGGGAGGATTTGCTGGATTAGCCTTACCTTAGTTCGGTATATCTTGAGCACAGGATTCCGAGAATACTCGGGTCTTCCCACTTTGGAGTTGCGACTCCGCGGATCGTGGGCTTGTAATGGGTCAAGTTGGAACACCCCTGCAGGGTTTGAACTTTCGAAAGCCGTGCCCGCGGTTATGTGGCAGATGGGAGCTTGTTAATTCCGGTTGTAGATAACTTGACACAATGTTTCTAATACACTACCAGCGTGTGTTCCGTGACTGTCAATTTCCGAATAGGGATTCGGGAGTTGAACACGGAGGGGTTATGCTTGTGGAGCTTGTAGCTAGGATCACTTCGTGATCACTTCTCGCCGAGGCTTTCTCTTCTCGCTCTCACTTACGTAAGCTAGATGCTAGTTGCTGCTGCAGACTTATTCTTTTCTTCAGCCTTATCCTCACCCAAAGGCTTTGATAGTCTTGTTACCCGGAGACGGGATTGCTGAGTCCTCTGTGGCTCACAGTTACTTCACACACCAGATGCAGGTCCAGCTGTGAGCTATCCAGGTGATGGCACCGAGCTGGATTGGGAGTACGACGAGGAGCGTAGTCGGTACTATGTGCGCTACCCGGACGACCAGTAGTGGAGACTCTTACTAGGATTCGATCCGCCTGTGGTTTTATTTATCTGAGTTTGGTACTTTGACATTTGGATTTTGCCCTTAGAGGGTTGTGATGTTCTTAATGTATGATGTTTGAGACTTGTACTGTAATTCTGTGACGTGGCGAGTGTAAGCCAACTATTTTCAGTTTACTATCCCTCTTTTACATGAGTTGTGCAAAGATTACCAAACTTGAGATCATTCTAGGATGGATTTATGCCTTTAAGTCGTGCCTCGACACGTAGGAGGTATAACTCCATCCTGGGCATTACAAGTTGGTATCAGAGCCTTCTCCGACCTAGGAGCCCCCACTGTTTGATCGAATCGTTGACGGTCGAGTCTAGGCACACACTGAAAACTTTTTGAGTCCTATATTATATCGGAGAGTAGGATTTTTTTGCTTCTCATCCCCTTTCTCTCTGGTGAGGACTCCTGACGTCTACTCTTGTCTCTCCTATCTTCAAAATTTGCACAATTTTTTTTTTTAGGAATCCCGCGAGTATTCTGGGATTGTTTCGATGTTCTTGTGACAAGGATATTGTTCTCGATGCCTCCTGTTACCGAGGAGTTGAGCTTCGGGGTATCATTGTAACAAGCATATCGCGACAGTACTAAATACTTAAGACGGCCGACATCGAAAATCTCCCCTATACGGCCAGTGGCAAGATAACCCCGACATCACCCAGTACTGGGGAGGTAGTTCGGGAGTATTGCCATAGCTTGTTATAGTGGATGCTTTTCGAAGGTCCGAGGTACACAGTTTCCGAGAAAGACTGGTTATATGTTGAAGGATGGATACACCTGGATGTAGGTTAGAGTTGATTGCGCGGTGCTTCCCGTGTATCCCCAACACCTGATTGCATAACTGGAATCTTTCGGAAAACTATAGGTGGGTTTCATCCAGTAGATCGTAGGCATTCTTCCAATGAATGCAGGTTAGTGAGTTCGGGGTTCGACATTGAGTGAAGGGGTTATATGACCGAGGTTACTATCAGGAGTTGCATCTTAAAGGGTCCTTGGCTATGCTGATCCGGGGATTGCAAAACCTTTTCGTAACGCGTTCATATGCTTTCAGCACAAAGATGTTAGAACGAAACTCCTCTCTTGTGTTTGTTCCCATCCGTACCTTGTTTTTTTTCTTCTTATTTTCATTTTGATCCCTATGTGGCTTCTCGTGAAGACTGATGTTATCATTTAACTGAGAATATCATTCGTTCCTCTTGTTCGGATGATTTCATTCGTTCTTATTGTTCGAATGATTATTGTGAAGACTTGTTGCAATTCATTCCATTGATTCAGCTTATTCCTTTTGTCAATCAATTGCTGATTCGTGGTCATCTCTTACAGGATGGCTCCGAAAAAGGTTCCGAACGCCAACCCAGAGGGTGAAGAGGTTCCAGAACGTCCTCCTTCCCCTCCTCCTCCGCCTGAGGCTTGGAGAGCAATTATGCAGACTACTGCTCAGAACACTCAGTTGATGATGCAGATGATGCAGATGATGCAAGCTAATCAAGCTAATCAGGGTGTTCCAGTGAACCAAGGCAACTTCTTCCAGCAGCACCATGCTACTCTCAACCAGTTCTTGGCCAACAATCCTAAAGCTTTCAGTTACTGTGTCGACCCTCTTGATGCTGAAGATTGGCTAACCGATATCAAGAAGCATTTTGAGTGCAGTAACGTGAAGGAAGATGACTATGTGAAGTTTGCAGCCTTCCAACTAAAAGATCAAGCAGCTGACTGGTGGCAGCAGTACAAAGACTCCAGGCCGGGTCAAGTGATCTCTTGGGAGAATTTCTGCAAGGATTTCCGTTCGCACCACATTCCTACAAGTGTCATCGAGGGTATGCGTGAGCAATTCCGCAACCTCAAGCAGGGCTCCATGACAGTCTATCAGTATAATGTCAAGTTCCAAAACCTCGCTCGCTATGCTAAGCAAGATATTCCTGATGCCAAGAGTAAAATCTATCAGTTCCGTGGAGGTCTCAAAGATGAACTTCAGCTTGCTCTCACTTTGTTCGAGCCAGATGAATTCGACAAGTTCTATAACATGGCTTTGAAACAAGAAGCAGCTCAGCTTAAGATGGAGGCTTCTAAGAAGAGAATTGGAGATGCTGTTCACTCTTCCTCATCGTCTCAGTTGGCTGCGAAACAACAGAAATTCTGGCTTCCTCCTCCTCCAGTGATTCGAGCTCCATACAACAACTCCAACAACTACAACAACTCCAACAACAAGAACTCTAGTGGTCGTGGTTTCTCCCACCCACCCAACCCGAGCAACCAGTCGAAGAAGCAGTTTCAGTCTCAAGGCTCCAAGTCCAGTGGCTCTCATTTCCGTCCTCTCTCTGAAGTGGTGTGCAACAAGTGTGGCCAGAAGGGTCATTATGCCAACAGATGTCCGAATCCGAAGCGTCTTCCTCCTCCTCCACCTGTGAGTTCAGCTATTGTCAGGCATGATCCAAAGGCAGCAAGGGTCAATCTGATGAATGCAGCACAAGCGGAGGCTTCTTCTGATGTCATTTTGGGTAACCTTCTAGTGAACTCTTTTCCAGCTAAAGTGTTATTTGATTCGGATGCTTCATGCTCTTTCACGTCTCAACCATTTGCATCCAAGTATAATGTTGACATCCAAAGTCTGCCTCAGAGGTTGCAAGTAATTTCTCCGGGCAAGTGCATGTCTTCCAACATATTTGCTCCGGATGTTTCTATTCGCATGGGAGATTATCGTTTTCTGGCTAAACCGGTGATTCTTGGTCATTCTGACATCAACCTCATCCTCGGAATGGATTGGCTTTCTCAGCACGATGCTCACATTGATTGTGCTCAAAAGGAAGTCAAGTTGACTCATTCTGATGAAGATGTGATTATCTTTGCTTCAAGGGATAACACTATTCGGCTTTTCTCTCTTAATGATAAGGGCGAAATTAATGCCATAAATCAAATTCCGGTGGTGAACGAATATCAAGACGTCTTTCCAGAAGAACTTCCAGGCATGCCTCCACACCGTCAGGTGGAGTTTGTCATTGAACTCGAGCCGGGCACTGAGCCTGCATGCCGGCGTCCGTACAAGCTCTCTCCGGATGAATTGAAGGAATTGAAGAAGCAGCTTGATAAGCAGGAGAGTATGGGTCTCATCAGACCGAGTACATCTCCGTGGGGCTGTGGTGTCTTGTTTGTCAAGAAGAAAGATGGCACGGAGCGTCTCTGTGTTGACTACCGGCCATTGAACAAGAAGACGATTAAGAACAAGTATCCGCTCCCCAACATCAACGAACTCTTTGAGCAGCTCAAAGGAGCTAAAGTGTTCTCTAAGCTTGACCTCCGAATGGGCTACCATCAAATTCGCATTCGCGAGGAAGACATTCCCAAGACGGCCTTCAGAACAAGCTACGGTTCATACGAGTATACCGTCATGTCCTTCGGCCTCGCCAATGCTCCTCCTACCTTTTCAAGGATGATGCATTACATCTTCAACCCCTATACGGGCGAGTTCGTGCTTGTGTATCTGGATGATATTCTGGTGTTTTCCAAGAATGAAGAAGATCACGAAAAGCACTTGCGTCTGGTTCTTGATCGACTCCGAGAGCATAAATTCTATGCCAAGTTCTCAAAGTGCGAGTTTTGGCTCGATAAGGTTTTGTACCTGGGCCACATCATCTCAGCTAACGGTATTGCGGTTAATCCCGAGAAAGTTGAAGCAATTGTCAACTGGGAAGCTCCTCAGAACGTCAAGCAGCTCCGCAGTTTTCTGGGTCTTGCCAGCTATTGCAGAAGATTTGTTGAAAACTTCTTCAAGATTGCCAAGCCTCTTTCCAACCTGCTTCAGAAGAATGTCAAATACTTTTGGTCTCCAGAGTGTGAAGTGGCATTCAAAACCCTCAAAGAGAAGCTTGTCTCTGCTCCAGTTCTGACTCCTCCGGATGAAACCAAGCCCTATGAAGTTTTCTGTGACGCTTCTCTTCAAGGTCTTGGTGGTGTGCTTATGCAAGATAAGAGAATTGTGGCATACACTTCTCGTCAGCTAAAGCCAAGTGAGAAGAATTATCCCACACATGATCTCGAGCTAGCAGCTGTGGTACATGCTCTGATTACGTGGAGACATCTGTTGTTGGGCAGAAAGGTCGACATCTTCACTGATCACAAGAATTTGAAGTACATCTTCACACAGCCGCATCTGAACCTCCGCCAGACTCGTTGGGTCGAGATGATCCAAGAGTACAACCCCAGCATCGAATACACTCCTGGCAAGGCGAATGTGATTGCAGATGCTTTGAGCAGAAAGGCATATTGCAACAGCCTTCTTATCAAGCCGTACCAGCCTGAGCTTTGTGAAGCTTTCAGGAAACTCAACCTCCAAGTTGTTTCGCAGGGTTTTCTTGCAAATCTCCAAATTGCTCCTACCTTGGAAGATCAAGTCCGTGAGGCCCAGCTCAGTGATACCATGGTGAAGAAGGTGAAACATGGGATTGCAAAGGGCACTCCAAAATACAAGTGCTTCCGTGTTGATGAGAGAGATACCTTGTTCTTCGAGGACAGACTCGTTGTTCCCAAAGGTGATCTCAGGAAGCTCATAATGGAAGAAGCTCATGATTCTCTCCTTTCCATTCATCCTGGTAGTTGCAAGATGTATCAAGACCTCAAGCAATCTTACTGGTGGACACGCATGAAAAGGGAGATTGCCCAATTCGTGAACGAATGTGATGTATGCAGAAGAGTGAAAGCAGAACATCAACGTCCAGCCGGTCTTCTCCAACCTCTTCCTATCCCCGAGTGGAAGTTCGACCACATTGAAATGGACTTCGTCACTGGTTTTCCTAAATCCAAGCGAGGCAATGATGCTATCTTTGTGGTGATTGACAAGCTTACCAAAGTCGCTCACTTTCTTCCAGTCAAAGAATCAATCAATGCAGCTCAACTTGCAGAGCTGTACACTTCCAGAATTGTGTCCCTACATGGCATTCCTCAAGTTATATCCTCAGACCGTGGCAGCTTGTTCACATCAAGGTTCTGGGACTCCTTTCAGTCCGCCATGGGCACTAAGATCAGGTTCAGCACTGCCTTTCACCCTCAGACTAGTGGTCAAGTCGAGCGTGTGAATCAGATTCTAGAAGACATGCTCAGAGCCTGTGTCATCTCCTTCGGCATGAAATGGGAAGACTGCCTTCCATTTGCCGAGTTCTCTTACAACAACAGCTTTCAAGCAAGTGCAGGCAAAGCACCATTTGAAATTCTCTATGGCAGAAAGTGCCGTACACCTCTCAACTGTTCTGAAACAGGCGAACGTCAACTTCTTGGCAATGACTTGATCTCAGAAGCCGAAGAAATGTGCAAAGTCATACGTGAGAATCTCAAGGCCGCTCAGTCGCGTCAGAAGAGCTACTATGACGGAAAGCATCGTGATTTGGCTTTCGACATCGGTGATCATGTCTATCTCCGAGTTTCTCCGATGAAAGGAACCCAAAGATTCGGTATCAAAGGAAAACTTGCTCCTAGATACGTCGGGCCTTTCAAGATTCTTGGCAAAAGAGGCGATCTAGCCTATCAGCTTGAGCTCCCTCCCAACTTCGCAAATGTTCACGATGTCCTCCATGTGTCTCAACTTCGCAAATGCTTCAAGGCACCTGAGCGCATGATTCCGTTTGAGGAGATTGATCTCCAACAAGACCTGTCCTACCGAGAGCATCCAGTTGCAATTCTCGAAGAAACCGAACGCAAGACCCGCAACAAGTCCATCAAATTTCTGAAAGTCAAGTGGTCACATCACACCGACCGAGAAGCTACATGGGAACGAGAAGATCATCTTCGTTCCGAGTACCCTTCCTTTTTCCAGTCCTAGATCTCGGGACGAGATCTTTTTGTAGTAGAGGAGAGTTTGTAATGCCCCGGATGTAATACTTTCCCTTTTGGGTATATAATATATCTCCGGCTTCATCTATTTCCATTTCGGGTTTCTTGTCTTTCGGGTTTTCGTCGTTTTGTTGTGTGAGTGTGTGGCATTCATTCATATCATGTAGACATGTACATTGCATTGCATTTGTGTTGTCGGTTGCATCCGGTTCCGCGTGTTTCTTTCCGTTGTCCGTTTCGCGTTCCGGAGCTCCCTCACGTGTCCGTGACGTCTCGTAGGCCTACTTTGTTGTTCGGGCGTTTAACGTTACCGGTGTGCCACGAGGTTGTTGTCTGTGTTGTTGTTTTGTTGTGTGCAACCCGCCTCTCAAATCTCGTCTCGTTTGGACTCCGTTGGTTTTTCCATCCGTTGCTCGTGTGGGTCCGAAGTGCCTTCACGTCGTGTCCCGAAACACTCCTACTGCTTTCTTTTATCTCTGCCTAGGCCCTTTAGATCTATCCCCGCGATCGGATCCGTCGGATCGCGATCGGAGGGCTCCTAGCGCCCCTAAAACCTCCCTAACCCTAGCTAAACTGCTATATAATAGACCTAGGTCTATTTTGGCATGTCCCCTAGTTTTCCTCCTCCTTCCCCTACCTCTAGATCCCCTTCTTTTTTTCTTTTTCCAATCCCCAAATTTCCTCCTGGGAATCCCGAACCAGCCGCCGCAGCAGCAGCCGACCGGATCCATCGATCCTGGTCAGCGCCGGGGCTCCCCAGCGATCGGGTCCACTTCGCCGAACAGCTGGCCGATCGATCCCAGGCTGGGGCCACTTCGTCGCGTCGGCCCTTTTCCTCCTTCGACCGAGCGCCTGTCCTCGCTCCGTCCCCGCCGGTCCGCCTAGACCACTTCCCCGCGTACGGCCCGAGGCCTCTCCCGCCGCTCCTCCTGGGCCCAGCCCAGCCGCCGGGCCGCTCGGCTCCCCTCCGCGCCGAACCGCGACGCCAGGCGGGCCTCGCCACCGCAGCCGGGCCGCCGCCCCTCCCTCAGCTGCGGGCCGCCGCGCCGCAGGTCGGCCCGACCGCACCACCTCCTCGTGTGGGCCGCCGCCGCCAGGCCAGCGCCGGCTCCCTCGCCCGAGGCCCGTAGGCCTCCCACCGACGCCGGGCCTCCAGTTCCAGGCCGCGCCGCCTCCGCGGGCTTTCTCCACCGGATCGGCCCGTCTCCCTTTTTTTTCCTGATCCAGATCCAGATCTGAGGTTGACTCCCCACTCCTAAGTCCCAGTAATTTAATCTCTGATGCAATGTTTGACCATGCATAACTTTTTGCCTGATGCTCCGTTTTGCGCGTGTAATATGTCCAGACGTTCGTGGAGATGTGCTCTACGTTTTACCTGTTGTTGTCATGCATGTTAGAGATCATCTAGGTGCTTGTTTTTCTGTTGCAAGAGTGCATCATGAGTTAAACTGCTGTTATGTGTTATTTTCATGCCACCTTTGTCATGTGATATCTTTTAGCTCGTTTGTCTGAATGATGCAAATGACATGTCCACGTGTTCGTCTTGCCACGAACTACGTGTTGCTTGTGATAGGTTGCATGGTAGATTTATTATTGCCTTGTTATCATCGTTGCAAAGTGCCATGTTTGTGTGATGTGTTTTCACTTGTTTTGAAATGCCATCTTGTTGAGCTCGTTGCAATCGTTGTGTTCACCTCTACGATGCATGCTTGTGTGTTTCGGGATCACCTTCATGTGCACTTTGATGAGGTGCTTACCCCTTGCCATGTTTAGTTTCGAGGTGACTTAAACATGCTCTTTTATATGCCATGATGATATTGCTGTTTTAGGACTTAGTGGTTTTTCACAAAGTCTGAAATCTGTAACGTTCCGATGCCATGTTTGTGTGATGTTCTAGGACAAAGCATGTTAGTTTTGGAGTGGATTTTGATTGTTCCTTGTAGTATATATTGTTGTCTTTCCATCCATGTCCTCACATGTCCATTTATGTGGCTGTAGCATGTTTATCTTTTGCTCCAAAGTTTCAATAAAATTCTGCTGCCAGAATTTTATTGTAAAGTTCAATATGTCCAAGATCATTGCTATTGATCCGTGACTCCGTTGGGGTGCACCTTTGGACTTAGTTGCTGTACTATATGTCTAGTTTGTGTTCATGTCCTTTGTCATGCTTTTTGGGTGCTGTAGCTTAATTATTTTGAGCTCCGAAGTTGCTATGTTGCTGTAATTTTCAGCTTTCGCTCAAATCTTGTTTCGGGCATAACTTTTAGCCCGTAACTCCGATTTCAGCGAATCTTATATCAAACTTGATTGATTTTCTGTGTAGATTAATAATATCTGATTTTTCTCTTGTTTTGAGGTATTTTGCTTGAGTGATATTTTCCGTGCTCCGTGTGCATCCTTAGTGCATCCATCATGCATCCATCTTTTCCGAGTGCGCATTGCATCTTGTTGATTGGTGCTTGGTGTGATTGTTTTGTTTAGAGCCGGAAGCTGAGAACGAGTACGAGGTTGAGCACGAGGTTTCCAACGAGATTGAGCAGGAGGACCCTTCTTACGATCCGAACGACTTCTCTTCAGGCAAGATGACCGAACCCCGATAACATTACTATCTTTGCCTATTGCTAGTAGTCTCGATCTATAGTTTTGCCTCGATGCCCATGATCTTCTTGTCAGCCTCCTACTTGTAGCCAATTGCCATGTTTAACCAACCTACCTATGCAAACCGTTGCTTGGCTAAGTACGCTTCGCTCAGCCCTTCTTATAGCGTTGCTAGTTGCAGGTGAAGTGAAGATGCTTGCTCCATGTTGAAGTTTGGTTGGGTTATATCACACTATATAAATGCTTAAAATGAAATCATCTATATATTGGCAAGGGTGGAAGGCTAAGCCTTTTGCTTGGTGATTTGTTCCACTCATGCCGTTAGGATCAGTATAAGCCGGTATTATGTTCCTTGATTATGCGTTCCTAACACGGTTGGGGTGTATGGGACCCCCTCGATAAACCGCTAAGTGCTAAGTCTTTTCCAGCAAGTCCCAACATTGGTACTATTTGCCTAATAACAAACTAAACTTGCATAGGGAGTAATTAACCCTCTTTCTTAATCAACAACCCCGGGCCAGTGCTCCACATGAGTGTTGGTCCGAAACGAGCAGACTGCGGGGCCGCCTCGGGGCAACCTGAGGTATCTGGCATACACCTGTAGGATGACTCATCCGGTCGTGTCCTGAGACTTAGATACGCGCGGCTACTATCAGGGTGTCGACACGCCGGGAGGATTTGCTGGATTAGCCTTACCTTAGTTCGGTATATATTGAGCACGGGATTCTGAGAATACTCGGGTCTTCCCACTTTGGAGTTGCGACTCCGCGGATCGTGGGCTTGTAATGGGTCAAGTTGGAACACCCCTGCAGGGTTTGAACTTTCGAAAGCCGTGCCCGCGGTTATGTGGCAGATGGGAGCTTGTTAATTCCGGTTGTAGATAACTTGACACAATGTTTCTAATACACTACCAGCGTGTGTTCCGTGACTGTCAATTTCCGAATAGGGATTCGGGAGTTGAACACGGAGGGGTTATGCTTGTGGAGCTTGTAGCTAGGATCACTTCGTGATCACTTCTCGCCGAGGCTTTCTCTTCTCGCTCTCACTTACGTAAGCTAGATGCTAGTTGCTGCTGCAGACTTATTCTTTTCTTCAGCCTTATCCTCACCCAAAGGCTTTGATAGTCTTGTTACCCGGAGACGGGATTGCTGAGTCCTCTGTGGCTCACAGTTACTTCACACACCAGATGCAGGTCCAGCTGTGAGCTATCCAGGTGATGGCACCGAGCTGGATTGGGAGTACGACGAGGAGCGTAGTCGGTACTATGTGCGCTACCCGGACGACCAGTAGTGGAGACTCTTACTAGGATTCGATCCGCCTGTGGTTTTATTTATCTAAGTTTGGTACTTTGACATTTGGATTTTTCCTTTAGAGGGTTGTGATGTTCTTAATGTATGATGTTTGAGACTTGTACTGTAATTCTGTGACGTGGCGAGTGTAAGCCAACTATTTTCAGTTTACTATCCCTCTTTTACATGAGTTGTGCAAATATTACCAAACTTGAGATCATTCTAGGATGGATTTATGCCTTTAAGTCATGCCTCGACACGTAGGAGGTATAACTCCATCCTGGGCATTACAGCGGCCAAGGATCCCATTGTAAGGCAAGGGGATCTTGGCAACATCGAACACGATCCTCTCCGTCCTGTAGTTCAGATCACTTCCAAAAGTCATGGGCAGCATGACCTTCCCCTTTGGTTGGCTTCTCCCCGGGTTGACCCCCTGAAACGTGCCCGTCTCTTCGAGTTCTCCATCAGGAACTTGCAGCTTCTCGATCACGATGGGCGAGAGTAGGTTCAGACTGCCCCCGCCATCGACTAGCATCTTTGTCACCTTGAGGTTGCATATTTTTGGTGAAACCAACAATGGCAAGCACCCGACCGCAGTAGTGCGATCAGGGTGATCCTCAGCATCAAAGATGATAGGTGTGCTGGACCATTTCAACACCTTTTGGGCACTGGACGACGGCTCCGCCGCTGTAATCTCACGCGCCCACTGTTTAAGTTGGCGGTGAGAAGTTGAAAGTGCAACTAATCCCCGGGTGGTTTTGGTAATTAATAACAACATATATATCATTGAACTAATATTATCTTGAGAATCATTTCAGAAAAGTTCGATGATGTGGGTATGGAAATGTCTGAAGAAGTGGACCCCTCAAAATGCTAAGACAAGCATTGGCAAAAGCTCAAGACTCCATTTTTGGTTTAGTGATCAAAGATCACATTGAGTCCATAGGAAAGCCAATACTATTAAAAGGGGATGAGGTTGTGTTAATGTTCTTGTTGCTCAAGTGCTTGGTGATCTAACTCCCTCAACTATCAGCACTATTCACTACTTAACGCACACCCATAAATAATCTCGGTCACACCGATTTCTCCAACTCAGTCCCACCGAGATGAACCACTTCAGTTGTTTCTCCAAACCCTAGATTCTCGGTCACACCGATTCTGAGTTTCGGTCTCACCGAAAAAGGGCTGCCAACCTTCTGTGATCAGTTGACATCGATTCGGAATATCCGAGTTTATATTTTCGGTCTCACCGAAATGGCAAACCCTAACCTTTGACTCACTTCGGTCTCACCGAGATGGTATTTTCGGTCCCACCGAAAATCCCAACGTTCACTATATTTGAACTTTCGGTCTAACCGAGTTTTCACTTCGGACTGACCGAGATTGGTCAAATGTGTGTGTAACGGTTGGATTTTGTGTGGAGGCTATATATACCCCTCCACCCCCTCCTCATTCGTGAGGAGAGCCATCAGAAAGTACCACCACTTCTACCACACACTTTCTGAGAAGTGAACCACCTACCCTTGTGTTGAGATCAAGCCATTCCATTCCTACCATATGAAACTTGATCTCTAGCCTTCCCAAGTTGCTTTCCACTCAAATCTTTCTTCCACCACAGCCATATCAGTGAGGAGAGTTGAGTGTTGGGGAGTTTATCACTTGAAGCACAAGAGCAAGGAGTTCATCACTATCAACACCGTCTATTACCTTTTGGGGGGGTGGTGCCTCCTAGATTGGTTAGGTGTCGCTTGGGAGCCTCCGTCGTGATGTGGAGTTGAACCAAGAAGTTTGTAAGGGCAAGGAGATCGCCTACTTCGTGAAGATCTACCCCGAGTAAGGCTAGTCCTCCGTGGGCGTAGGCCGTGATGGAATAGACAAGGTTGCTTCTTCGTGGACCCTTCGTGGGTGGAGCCCTCCGTGGACTCGCGCAGCCGTTACCCTCCGTGGGTTGAAGTCTCCATCAACGTGGATGTACGATAGCACCACCTATCGGAACCACGACAAAAATCTCCGTGTCACCAAACTGCGTTTGATCTTCTCCACCTCTCTTTTACATGTACAATTTACTTTCCGCTGCATAAACTCTAGAATTGCATGTGTAGGGTGTTACTTGAACTGATCTTGTTTGTGAAACTGCCAAAAACATTGCATGATCCAAAGGCAGATTTTTTATATTGTCAAGTAGTCTAATCACCCCCCCTCTAGACCTACTTTCGATCCTACAAGTGGTATGAGAGCTTTGGTCTCCATTGCCTTGGTTTCCATTGCATTGGACTCCATAAGCTTGGTTTCACAACCTAGGAGAGTATGGCGTCTAGTGAGGGTAATTATCGTAGAGGTCCTTACTTTGATGGTACAAATTTTGCTAGTTGGAAGCATAAAATGAAAATGCATATTCTTGGTCATAACCCAGCCGCATGGGGCATTATTTGTGTTGGCATGCAAGGTGACTTCTTTGAAGAAGGAAAAGTTCCGGATCGCGAAGCTACACCCGAAGAATTGCGGATGTTGCAAAACAATGCTCAAGCTTGTGACATTCTCTTCAATGCTTTGTGTCCCGAAGAGTTCAACAAAATCAGCCGTCTTGAGAATGCTAAAGAGATTTGGGATACTTTGGTTGAAATGCACGAAGGTACTGAATCTGTGAAGGAATCAAAGCTAGATATTCTTCAAGGTCAACTTGACAAGTTCAAGATGAAGGATGGTGAAGGAGTCGCTGAAATGTACTCTAGGCTTGCTCTCATCACAAATGAGATTGCAGGCTTAGGAAGCGAAGAAATGACCGACCGATTCATCATTAAGAAGATTCTCAGAGCTTTGGATGGAAAGTATGACACCGTGTGCACTTTGATCCAAATGATGCCAAACTACAAGACTCTCAAGCCAACTGAAGTCATTGGAAGGATTGTTGCTCATGAGATGACACTTAAGGATAAGGAAGAGCTTCACAACAAGTCAAGTGGTGCTTACAAAGCTACAAGTGATGCTCCTACTACCTCAAGTGACAAGTTAGTTTCCAATGAAGACATAAGCCTAATGGTCAGGAACTTCAACAAGTTCTACAAGAATAGAGGCAAAGAAAGAAGATCAAAGTCTAGATCATATGATGGAAAGAGATCTTCTAGTCGTGATCGAAACTGCTACAATTGTGGAAGACCCGGACACTTCTCAAATGAGTGTACGGCTCCCCACAAGAGAAGAGAAGAATCTCCAAGAAGAAGAGCAAGAGATGAGTCACCTCGGAAAGAGAGAAGGAGTAGAGATGATCGTTATGAACGAAGACCTTCTCGGAGAAGCAAGGATTCGGAGAGGAAAGACAAGTCATCAAGGAGCTACACAAGAAGAAGACATCAAGCTCATGTTGGTGAATGGGTCTCCGGCTCCGACTCTGACAGTCAATCCGATGGAAGCTATCACTCCGACTCCGACTATAGTCAAGATGAAGGTGTTGCCGGACTTGCACTCGTATCCTCCAACTCCAACTCCTACGACTTATTTGATTCACCAAATGAGGGAATTGGAAGATGCTTCATGGCTAAAGGCCCCAAGGTAACACACCCTGAATTCATTGACTTTGATAGTGATGAGGATGACTTACTTGGTGAAGATGAGCTCTTACATGATAAATCTAGTGAGCTTAGTAATGATGAAAATGCTAGTAGTCTTTATAGTCGAGAAGAGTCGAATGACAATGCTATGAAGGAGATTGAGCGTCTAACTAAAGAACTAAACACTCTTAAGTTAGCTCATGAAACAACTCAAGAAGATCATAGAGAGCTCTTAAGATCTCATGAGAAGCTACGCTTCGAGAAGCTCACTCTAGAGCAAGAACATGAGTTTCTAAAAGCGATCAATGACGATCTTCGAAAGAAGAGTTCTTCATATCTTGCCAAACGACTTCTCTTGTCTAATTTCTTACCACCTATTAAGACTAAGCATGACAAGCATAAGAAAAATTCTTCCTCTAGTAGTAACAATAACAATGTTAAATCCAATATTGTTGCTTCTAGTAGTTCTCTTGATTCCACTAACAATGTTTCAAGCCAAGTTACACTTGAGCAAGAAAATAGCTTATTGAAGGAAATCATAGAGAAAGGTGTCTACAAGAGTCTTGCCGGAAGCAAGAACTTTGAGGAGATTGTTCGCAAACAAGGAAGACACCGGAAGAATCAAGGGATTGGTTTTGAGCGAAAGTTCAACGCCGAAGGTGTTGAGTGGGAAGAAGGTCAATACACTACTCCACAGTTTGTCTCACAAAAGGAGAAGTATGATCCTACTTCTTCCAATGTGGAACAAGCTCAAGATGACCTTCCACCACAAGACCACAAGCTAAAGGCCAAGGACAAGCTTCAAGAGGAGATTGATGCATTCATTGAAGCACCTCAAGCCATGGTCAAGTGGGTTCCCAAGGACACATCAAGTTCTACTTCGTCAAGCTCAACTACAACACCAAGGATTCCCATCAAGATGATGTGGATCCCAAAGAAGAAGAACTAGTAGGTTCTTGAGGGTGACTCCGCCAACAAACTTCACTCATATTCATTTTGGCAAGAACTTGTGCAATCAACTTCCACATCATGCACTTGTTCATGGAGTCACAAACCCTCTTGTTGGTAAGTCAAGGGACAAGGTAATCATTGCTTTCATGGACATCATTTTTTGTGCACTTCACTCTATGTCCATGGATATTCTTGTTTGTTCCTTGTGGGACTAACCCATGTAGGTATTGAAAGTGCCCTAATCCAAAGGATTGCTCCCAACTCTTGATGGTCTACATCAACATTGAGCATCCACATCTTCAACATCTACATGAAGTCTTCTACGACAACCCAAGGTTAGTTTGACCCTTTAAAAGGGGTTCTCACATCTAGGGGGAGCTTTGCTCTAAAAATTGAGCTAAAAGCATCTCCAAATGATGTGAACACATAAATGCTTTATGTAAAAGTGGTAATCCCACTTGTGCTTAAACGATGAGTATGACCTATGATCAAATGTTCTCATTTGACTCCTAAGTCAATATACTCATATATAGATGACCTAGTCATCGACAATTTGTGTGCTAGTAGCTAGAGTTTTGGTTGTGCATGTTTGACACATATTTCAGTTGCTATCTTATTGTGTGAGCATGTTGGATGCATGATTTTATCCATTCAAGGACATCCATTTGTTGTTTTGATTGTTTTGGTTTCTTTTTCTGGCCAAATGGATGGACAAGAATGCCTAAGCACTTTCCCTAGCTATCTATGCTATCTTGTCTCAAAATTCTATTCATGCTTATATCACAACTTTGAACAAGTCTTTTTCGGACAGTCCGAGTGAGGAGCACTCGGAACCACCGATTCGTCTAAGGCTGACTTCCAAAACCTTCTAAGTCTATTTCGGTCTGACCGGCTTCCCAATCTCGGTCCAACCGAAACACTTAGATTGATCTAGGTTTCATCTCGGTGAAACCGAGTTCAAAATCTCGGTCTGACCGATATGTGTAACTGCACAGCAGAAATACATCTCGGTGACACCGAGTTTTTCAACTCGGTCCCACCGACAGTACGGGGTTATATATACTGAGGGCTGCGCGCGATCTATTCCTTTCAAACCGTTCGCCCTCCAAGACCCCTGCTGCCGCCGCCCTGATCTAAGGATCGTCGCCTTCGTCGCCTGTGTGCCCTTGCCGCAGGTCTCCGCCGCCGTCAACGGTAATCTTCTCCTCCGTTGCCGCCGTAGAGGGACACCACCAAGTTAGGGTGTGTCTCGATCCCTATTCATGCTCCACTTCTGATTCTTGCATGATAGGACTGCCCTGATTCAATCCACGTTTGATATGGTCCCAATACATTGTTCAGATCGTTTAGTTTCGAGGAAAATTCTTAGGTTTAGGTTTCCACGGAATGCATCTCGGTGAAGCCGATTCCTGAAACTCGGACTGACCGATTTGGTCTCTGACCATTGCACTACACAGTTCGGTCTGACCGAGTTGTGAAAATCGGAATGTCCGAAGTGAAGTTTCTATGAAACCCTAGTTTTTCTGTAGGACCGAAACCCATTTCGGTCTGACCGAAAGTGGTGTGTAGGTTCTGTTGAACACTTCGGTTACACCGAAACTTGAAATCGGTTTGACCGAAATACATTCTGTGAAAACTCAAAACTAAGTTTTTAACTCATTTTTTTGTAAAAACTTCTGCAGTTGTGATAACTCTTCTACTCTGCCTACACCTTATCTATTCACAGGTCTTTCAGCCATGTCAGATGTCAGTGACAGCCAGAACAGGTCCGAATCACCGTTTGCTGAGATTCCAGAGGCAGGTACAAGTCCTGAGGCTAGCAGCTCTAGTGATGATGGTGAGAGGAGTACCCCTAGTGGTCTGCCTCCTGCTGCTACGAGAACCAGGAAGAAGAGAACGTCTGATTCTGAGGATTCCGATTTTGTTGCTGAGGAAGTTACCTCCAAGCCAAAGAGGCAAGTGGTTGCCAAAGAGCTCCAAGGGCAGCAGCCAAAGAAAGGCACGAGCAAAGTGAAGAAGTCTGCAGTTGCCAAGAAGCTCAACTTGGAAGAGCCAGCTCCAAGCAAGGTGAAGAAGACTTCCAAAAGGAAGAGAGTTGTTTATGCTGAACCTCAAGTTGATGATGCTGAAGAAGAAGAAGAAGATGCACCCCAGCCTCCTCCTCAGAAAGCTAAGTTCATGGGTGATGCTATTCGGGCTCAAACCTCCTCCAAGCCCAAGAAGCCTGCTCCAGCTAAGGCAGCTCCAGCGAAGCCTAAGAGGACAACCAGAAGCATTCCAGCTTCTGAGAAGAACAAAGGTGAGATGCCACCGTCTGAATCTGATGAAGAGCATGTGTTGCTCAAGCTCCGTCCCAAGTTGCCACTCCACAATGATGCTCATCCTCAAGCTGAGGACATGAAGGCAAGAAAGGACAAAGGTCTCAGGCTATGGAGACAGTCTGATCCATATGCCGTAAGAAGAAGGACTGCTGTGGACCCCAGATTCCACACCAGAGAGCAGCAGGATTTCTATGAGACCGTGCTAATGGATAAGAAGCCCATTGTTGCTGACACCAGGTATGTCGACTGGAAGTATATTGACAGCAGAGAGCATCGGGACTTCTTTCCCCATGTGCATGAGAGCTTTACTGCATGTGGAGTTGCTGACTTTGTGGGTCAAGAACTGACAGCATGGAACGACGAGATGATCATGCAGTTCTATGCCACAGCCCATTTCTACCCCGATGGCAAGATCACCTGGATGACTGAAGGTCAACGGTTTTCTTCAACTGTTGCAGAATGGGCAGAACTTCTGAACGCTCCAGTGCAGAGAGAGGACGACATTGATGTCTATGGGATTCCTAAGAAGAGTCATGATTCCATGAAGAATATGTACAAGGAGATCCCAGCTGCTGATTTGGAGGGATGGAAACTCGGCTCAGTGTATTATCTCCAGGCAGGTCTGACCACCACTAACACTATCCTGAGGCATACTTTGATGCCTAAGTCAGGTGACCACCGGATGATACGAGGCTATTCTATCAACATGCTGCACATTCTCGATGAGAAGGCACCTTTTAAGGTGATGGACTTGATGGTTGAAACCATTAAGAGAACTGCAGCTGACCAGAAGAGGTCGTGTGGGTTTGCTCCGCAGATACAGATGCTTATCAACGCCAAGTTTGGCACGGGCAAATTCATGTTGGATAGGAAGCACTTGCCACTGCAGCCAGAGCATGAGGACAACGTAGTTGTGATGGATGAAGAGGATCCCACCTCAGTTGAAGGGCAAGCCAAGATCGAAGCTGCAAAGAAAGCCAAAGCTGACAGAGAGGCAGCAGCAGCAGCAGCTAAGCCAAAGAGCTTCGGAGATCAGATTCTTGAAGCAACCCGGAGAATTGAACAACGCCTGGCCAGCATTGAGCAATCTCAGGAGAGCCTTGAGAGGATCGTCGAGGACAAGATCCACGCTCTGGACGTGAAGCTGACTGAGATTCAGGTGTCTGTCAACAAACTTGAGGCAGACATGGAGGAGACTAGGCAGGAGAGAGCAGAGCTTATGCAGGATGATATAGTCCAGGACTCTCATCGCCAGACTGCTCCGGTTCCCAGAGGATCCAGGTCTGCAGCTATCCTAGTGACAGACTCCAGGGCTACCACTTCAGCACCAGCTACAGCTCCAGCAGTTCCTTCAGCTCCAGCATCCACTCCTCCAGCGCAGACATCAGCAGAAGTCTTCGCCGATGCAGCTATCTCTACACCGACATCGACCCAGACGGGAGCAGCCAGCCGAGCCCGCAGTGACGTTTAGCTCTATACCTTTTCGAACTTTTTGGTAACTTGTTGCCAAAGGGGGAGAAATTGTTATAGATCATAGGGCTTCGAGAGAGAGAGTGCTCTTTCGTCTTTTCGTTCTTTTGCCGTTTTCCTTGAGATACATTGGTTTCTTTTGGTTCCAGATACTTTATGTGTGCTTGCTACTCCGTTTGATGCTACCTTAATGAGTGCTTAGTCATACTATGCTTTAATGTGTTCTTATTGTATGGCTATTTACTCTTGTCTTGGTGATTAAGTGCATGTTATTCATTCTTATCATTTTGTGCGCTCCACCAAGATGTATGTGACATGGAAGAGTGACCCATAATCCTAATCGATTGTGCATTTGCATTCAAACGCAAATTTTAAATAATGCACAAATTTAGGGGGAGCTCTTGTTTATCACATACTTCTCAAAGCGACGATATTATTCATTGATTATATCTTTTGTCGAAGCTTTGATCTATATGTTGTCATCAATTACCAAAAAGGGGGAGATTGAAAGTGCAACTAATCCCCGGGTGGTTTTGGTAATTAATAACAACATATATATCATTGAACTAATATTATCTTGAGAATCATTTCAGAAAAGTTCGATGATGTGGGTATGGAAATGTCTGAAGAAGTGGACCCCTCAAAATGCTAAGACAAGCATTGGCAAAAGCTCAAGACTCCATTTTTGGTTTAGTGATCAAAGATCACATTGAGTCCATAGGAAAAGCCAATACTATTAAAAGGGGATGAGGTTGTGTTAATGTTCTTGTTGCTCAAGTGCTTGGTGATCTAACTCCCTCAACTATCAGCACTATTCACTACTTAACACACACCCATAAGTAATCTCGGTCACACCGATTTCTCCAACTCAGTCCCACCGAGATGAACCACTTCAGTTGTTTCTCCAAACCCTAGATTCTCGGTCACACCGATTCTGAGTTTCGGTCTCACCGAAAAAGGGCTGCCAACCTTCTGTGATCAGTTGACATCGATTCGGAATATCCGAGTTTATATTTTCGGTCTCACCGAAATGGCAAACCCTAACCTTTGACTCACTTCGGTCTCACCGAGATGGTATTTTCGGTCCCACCGAAAATCCCAACGTTCACTATATTTGAACTTTCGGTCTAACCGAGTTTTCACTTCGGACTGACCGAGATTGGTCAAATGTGTGTGTAACGGTTGGATTTTGTGTGGAGGCTATATATACCCCTCCACCCCCTCCTCATTCGTGAGGAGAGCCATCAGAAAGTACCACCACTTCTACCACACACTTTCTGAGAAGTGAACCACCTACCCTTGTGTTGAGATCAAGCCATTCCATTCCTACCATATGAAACTTGATCTCTAGCCTTCCCAAGTTGCTTTCCACTCAAATCTTTCTTCCACCACAGCCATATCAGTGAGGAGAGTTGAGTGTTGGGGAGTTTATCACTTGAAGCACAAGAGCAAGGAGTTCATCACTATCAACACCGTCTATTACCTTTTGGGGGGTGGTGCCTCCTAGATTGGTTAGGTGTCGCTTGGGAGCCTCCGTCGTGATGTGGAGTTGAACCAAGAAGTTTGTAAGGGCAAGGAGATCGCCTACTTCGTGAAGATCTACCCCGAGTAAGGCTAGTCCTCCGTGGGCGTAGGCCGTGATGGAATAGACAAGGTTGCTTCTTCGTGGACCCTTCGTGGGTGGAGCCCTCCGTGGACTCGCGCAGCCGTTACCCTCCGTGGGTTGAAGTCTCCATCAACGTGGATGTACGATAGCACCACCTATCGGAACCACGACAAAAATCTCCGTGTCACCAAACTGCGTTTGATCTTCTCCACCTCTCTTTTACATGTACAATTTACTTTCCGCTGCATAAACTCTAGAATTGCATGTGTAGGGTGTTACTTGAACTGATCTTGTTTGTGAAACTGCCAAAAACATTGCATGATCCAAAGGCAGATTTTTTATATTGTCAAGTAGTCTAATCACCCCCCCTCTAGACCTACTTTCGATCCTACAGAAGTATGCAGCGAGGCGCCGCCGTCGACGCACATGGCCTCCGTAGCCTTCAGAAATTCTTGGTCGCCGGACTCGTCGTCCTCCTCGTGATCGTCGTCTTCGGGCCTTCTATCATGGCCCCGGGCGGGCCTCTCCTGCTGTTTATCCTTGCCGCGACGGCCCGCTTGGCCGTCACGCTTCTTGCCGGACCCTTCAGCACCATCCTGGCACTTTTCCTTGTCCCGCCTCTCATATTCAGCCGTCTTCTTTTCAGCAAGGAGCTCAACCTGTCGGCAGTCCTGGAGATCATGGCCCTTGGTGCGATGGATCTTGCAGTATCGCTTGCCGGAGTTCCCTGGCTTCTCGGCAGCCGCCAAGGCCCGACAGGCGACACACTCGGCAATTTCCTTGCCGGGGTCACCCGCCCTGGTTTTCTTGGCGGAGCCGGCGTCATCAGATCCCTCGACGGCAAGCACGGCTTTACCCTTGCGCTTCTGATGGCTTCTCGCCCCTCGTTCGTTACCCCAAGTGGAAGGTTTCAGATGTAGCGTAGCGGCAAACTTTCCTTGGCAAAGATACCAAGGATCGAATCCCGTGAGACTCCGAGGGTCGACAAGAAGGTGTCAATAGCGCCAGAAACTTTTGCTTGACAGGACCTGCACACAGATACAAATAACTTTGCTCCCAACGAGTACAGAGAGGTTGTCAATCCCTCCGGCCTTGTCATTTACAAAGGATCAAACGCAAGAGATAATAGTGATAGGTATGACTGCAACTAGGAAGTAAGAACAGGAAGTAAATAGCGGGTGTGATCAGTGATGGTAATATGGACCGGGGTCCCATGATGTTCACTAGTGATGCTCTCTCCCAAAAGACGATAAAACAGCTAAGCGAGGTAAACAAATTACAGCTGGGCAATTGACAAGATTATGTGCGCAAACCGATGCTAACTATGCTGTACAGAAAGGTAGAGGCTCAAAAGCATGGGCGGTACGCCAAGGCAAGTAGACCGAAATCCATTTGCATCTACTACTAATCATCCACCTTGAGATATATATCCAGAACATCTCGCTCGTATTAAGTTGCGAGTCCCACCCATAGTGTAAACTCAAAGCAACAGACAACTCCATTAAAAGAACTTTGCATAAAGTAAACAATCCTTGCACCCGCAAGTACAAGCACCGTTGTTTTCCCCCTTGTGGCACCAGCACATCCCCTAGACACATGTTTCTGTCACTCAAACTAGTCATCGAGGGGCATGAACCCACAATCAAGCATAACGTTCCCTCTTGGAGTTACTACCTACTACTTGGCCAAAGCAATAAACAACAACGGAGAACATGCAAGAATTACTCAAGAACATAAATATAAAAGAGGTGAATCAAATATATTACTCACACACAATCTGAACATAATCTCATAATCCATCGGATCCCAGCAAACTCAGCAGAGCAACAACATAAAGATTACATACGTGCCTCGATCATGTAGGGCAGCTCACGAGGTCTAATCCATGAAGAACAAAGAGGGGAGGAGAACATCACATAGCTACTGGTCATGGATCCATGGTCCAAGGGAGACTACTCACAACTCATCCGGAAGGCGTCCATGGTGGTGGAGAAGCTCCCGGTGGTGGTTCTCCCCTCCGGCAGGGTGCCGGGAAGAGTTCTCCTGGTGCTCCCGATCTTGGAAGCGCGGCGGCGGCGGAACAGAGATGAGATCGCGAAAAAGGGTTCCGTCCTCGAGGGTTTCGGGACGCGAGCAATATATATGCAAAAGGGGGTCACCAGAGGCGGAGGTGGGGCCCCAGGCGCCCCCCTGGCGCGGCCAGGGGTGGGGCCGCGCCGGGTGGCCGCCTGGGCCACCCCAGGCTCCCCTCTGGCCCTGCCTTGGTTTTTCTGGAAGCTCCCGATACGCTGATTTTTCCTGTATTTTTCCCGGAATTTTTAGGGCACTTTTAATATGGGGGAAACCTGAAATAGAAAAACAGCAGAAAACAGGAACTGGCACTGTGGTGCACTTAGTTAATAGGTTAGTCCAAATATGATCAAAAGTGTATGGAAGTGCATAAATATCATAGCAATATCACACAAAAGAGGCATGGAGCAAGCAGAAATTATAGATACGTTTTGGACGTATCAACATCCCCAAGCTTAATTCCTGCTCGTCCTCGAGTAGGTAAATGATAACAAGCATAATTTCTGTGGTGACATGCTATCAAACATATAAGAACTTTTAAGTAAAGCAATCAAGACATGTAATTCAATTCAAGTCATAACAAGCAAGAGTCTATATTAGTATTGTAACAAGCAACATAAGAACATAAAGGTGCAAGAGCTCTCGTTGTCCGTGACTCGAATGTCTCCAAATGGTGTTTGCGTGCAAGAAAGGGGATAGGGATATATGAGAGAGTAAAACATAGTTTTTATATTGTTGAGAACTTAATCTACTAAAGTTTCACACTTGGTCTTCTTTGGAATCTTATCTTGACTCATCCCCAGACCGTCAGCCAGGTACAAGTCAAAATGATCCACTCCCTTTCGATATTTTGAGCACTCATGGAATGGATGAGCGTAAGCAAGAAAGTCAACACTTAGGATGGCAAAGAGAGAAAAATGATAGAGGGGGAAGACAAAAAAAAGTTGTGAAAGGCTCACATCAATGAGGACAATCATCGGCGAGAGAAAGCCAAATGATAGATATGATGTGAGGAGTAGGGATTGCCATGCAACGGATGCACATATGAGCTAAGGTAAGCTCTCCAATGGAACTAGTGGGGGTGCATCCAACTTGCTTGCTCAAGAAGACCTAGAGCTCTTTTGAGGAGGCTCATCACTGGAATATACAAGCCAAGTTCTATAGTGTAAAGGTCCCCACATAGCTATATGCATGAATGATAATCTCTATGGAGTACAAGGTATAAGATGGAGTACGAGTGTGGATCTCTCAAAAGGAAATAGTAGTGTGCCCCCTTCTCTCTTTTTATTTCTTTTTCTCTTTTTTTCTCTTTTTTTATTTTTTGTGGCCTCAATGGCTCTTTCTATTTATCTCTCATTTGTCCTCTTTGGGATCTTTTGATTTTGTCCTCTTTGAGATCTTTTGATTTGTCCTCTTTGGGATCTTTCCCTCACTTTAGGGGCAACACTCTATGTATTACAAGAAGTATAGAAGATCTTTCACACTTTACAAAAGTACTCAACATAAAGAAAATGAAACTATCATGATGTATGCAAATGTATGCCTCTACTAGTGTAGCAGGATATGCAATGATACTAGCGCGTCATGTAGCAATGATTAGGGCAAGGCCCAACTAGCATGTGGCTCATCGATCAAGCAAAAAGCATGTATGACATGAAGATCAAGTCATGAGAAGATGGATGTTGCATGGCAATGTATCTCGGAAAGGCTATGGAAATGCCTTAATAGATAGGTATGGTGGCTGTTTTGAGGAAGGATATAATGAGGCTTATGATGACAGAGCGTATCGTGCCAAGGATTTGGATGCACCGGCGAAGTATGCGCCAACTCTCGAGGTGAGAAAGGGCAATGCACGGTACCGAAGAGGCTAGAAAAATATGGTTAGGTGGAAGTGTCAACCTTCGAATACTCACATTAGTCCGAAGAACTCATGCACTTATTATCGGTAACTCTCAATCTAATTAGGAGGTTCTCAAAGAGACAAGTACCCCGAGGAGGAGTGTATGGGGGTTTGGTTACCCTTGCGCATCCTCGACCCATGGTACGTGAGTGTACTCTAATATTCGATCCCTCCAAAGATTAGTGATCCATTTAGTAGCTAAAGTTCTCAACTATTTTGTAGGTTTTCGAAAATAAACACGGATTGCCCAAAATACGACATCTATCACTAATAGGCTAAAGCTCTTGACACCAAAAGTTCAGACATTACTCATGGCAATACCTCAAAACTATTGCAAGTTACTACTAAAATTAAATAGCAACCTCAATTACCTACTTTAAGTTAAGACACAAAACTCAGTGCAACAGACAAACTCTCTTAACAAGATAAACATGAAAACTCAAGAGATTTCAACAACCAACTAAACAAAAGCTCTTTAAAAAGAAAAGCATGAAAACTAAGAGCTAAACATGACAGTAGCTATGGAAAGACAAAGAACACACACAGCAAAGATAAGCATGAAAATCCTATGTTGTGTTCTAGGTTGAAGTGGAGCGTGTCTCTCTCCCACACAAAGAAAGCTGGATTCTAACTCGTTATGAACAGCAAGCAAAGCTAAAGAAAACTAAAAAGGAAACTAAAAGCAAGACGCTCCAAGTATAGCACATAACGCATGAAGTGATTAAAATATAGTGGAACGAAAAGACGAACTGATAATTGTTGATGGAGAAGGGGATGCACGGGGGCATCCCCAAGCTTAGACGCTTGAGTCTTCTGGAATATTTATTGGGGGTGCACGGGGGCATCCCCAAGCTTGAGCGTTTGACCCTCCCGAATCTTTTTATCATCTTCCCTCGCACACTTGAAAACTCCCTTCATACATAACTCATCATAATCTGATTAGCGAGGTTAGTACCCATAATAAAATAACTTTTCCCTGCTGGAAATAAGGATAATCTTGAAGAGCTACTGTTTCTCAAGATTGCCAAAAGGTTTTTGCAAAGAAAAAGCAAGCTCAAGGTTTGCAAAACGAAGAAAAGGCAAAACAGGACAGAATCTGTGAAAAACAGACCAGCAGGTAGTAAATAATTTTTTCGGGGTACTTCTGCAACTCAAATCAAAAAACTCAGAACAGACGCCCGAAAGCCAATTTTATAGAGCACGCTGTCAAAAATATTCAGTCCAAAAATACGATCTGGTGATTTTATACGAATTTTTCTGTCCAAGGACAGAATCTGTTTTCTGGACTGCACGTCACAACTTTTGAACTTTCTTGCAATCAGGGGCTAAACTTGGCACAAATCTGAAAAGAAAAGATACAATGATGATGCTACTGTAGTAACAAACATCAAGACACAACAAAAGCAAAATGAAATTTTATTCGTTGTGGGCTGCCTCCCAAAAGCGCTTTCTTTTATGCCTTTAAGCTAGGCATGATGCAAAGAGGAATCAATAATCATCATAATAATCAGAGTTATAAATTGCTTCAAATGGTTCCTCAACAAGTTCACTCTTGTTCCTTCTAGGAAAGGGGTACGTACCTTTTGCCTTCCCGCGTAGGCGGATTTGTCCCTTACCTATATCGAGGAAGCCTTTTACGGCTCGGAGGAAGTCCCTTCCAAGCACTATATTTCCTTGGTTTGGCTTCATGATGAATAAATGAACCATTGCAATCCCTTTAAGGAAGGTAACTGGCACGTCTTTTATTCTTCACTGGATCTCAGAAATGTCTCCATTAGCATGTTCATGATAGGATGATAATCTGTCCATGTTAAATTTTAAAGAATCATGAACAATTTTTGGCATAGTAGAAACCATAGATCCAATATCACAATAAGCAAGGAAGTCTTGATTAGAGATGTTAATCCTAACAAAAGGCTCCCAATCATTGTCTATTTCCAAAATATCTCTCTTATTGGGTTTGGGTTTCTCTACCTTCATCAAGTCTAGAGCATCCATTCTCTTCTCAATAGTAGCAAGTCTATCTATGACAGTATCAAAACTATGATCATAAACAAAGTAACTAGATAGACCGTGTATAATTTCAAGAGCTCTAGCTTCATCACACTCTAGGAAATCTCCTTCAGCTATAATATCAAGAGAGTGTTTACACCATTTAAAAAGACCATGGTAAAAATTTCTAAGCACAATTTTTATAGGTATCCAAGGCATAATTCTCCTATGTGCATCAGAAATTCTGTCCCATGCCTTCTTCATATTTTCTCCATCCCTTTGATGGAAATCTAGAACTTCTGATTCCCTCAAAGCACCAAATCCTAACATGCTTGACTAAATAGAAAGGACTACTAATAGAAAAGCAAATATATTTTTTGTGATTTTTGATAAAGGACACTAAAGCAAAAACTAAAAGGTAAACTAACAAGACTAAAAAGCAAAGATAAAAGATAGCGTGCAACTCCCCTATCTTGAAGAGTGGAGTCCCCGGCAACGGCGCCAGAAACTTGCTTGATGGCTTCTCGCCCCTCGTTGGTTACCCCAAGTGGAAGGTTTGAGATGTAGCGTAGCGGCAAATTTCCCTTGGCAAAGATACCAAGGATCGAATCCCGTGAGACTCCGAGGGTCGACAAGAAGGTGTCAATAGCGCCAGAAACTTTAGCTTGACAGGACCTGCACACAGATACAAATAAATTTGCTCCCAACGAGTACAGAGAGGTTGTCAATCCCTCCGGCCTTGTCGTTTACAAAGGATCAAACGCAAGAGATAATAGTGATAGGTATGACTGCAACTAGGAAGTAAGAACAGGAAGTAAATAGCGGGTGTGATCAGTGATGGTAATATGGACCGGGGTCCCATGATGTTCACTAGTGATGTCTCTCTCCCAAAAGACGATAAAATAGCTATGCGAGGTAAACAAATTACAGCTGGGCAATTGACAGGATTATGTGCGCAAACCAATGCTAACTATGCTGTACAGAAAGGTAGAGGCTCAAAAGCATGGGCGGTACGCCAAGGCAAGTAGACCGAAATCCATCTGCATCTACTACTAATCATCCACCTTGAGATATCTATCCAGAACATCTCGCTGGTATTAAGTTGCGAATCCCACCCGAAGTGTAAACTCAAAGCAACAGACAACTGCATTAAAAGAACTTTGCGTAAAGTAAACAATCCTTGCACCCGCAAGTACAAGCACCGTTGTTTTCCCCCTTGTGGCAACTGCACATCCCCTAGACTCATGTTTCTGTCACTCAAACTAGTCATCGAGGGGCATGAACCCACAATCAAGCATAACTTTCCCTCTTGGAGTTACTACCTACTACTTGGCCAAAGCAATAAACAGCAACGGAGAACATGCAAGAAGTACTCAAGAACATAAATATAAAAGAGGTGAATCAAATATATTACTCACACACAATATGAACATAGTCTCATAATCCATCGGATCCCAGCAAACTCAACAGAGCAACAGCATAAAGATTACATATGTGCCTCGATAATGTAGGGCAGCTCACGAGGTCTAATCCATGAAGAACAGAGAGGGGAGGAGAACATCACATAGCTACTGGTCATGGACCCATGGTCCAAGGGAGACTACTCACAACTCATCCGGGAGGCGTCCATGGTGGTGGAGAAGCTCCCGGTGGTGGTTCTCCCCTCCGGCAGGGTGCCGGGAAGAGTTCTCCTGGTGCTCCCGATCTTGGAAGCGCGGCGGCGGCGGAACATAGATGAGATCGCGAAAAAGGGTTCCGTCCTCGAGGGTTTTGGGACGCGAGCAATATATATGCAAAAGGGGGTCACCAGAGGCGGAGGTGGGGCCCCAGGCGCCCCCCTGGCGCGGCCAGGGGTGGGGCCGCGCTGGGTGGCCACCTGGGCCACCCCAGGCTCCCCTCTGGCCCTGCCTTGGTTTTTCTGGAAGCTCCCGATACGCTGATTTTACTTGTATTTTTCCCGGAATTTTTAGGGCACTTTTAATATGGGGGAAACCTGAAATAGAAAAACAGCAGAAAACAGGAACTGGCACTGTGGTGCACTGAGTTAATAGGTTAGTCCAAATATGATCAAAAGTGTATGGAAGTGCATAAATATCATAGAAATATCACGCAAAAGAGGCATGGAGCAAGCAGAAATTATAGATACGTTTTGGACGTATCAGCTTCCTGTTGCGATGCCAGCCCTTCTTTGCCGGGGCGACAATATCCTCATCTGAAGAGTCGGTTTCCGCACCGGCGTCTTCGCCAGGGTAGTTCCTTCCCTCTTCAGCCCGGGCACATTTGTCAGCAAGAACATAGAGTTCCGCCACATCTTTCACCTTGGTCATCGCCAGTTCTTCACGCATCTTGCGATTACGCACATTCTGATGGAACGCGCTGATGATGGCGGCAGGGTGGACGTCAAGGATGTTGTACTGCACCCGGCAGAACCTCTGTATGTACTTGCGCAGACTCTCGCCTTCCTTCTGGGGTATGACGTGTATGTCACTTGCTTGGCCATGGGCTTGGTGACCTCAAGTAAATGCACCAACAAACTCATGGCACAAGTCGGACCAGGAGGAAATAGAGTCTACTGGCAAGTGCATCAACCACGACATGGCGTTAGGTTTAAGAGCCAACGGAAAGTAATTCGCAAGCACCTTATCGTCGCGGGCCCGGCAGCTTGCATCGCGATGGTGTAGATGCTGAGGAACTCCGACGGGTGGGTCTTGCCATTGTAATTCTCGCCAACGTTGGGCTTGAAGGTGCGGTGAGAGGGCCACTGGAACTACCACAGCTCACGGGTAAAAGCCGGACAGCCTACCTCGTAAGGTAGACCTCCAGGGCTCTCCGGTGCTGGGCGGTCCACAGCAGGCCCCGCTCGCCTGTCTGACTGGTGGCGCGCTCCGCGCCGGCGCTCGATGGTGGTTCGAGCGTCTTCATGAGCTCGCTCCTGAAGAACTTGACGCTGGTCGCCGTGGGTCCGTGGGTCGGACGACGCTATGGAGATGGCGTCGCCCGCGACGTCCCGACGAGTCGACACACGCGGTACCGGGCGAGGAGGAGGCGAATGCACCGTAGCCACGACGCTGTCGGTCCTCCCGCCACCGGTGCGTGGGACTCCATCGGAGCATCGACCTAGGAGCTCCGCTGGGTTTGGGTCATCCTTGTTGGCGACTGCGACAAGGCTTCGGATGGTGCTCTCCATTCGTTGAGTTTCCTCGTAATGGGAGGAAAGTCAAGGAGCAACTGCGCACGCGCCAGGGCTTCGGCTGGGGTTAACGGTAGCGAAACCTGCGCGGACCGCGACGCACTTCGACCCCTGACCATGTCAGGAGGAGCTCCATCACGATCCCGCGGTCTCATACAGTCTCCACCAGTGCTTCGGCGGGCGGGCAGGTCTTCTACGTCCCGGGAGTGGTGCTCGGGGCTCTTCCCATGTCGACGCCCGGGATCTTCGACGTGATGACACCATTCGTCGCGCGCTGCTTGAGAGGAGCGCGTTGTTGGCGCCGGCGTGGTAGTTCTAGAGGCCCTTGCATCACCTTCGCGTGATGCGGCAGCGACCTTGGAAGGCCCCGCGCCACTCGCGGTTGGCCTGGCTCCATCTTTGGAACTGGCGGTTTGTGGCCCGTTACCAGGCGCACAAACATCGCCACCTCCCAAACTCCGGTTGCTGGGATGGCGTTGGTGTTCGCGAGCAGCGCCTCGGGTCCTTTCCGCGACTGGTCCGCTGCTCGTTCGCGTCGGGACGGGCTGTCCGGCTTCCGACTGGCCAACCGCCACCGTCGTCTTCTTCTTGGGCGCCATGATGATGAAGTGATGGCTTCTCGCCCCTCGTTGGTTACCCCAAGTGGAAGGTTGAGATGTAGCGTAGCGGCAAATTTCCCTTGGCAAAGATACCAAGGATCGAATCCCGTGAGACTCCGAGGGTCGACAAGTAGGTGTCAACGGCGCCAGAAACTTAGCGGTTGACAGGACCTGCACACAGATACAGATAACTTTGCTCCCAACGAGTACAGAGAGGTTGTCAATCCCTCCGGCCTTGTTGTTTACAAAGGGTCAAACACAAGAGATAATAATGATAGCTATGACTGCAACTAGGAAATAAAAACAGGAAGTAAATAGAAGGTGTGATCAGCGGTGGTAATATGGACCGGGGTCCCATGATGTTCACTAGTGATGTCTCTCTCCCAAAAGACGATCAAATAGCAAAGCGAGGTAAAAAAATTATAGCTGGGCAATTGACAGGATTATGTGCGCAAACCAGTGCTAACTATGCTGCAAAGAAAGGTAGAGGCTCAAAAGCATGGGCAGTACGCCAAGGCAAGTAGACCGAAATCCATCTGCATCTACTACTAATCATCCACCTTGAGATATCTATCCAGAACATCTCGCTGGTATTAAGTTGCGAATCCCACCCGAAGTGTAAACTCAAAGCAACAGACAACTGCATTAAAAGAACTTTGCGTAAAGTAAACAATCCTTGCACCCGCAAGTACAAGCACCGTTGTTTTCCCCCTTGTGGCAACAACACATCCCCTAGACTCATGTTTCTGTCACTCAAGCTAGTCATCAGGGGGTATGAACCCACAATCAAGCATAACGCTCCCTCTTGGAGTTACTACCTACTACTTGGCCAAAGCAATAAACAGCATCGGAGAACATGCAAGAATTACTCAAGAACAAAGATATAAAAGAGGTGAATCAAATATATTACTCAAACACAATCTGAACATAATCTCATAATCCATCAGATCCCAGCAAACTCAGCAGAGCAACAGCAGAAAGATTACATATGTGCCTCGATCATGTAGGGAAGCTCACGAGGTCTAAACCATGAAGAGCAAAGAGGGGAGGAGAACATCACATAGCTACTGATCATGGACCCATGGTTCAAGGTGGACTACTCACGACTCATCCGGGAAGCGTCCATGGTGGTGGAGAAGCTCCCGGTGGTGGTTCTCCCCTCCGGCAGGGTGCCGGGAAGAGTTCTTCTGATGCTCCCGATCTTGGAAGCGCTGCGGCGGCGGAACAGAGGCGAGATCGCAAAAAAGGGTTCCGTCCTAGAGGGTTTTGGGACGAGAGGAATATATATGCAAAGGGGGGCAACCATAGGCGGAGCAGGGGCCCTAGGCGCCCCCCTGGCGCAGCCAGGGGTGGGGCCGCGCCAGGTGGCCGCCTGGGCCCCCCTGGCTCCCCTCTGGCCCCGCTTTGGTTCTTCGCGAAGCTTCCTGTACGCTGATTTTTCCTGTATTTTTCCGGGAATTTTTGGGGCACTTTTAATATGGGGGAAACCTGAAATAGAAAAATAGCAGAAAACAGGAACTGGCACTGTGGTGCACTGAGTTAATAGGTTAGTCCAAATATGATCAAAAGTGTATGGAAGTGCATCAATATCATAGCAATATCACACAAAAGAAGCATGGAGCAAGCAGAAATTATAGATACATTTTGGACGTATCAACATCCCCAAGCTTAATTCCCACTCGTCCTCGAGTAGGTAAATGATAACAAGCATAATTTCTGTGGTGACATGCTATCAACCATATAAGAACTTTTAAGTAAAGCAATCAAGGCATGTAATTCAATTCAAGTCATAACAAGCAAGAGTCTATATTAGCATTGTAACAAGCAACATAAGAACATAAAGGTGCAAGAGCTCTCGCTGTCCATGACTCGAATGTCTCCAAATGGTGTTTGCGTGCAAGAAAGGGGATAGGGATATACGAGAGAGTAAAACATAGTTTTTGTATTGTTGAGAACTTAATCTACTAAAGTTTCACACTTGGTCTTCTTTGGAATCTTATCTTGACTCATCCCCAGACCACCAGCCAGGTACAAGTCAAAATGATCCACTCCCTTTCGATATTTTGAGCACTCATGCAATGGATGAGCATAAGCAAGAAAGTTGACACATAGGATGGCAAAGAGAGAAAAATGATGAAGGGGGAAGACAAAAAAGGTGTGAAAGGCTCACATCAATGAGGACAATCATAGGTGAGAGAAAGCCAAATGATAGATATGATGTGAGGAGTAGGGATTGCCATGCAATGGATGCACATATGAGCTAAGGTAAGCTCTCCAATGGAACTAGTGGGGGTGCATCCAACTTGCTTGCTCAAGAAGACCTAGAGCTCTTTTGAGGAGGCTCATCATTGGAATATACAAGCCAAGTTCTATAGTGTGAAGGTCCCCACATAGCTATATGCACTAATGATAATCTCTATGGAGTACAAGGTATAAGATGGAGTACGAGTGTGGATCTCTCAAAAGGAATAGTAGTGTGCCCCCTTCTCTCTTTTTATTTCTTTTTTTTCTTTTTTCTATTTTTTTATTTTTTTGTGGCCTCAATGGCACTTTCTATTTAACTCTCATTTGTCCTCTTTGGGATCTTTTGATTTTGTCCTCTTTGGGATCTTTTCCTCACTTTAGGGGCAACACTCTATGTATTACAAGAAGTATAGAAGATCTTTCACACTTTACAAAAGTACTCAACATAAAGAAAATGAAACTATCATGATGTATGCAAATGTATGCCTCTGCCAGTGTAGCAGGATATGCAATGATACTAGCGCGTCATGTAGCAATGATTAGGGCAAGGCCCAACTAACATGCGGCTCATCGATCAAGCAAAAAGCATGTATGACATGAAGATCAAGTCATGAGAAGATGGATGTTGCATGGCAATGTATCTCGGAAAGGCTATGGAAATGCCTTGATAGGTAGGTATGGTGGCTGTTTTGAGGAAGGATATAATGAGGCTTATGATGACAGAGCGTATCGTGCCAAGGATTTGGATGCACTGGCGAAGTATGCGCCAACTCTCGAGGTGAGAAAGGGCAATGCACGGTACCGAAGAGGCTAGAAAAATATGGCTAGGTGGAAGTATCAACTTTCGGATACTCACATTAGTCCGAAGAACTCATGCACTTATTATCGGTAACTCTCAATCTAATTAGGAGGTTCACAAAGAGGCAAGTACCCCGAGGAGGAGTGTATGGGGGTTTGGTTATCCTTGCGCATCCTCGACTCATGGTACGTGAGTGTACTCTAATATTCGATCCCTCCAAAGATTAGTGATCCATCTAGTAGCTAAAGTTCTCAACTATTTTTTAGGTTTTCGAAAATAAACACGAATTGCCCAAAATACGACATCTATCACTAATAGGCTAAAGCTCTTGACACCAAAAGTTCAGACATTACTCATGGCAATACCTCAAAACTATTGCAAGTTACTACTAAAATTAAATAGCAACCTCAATTACCAACTTTAAGTTAAGACACGCAACTCAGTGCAACAGGCAAACTCTCTTAACAAGATAAACATGAAAACTCAAGAGAGTTCAGCAACCAACTAAACAAAAGCTCTTTAAAAAGAAAAGCATGAAAACTAAGAGCTAATCGTGACAGCAGCTATGGAAAGACAAAGAACACACACAGCAAAGATAAGCATGAAAATCTTATGTTGTGTTCTAGGTTGAAGTGGAGCGTGTTTCTCTCCCACACAAAGAAAGCTGGGTTCTAACTTGTTATGAACAGCAAGCAAAGCTAAAGAAAACTAAAAAGGAAACTAAGAGCAAGACGCTCCAAGCATAGCACATAACACATGAAGTGATAAAAATATAGTGGAACGAAAGACGAACTGATAATTGTTGATGGAGAAGGGGATGCATGGGGGCATCCCCAAGCTTAGAAGCTTGAGTCTTCTTGAATATTTCTTGGGGGTGCACGGGGGCATCCCCAAGCTTGAGCATTTGACCCTCCTGAATCTTCTTTTATCATCTTCCCTCGCACACTTGAAAACTCCCTTCATACATAACTCATCATAATCTGATTAGCGAGGTTAGTACCCACAATAAAATAATTTTTCCCTACTGGAAATAAAGATAATCTTGAAGAGCTACTGTTTCTCAAGAATGCCAAAAGGTTTCTGCAAAGAAAAAGAAAGCTCAAGGTTTGCAAACGAAGAAAAGGCAAATCAGGGCAGAATCTGTGAAAAACAGACCAGCAGGTAGTAAATGATTTTTTCGGGGCACTTCTGCAACCCAAATCAAAAAACTCAGAACAAACGCTCGAAAGCCAATTGTATAGAGCACGCTGTCAAAACAATTCAGATCAAAAAGATGATCTGGAGATTTTATTCGAATTTTTCTGTCCAAGGACAGAATCTGTTTTCTGGACAGCACGTCACAACTTTTGAACTTTCTTGCAATCGGCGGCTAAACTTGGCACAAAGATGAAAAGAAAAGATACAATGATGATGCTACTGTAATAACAAACATCAAGACACAACAAAAGCAAAAATAAAACCTAATTCGTTGTGGGCTGCCTCCCAAAAGCGCTTTCTTTTATGCCTTTAAGCTAGGCATGATGCAAAAAGAGAAAATCAAGTTTTATCAAGAGTAAGAGAATAGATAGCCCGTGTAACGGACTCAAAAGGCAACTTAATCTTCTTTCTAGGGAAGTGTTCCATCCCTTTCTTGAGAGGGAATTGGAATTTTATATTCCCCTCTTTCATGTCAATGATAGCACCAATGGTGCGAAGAAAAGGACGTCCCAAAATAATTGGACATGAAGGTTCACATTCAATATCCATAATAGTAAAATCAACGGGAACATAATTGTCATTGACAATGATAAGAACATCGTCGATCTTCCCCAAAGGTTTCTTTACGGAAGAATCAACAAGACGAACACCAAAAGAACAAGGATCAAAAGGTTTCAATTCAAGCATATCATACATTCTTTTGGGCATAACGGAGGTACTAGCTCCAACATCACATAAAGCATAGCAAGACAAGTTATTCAACTTAATTTTAATCATAGGATCCCAACTATCTTCTAGCTTTCTAGGTATGGAGGCTTCTACCCTAAGCTTCTCCTCCCTAGCTTTGATAAGAGCATTAGTGATATGCTCCGTGAAGGCAAGATTAAGTGTGCTAGTGTGGGGGTCTTTAGCCATTCTTTGTAAAAAGGTGACAACTTCTGAGAGACTACAATTATCAAAATCAATTTTATAATTATTGAGCAGAATTGTAGTGTCATCTTCTTTGTTTGAATTGCTCTCTATTATAAGAGTTTGGACGTCTTCCCAAGTTTGGGGAAGTGTGGGAGCAACTTTAAACAGAGGCTCATACTTTTTTCCTGGAAGACCATGCCATGGGCATAACTCTCCATTAAAACTAACATAATCACAAGGTTTATTACTTTTGTAGATCCCGACAGTGGTGATTGGCGTGATGGAAGAAGGGGTGTACTCCTCCCACTTAGTGTTTTTGGTGGAACCCATAGCAGCAGCAAGCAAGATAACTAGTTTTGTGATTTTTGGTAAGGGACACTAAAGCAAAAACTGAAAGGTAAACTAACAAGACTAAAAAGCAAAGATAAAAGATAGCGTGCAACTCCCCTATCTTGAAGAGTGGAGTTCCCGACAACGACGCCAGAAACTTGCTTGATGGCTTCTCGCCCCTCGTTGGTTACCCCAAGTGGAAGGCTGAGATGTAGCGTAGCGGCAAATTTCCCTTGGCAAAGATACCAAGGATTGAATCCCGTGAGACTCCGAGGGTCGACAAGTAGGTGTCAACGGCGCCAGAAACTTAGCGGTTGACAGGACCTGCACACAGATACATATAACTTTGCTCCCAACGAGTACAGAGAGGTTGTCAATCCCTCCGGCCTTGTTGTTTACAAAGGATCAAACACAAGAGATAATAATGATAGCTATGACTGCAACTAGAAAATAAAAACAGGAAGTAAATAGAAGGTGTGATCAGCAGTGGTAATATGGACCGGGGTCCCATGATGTTCACTAGTGATGTCTTTCTCCCAAAAGACGATAAAACAACAAAGCGAGGTAAACAAATTACAGCTGGGCAATTGACAGGATTATGTGCGCAAACCAATGCTAACTATGCTGCAAAGAAAGGTAGAGGCTCAAAAGCATGGGCGGTACGCCAAGGCAAGTAGACCGAAATCCATCTGCATCTACTACTAATCATCCACCTTGAGATATCTATCCAGAACATCTCGCTGGTATTAAGTTGCGAATCCCACCCAAAGTGTAAACTCAAAGCAACAGACGACTGCATTAAAAGAACTTTGCGTAAAGTAAACAATCCTTGCACCCGCAAGTACAAGCACCGTTGTTTTCCCCCTTGTGGCAACAGCACATCCCCTAGACTCATGTTTCTGTCACTCAAGCTAGTCATCAGGGGGCATGAACCCACAATCAAGCATAACGCTCCCTCTTGGAGTTACTACCTACTATTTGGCCAAAGCAATAAACAGCAACGGAGAACATGCAAGAATTACTCAAGAACAAAGATATAAAAGAGGTGAATCAAATATATTACTCAAACACAATCTGAACATAATCTCATAGTCCATCAGATCCCAGCAAACTCAACAGAGCAACAGCAGAAAGATTACATATGTGCCTCGATCATGTAGGTCAGCTCACGAGGTCTAAACTATGAAGAGCAAAGAGGGGAGGAGAACATCACATAGCTACTGATCATGGACCCATGGTCCAAGGTGGACTACTCACGACTCATCCGGGAAGCGTCCATGGTGGTGGAGAAGCTCCCGGTGGTGGTTCTCCCCTCCGGCAGGGTGCCGGGAAGAGTTCTCTTGATGCTCCCGATTTTGGAAGCGCTGCGGCGGCGGAACAGAGGCGAGATCGCGAAAAAGGGTTCCGCCCTCGAGGGTTTCGGGACGAGAGGAATATATATGCGAAGGGGGGCAACCAGTGGCGGAGCAGGGGCCCCAGGCGCCCCCCTGGCGCGGCCAGGGGTGGGGCCGCGCCAGGTGGCCGCCTGGGCCCCCCTGGCTCCCCTCTGGCCCCGCTTTGGTTCTTCGCGAAGCTTCCTGTACGCTGATTTTTCCTCTATTTTTCCCGGAATTTTTGGGGCACTTTTAATATGGGGGAAACCTGAAATAGAAAAACAGCAGAAAACAGGAACTGGCACTGTGGTGCACTGAGTTAATAGGTTAGTCCAAATATGATCAAAAGTGTATGGAAGTGCATCAATATCATAGCAATATCACACAAAAGAAGCATGGAGCAAGCAGAAATTATAGATACGTTTTGGACGTATCATGAAGGAGCGCCGAACTAACTGCTAAAGCCGATTCTCACAACTGCGCCCCCTACCTGGCGCGCCAAAGATGTCGGTGTATTTGGATCGACACCTATGGGATCACAAGAATCCCTACTACGGTCACGGGCCGCGGGGTTGAGAGAAGAGCGGGTCTAACAGTTAGCACACAGTCCCTTTACCCAGGTTCGGGCCGCAAAGATGCGTAAAGCCCTACTCCTGCTTTGGTGGATTATATGTTTGTGTTCTTCAGCTAGCTATGGGGCGTGAACATCTCCAAAAGCCGAGTCGTGAGGAGTTCTAAAGAACCGAATCCTTCTCCTGGTCGCCTCGGGCATCCTTTTATAGGGAAAAGGGGTTGCCAAAGTGGCACACATGAGGTGGAAAGGGTACAGTGATGCGAGGTTATCCCTCGCATTACATGACAAGGCGCATTTAATGCGCTTAGCTTACGTGTCATTGCTTTATCGGGGGCGAGGGGAGACGTCCGTCTTGTCCGTCGCCGCTCCTTCTTGTGTTGGCACGCGCCCTAGCCAGCGATGCCTGAGATGCCATGTAGGCAGGCAGGTAGCTGAGGTGGCACAATGGTGGGTCTCCACAAAGATCTGCATGTTGCCACGCAGGTGCCTGCCTAGCTGGTTGGGTCGGCAGCTGCATGGGGCGGTGGAAACTCAGTTGGTGCGGGTCTGATGGTGGCCCTGCGGACGTCCTCGGCAAGGGTCTTGCCGCGGCGCCTGCTGTCATCCCCGGCAAGGTGCTTGCCGGAGGTCTTGTGGTCCTCCTTGGCTGGGATCCCGCCAAGGATCGTCGTCTTCTGAGCGTGTATCTGATCTTGAATGTCTTCACAAAGATCTGCATGCCACTACGGGGATGCCTCGTGAATCCTTGCCCCATGGGGGCAGTGGACTCAAGGGTGATCCGCTCCTTAGGCGTGGGGCGAGCTGCCGTGGCAAGGGTCTTGCCGGGGCTGTTAAAGTCGACCCCGGCAAGGATCTTGTCGGGACTGCTGAAACTGGCTCCCGACAAGGATCTCGCCGGGGGAAGCCGCTTTGTCCCTTTGCTCTTTGTGGTCTTGTTCTTGGCGTTGCTCCAGTTCCATCGAGCTTCGGTCTTACCCTAGCTCACCTCCCTTGCCATGCTTGGTGTGGTGGTGCCCGGGGCTCGGACTGCCCGTGCACAGTCATTGGGGTAAAAAAAGTGTACCCCTCTTTTTATACATCGACAGAATAGATCTCCTCGAAGACCGAGGAGAACTTTGTATTGAGATCCAGAGAGAGAGAGAGAAGAAGCCATCTAGATAATAGCTATGGACCCGAAGGTCTGTGGTAAACTACTCACAATTCATGGTGAGGGCCATTATGATGATGATGAAGAACTCCATGATGGATCCCCCTCCGGTGGATCTCCGAAACAGTCTACAAGATGGGATCTCACAGGAACAGAAGGTTACGGCAGTGGAATTAGGGTTTTCTCTCTATTGTCAAAGGTTTCGGGGTACGTAGACTTATATAGGAAGAAGGAGGACACCGGAGGATGCTCGAGGGGCCCACGAGGCGGGGGCGCGCCCTGGGCAGGGGGCGCGCCCCCCACCCTCGTGGACGCCTCGATGCTCCCCTAATGTGGCTCTCAAGTTCACTGTGCGTGATTTTCTCCAAAAATATCTCTCGCGAAGGTTTCATTCCATTTGGACTCCGTTTGATATTCTTTTTCTGCAAAACCCTGAAACAGGCAAAAAACAACAATCTGGACTGGGCCTTTGGGTTAGTAGGTTAGTCCCAAAAATGATATAAAAGTGTATGATAAAGCCCATTAAACAACCAAGACTTCATAAATAATAGCATGGAACAATAAAAAATTATAGATACGTTGGAGACGTATCAAGCATCCCCAAGCTTAATTCTTGCTCGTCCTCGAGTAGGTAAATGATAAAGAAAGAATTTTTGATGTGGAATTCTAACCAATATAGTTTTTCAATGTAATTCTCTTAATTGTGACATGAATGTTCAGATCTGAAAGATAAAAGATAAAAGTCTATATTGACATAAGAAATAATAATACTTCAAGCATACTAACAAAGCAATAATGTCTTCTCAAAATACCATGGCTAGAGAAAGTTATCCCTACAGAATCATATAGTCTGGCTATGCTCCCTCTTCATCGCAGAAATAACCATATCATGCACAACCCCGATTTTAGCCAAGCACTTGTTTTCATACTCTATCTTTTCAAACCTTTCAACTTTCACGCAATACATGAGCGTGAGCCATGGATATAGCACTATGGGTGGAATAGAGGTGGTTGTGGAGAAGACAAAAAGGGGGAGATAGTCTCACATTGACTAGGCGTATCAACGTGCTATGGAGATGCGCATTAATAGATATCAATGTGAGTGAGTAGGGATTGCCATGCAACGGATGCACCAGAGCTAAGTATGAAAGCTCAACAAAAGAAACTAGTGGGTGTGCATCCAACTTGCTTGCTCACAAAGACCTAGGGCATTTGAGGAAGCCCATCGTTGGAATATACAAGCCAAGTTCTATAATAAAAATTCCCACTAGTATATGAAAGTGACTAAACATGAGACTCTCTACAATGAAGAACACGATGCTACTTTGAAGCACAAGTGTGGAAAAGGATAGTAGCAATTGTCCCTTCTCTCTTTTCTCTCATTTTTTTGGAGGGGCTTTCTCTTATTTTATTAGCCCCTCTATATTTTTTTGGGCCATCTCTTTTTTTATTGGCCTTTCCTCACATGGGACAATGCTCTAATAATGATGATCATCACACTTTTATTACAACTCAAAATTACAACTCGATTCTACAACAAGTATGACTCTACATGAATGCCTCCGGCGGTGTACCGGGATGTGCAATGAATCAAGAGTGACATATATAAAAATTATGCATGGTGGCTTTGCCACAAATACGATGTCAACTACATGATCATGCATGGCAATATGACAATATGATGCGTGTCATATGAACGGAACAGTGGAAAGTTGCATGGCAATATATCTCGGAATGGCTATGGAAATGCCATGATAGGTAGGTATGGTGGCTGTTTTGAGGATTAATATGGTGGCTGTTTTTAGGAAGGATATATAGTGGGTTTATGGCACCGGCGAAAGTTGTGCGGTACAAGAGAGGCTAGCAATGGTGGAAGGGTGAGAGTGCGTATAATACATGGACTCAACATTAGTCATAAGAACTCATATACTTATTGCAAAAATCTACGAGTCATCAAAACAAAGCAATCAACGCATGCTCCTAGGAGGGGGGGGAGGTTGGTAGGATTTAACCATCGTGCGCCCCCGACCTCCACACAAAGGTTGACACTTTACAAATACCTCATGCTCTAATTTCGTCACATAGCGGTTCACCATACGTGCATGATACGGGAATCACTAACCTTAACACAAGTATTTCTCAATTTCATAATAACTCCACTAGCATGACTGTAATATTACTATCCTCATATCTCAAAACAATTATCAAGCATCCAACATCTCATCATATTCAATGCACTTAGTATGATTTTTTTTACTACATTGACATTGGAAGTTTATCATGTGAAGACTAGTTTCTTAGCCTAAACACATTACCATGCTGTTTTAATAGACTCTCAAATAGATATAAGAGAAGCATGATAGTTCAACAATTTCTACAAAATATTACCACCACCGTGCTCTGAAAGATATAAGTGAAGCACTAGAGGAAAAACTATTCAACTCGAAAGATATAAGTGAAGCACATAGAGTGTTCTAACAATTTCTAGGCCATATTTAACTCTCTCAAATAGGTGTGTCCAGCAAGGATGATTGTGACAAACTAACAAGCAAAGACTCAAATTATACAAGACGCTCCAAGCAAAACACATAACATGTTGCGAATGAAAATATAGCTCCAAGTATAGTTACCGATGGATGAAGACGAAAGAGGGGATGCCTTCCCGGGGCATCCCGAAGCTTAGGCTTTTGATTATCCTTGAATTTTACTTGGGGTGCCATGGGCATCCCCAAGCTTAGGCCTTTGCTACTCTTTGTTCCTTAGTTCATCAAAGCAATACTCAAAACTTGAAAACTTCACAACACAAAACTTAGAAAAAAATTCTCGTGAGCTCCATTAGTATAAGAAAACAAATCACTACTCAAAGGTACTGCAATGAATTAATTATTTGTTTATATTGGTGTTGAACCTACTGTATTCCAACTTCTCTATGATTCATACTTCCCAATACTACTCATAGACGCATTGAAATAAGCAAACAACACACGAAAAACAGAATCTGTCAAAAAACAGAACAGTCTGTAGTAATCTGCAGGTTTCGCCTACTTCTGGAACTCCAAAAAATTAAAAATAAATTGGTAAATTTGAGGAATTTTTCTAGTAATCATCTTCAAAAAGAACCAACTAAATAGCATGCTCTAGTAAAATCTTACGACTACTTTAGCGAGCACTAATGTTTCTATTTTTCACAGCAAGATCACATAAACTTCACACAAGGCTTCCCAAAGGTTCTACGTGGCACAAACAATAAACAAAACATGAAACCACATCTAATCAGAGGCTAGATGCAATATTTATTCTCTAACAATAACAAAAAACAAAAAATATAAAATTGGGTCGCCTCCCAACAAGCGCTATTGTTTTACGCCCCTAGCTAGGCACGATTAATTCAATGATGCTCACATGAAAGATAAGAATTGAAGCACACAAAGATCATCATAAAGCATGTGAAAATCACATCTAAGTCTAACATACTTCCTATGCATAGGCATTTTATAGGCAAACAAATTAGCAAGGCAAGCAAGATCTAGCATATGCAAGGAAGAAGAAAGAAACAAGATCAATCTCAACATGAAGAGAGGAAATTTAGTAACATGAAGATTTCTACACCCATATTTTCCTCTCTCATAATAATTTCTTGTAGGATAATAAGAAAATTCAACAATATGGATATCACATAACATAATCTCAACACGATCCACATGCATGCAAGGCTGACACTCTTCCAAAATAGTGGGATTAACATTAACTAAAGTCATGACCTCTCCAAGCCCACTTTTATCAAAAAATTCATAAGATTGAATATTCTTCAAATATGTGGGATCTAAAATTGACACTCTTCCAAACCCACTTTCAATATTATAGCAAACATTATTATCAATCTCATATTCATCATGGGGTTTAAATAAAGTATCAAGATCGTAAGAAGAATCACCCCAATCATGATCATTGCAACAAGTAGAAGACATAGCAATACTAGCATCCCCAAGCTTAGGGTTTTGCATATCATTAACACAATTGACATTAATAGAATTTACAATAACATCATTGCAATCATGATTTTTATTTAACAAGCTATCATGAATCATTTTTTCTTTTAACAATTCCTCACAATTTTCAGATTCATAAATATCAAGCAAAACCCCATAAAGATAATCTAGTGCACGCAACTCACTAGAAATAGGTTGAATATAATTGGATGTATTAATGAGATTAGCAAGTGGATGAGGATCCAAACTTTAGCAAGCGAAGATGCAAGCTAATCGAGGATACATAGCAACACAAGCAAACATGAGGCAAGCAAACGATAAACACACGACAGAAGAAGGGCAAATAAAACGGCAAGGGTGAAGTGGGGGAGAGGAAAACGAGAGGAAAAAAATGTAATGCGAAGGATAAGGGTTTGTGATAGGTATTTGGTATATGACTTTTTCGTAAGCCTCCCCAGCAACGGCGCCAGAAATTCTTCTTGCTACTTCTTGAGCTTGCGTTGTATTCCCTCGAAGAGGAAAGGGAGATGCAGCACAGTAGCGTAAGTATTTCCCTTAGTTTTTGAGAACCAAGGTATCAATCCAGTAGGAGACCACGCGCGAGTCCCTCGCACCTGCACAAACAAATAAAAACTTTGCAGCCAACGCGATAAGGGGTTGTCAATCCCTTTTCGGTCACTTACGAAAGTGAGATCTGATAGAGATGATAGTTTATATTTTTGGTATTTTTGGTTTATAAGAACAGCAAATAAAAGCGGTAAAAGTAAACTAGATGTAGATTGATATGTTGAGAATAGACCCGGGGGGCATAGTGTTCTCTAGTGGCTTCTGTCATGATAGCGATATTCTACGACGAGTAAACAAATTACTGTCGAGCAATTGATAGAAAAGAAAATAATTATGAGACTATCTAGGCATGATCATTGTATATAGGCATCACGTCCGAGACAAGTAGACCGACTCATGCCTGCATCTACTACTATTACTCCACACATCGACCGCTATCCATCATGCATCTAGTGTATTGAGTTCATAAGAACAGAGTAACGCCTTAAGCAAGATGACATGATGTAGAGGGATAAACTCAAGCAATATGATATAAACCCCATATTTTTATCCTCGATGGCAACAATACAATACGTGCCTTGCTGCCCCTACTGTCACTGGGAAAGGACAGCCCAAGATTGAACCCAAAGCCAAGCACTTCTCCCATTGCAAGAACTATAGATCTAGTAGGCCAAACCAAACCAATAATTTGAAGAGACTTGCAAGGATATTATGAGCACACATAAAAAGTTCAGAGAAGAACCAAATATCTTTCATAGATAATCTTGATCATAAACTCACAATTCATTGGATCTCGACAAACACACCGCAAAAAGAGATTACATCGAATAGATCTCCTTGAAGACCGAGGAGAACTTTGTATTGAGATCCATAGAGAGAGAAGAAGCCATCTAGATACTAGCTATGGACCAGAAGGTCTGTGGGAAACTACTCACGACTCATGGTAAGGGCGATGATGATGATGATGAAGAACTCCGTGATGGATCCCCCTCCGGTGGAGCTCCGGAACAGGCTCCAAGATGGGATCTCACGGGAACAGAAGGTTAGGGCGGTGGAATTAGGGTTTTCTCTCTGTTGTCGAAGGTTTCGGGGTACGTAGACTTATATAGGAAGGAGGACACCGGGGGACGCTCGAGGGGCCCACGAGGTAGGGGGCGCGTCTCACCCTCGTGGGCGCCTCAATGCTCCCCTGACGTGGTTCTCAAGTTCCCTGTGCATGATTTTCTCCAAAATATCTCTTGCGAGGTTTCATTCCGTTTGGACTTCGTTTGATATTCTTTTTCTGCAAAACCCTGAAACAGGCAAAAAACAGCAATCTGGACTGGATCTTTGGGTTAGTAGGTTAGTCACAAAAATGATATAAAAGTGTATGATAAATCCCATTAAACATCCAAGACTTCATAAATAATAGCATGGAACAATCAAAAATTATAGATACGTTGGAGGCGTATCAGGCATCGAGGCCGACTTGGAAACAAGGTGGGACTGTCCATGACCCGGATACATATCCATGATCATCTTCGCGTCGAAGGAGCCGGTGGCGGCGACTCGGACGACGGCGGCTCTGCCGCGGGCGACTCGACAGCGCCGGGCGATGGCAGAGGGAGGTTTGACGAGGCGGGTGCCGCGGGGTGGGTCAACGGCAAAGGTGAACGGTTTACGGCGGCTCGAGCCGCAGCCGCAACTGTAGCAGAAGCAGAGACCGTGGAGGTTTCAGACTCTGAGTCCTTCTCCGGGTTGTAGTTACTTTGACCGAAGTCAACTGGATTGGATGGTTAGCGATTGTTGTGTTAAGACTCGGTGGCGATGGAACGAGTTCTTCTCGGTGCTTTGTTTCTTTTTCTTGACTTTTTTCCGTCGCTATTGACGGTTGAACGGCGAACCACTGCTAATTGTAATGGCGACTTCAACCGTACCAGCTTTGGTGAGTTATGGATCCGGACTTGACACGCCACCGAAAACAGGCTGTAGCAGAAAACGTCGATGTCGGCGACTTATGGTAGTACATCAGCGCAACCCTAATTTCCTCTTGAACTTTAAATTTTACAGATCTTGAAGCTGATGCAAACTGTTCGTGAAAAATCCTTTTAAACTGGCTCTTCTTCATCTGTAAACTTACAAACTTCTCGATCCCTGGGAGAAATCCCTCCAAGAACTCAACACTATCGTGCGCGAGCCCCACGGTGGGCGCCAACTGTCATGGAATTGTCACGGCAAATGTCCTAGTGTGAGGACTTAGTCGTGAGGCCAACGCATCTATGTGGTAGCTTCAGAGGGGTTGAGCGGAATCAAGAAACGCAACACAAGACAATGGTTTAGATAGGTTCGGGCCCCGGGAAACATCATCCGGTAACAACCGTACATGTTGTTTGTGGCTTGGTCTCATTATCATCACGAGGGTGTTTCCGTAAACCGGCTCTCCTAGTTATGTCTAGCCCTAAGATTATTTCTCCCCCCTCTTTGGGTGCCCTGCCCCTCCTTATATAAGTTGAAGGGGCAGGTTACATGTAGAGTCGGACTCGGATTAAGACTTAAACTATTCTGACTCCTCTTCATGGGCTTCATAACGTCTCGGGCTTACTAACCCCCGGCGACACTGTCAACCGGGTTATGACTGTCAACCGGTTTATGACGGTCTACCGGTTTATGATGGTCTGCCGGTTTATGATGGTCTACCGGGTTATCATCTGACTTAACACCTGCCGGGTTATCATCTGACTTAACACCTGCCGTGTTATCATCTGACTTAACACCTGTCGGGTTATCAAGTTCCAGCCGGGTTATAACTCCGACCGGGTCATACCGCGGGGTATATCCCCGACAGCGTGGGTGCACCTGTTTGATTAAACAGGATGAGTGCGAGAAGACCGCCGTGCATGCTCGACGGGACGCATGCGAGCAGTCCACCGCGCAGGCTCGACGGGACGCATGCATCCTGTCCACCTCGCTGGATTGACGGGATATGTGAGAGCAGCAAGGCCTCCCATGCTCATCGAGAAGCAAACTCTTTAACCTCCATCCACCAGCCGCCCGCCTCACTCACAACTTCTCCATTAATGGCGGCCGAGCTCCCCGCATTTCCTTGCCATTCTTATAGGATTCAAGTGGGCAGGCCACTACAAATCATATTCCCATGTTTACAAAATCCTACGAATCAAAGAGGCCCGAAGAGTTCAAAGTGTCCATACCAACCGACCATATAGACCTCTACACTGCAACTGTCCCTCCGTTCCAGAAACATACTGTACTACTATCATACTGTACTACTATCATACTCCCTCCGTTCCAAAATATAGTCTTGGTAGAGATTTCCATTATGGATCACATACAGATGTATCCAGATACATTTTAGAGTGTAGATTCACTCATTTTGCTCCATATGTAGTCCATGGTGGAATCTATACAAAGACTAGTATTTAGGAACGGAGAGAGTACTTATTAAAGAAGAACGGAAGAGGAACATGCTAAATAAGAGCAAGCAGATTTTGGATAATAAAATGTTCGTTGCGCAGTGCCCACACATGATGAACCAGAGCACATTAAGAAAGCAACCCCCTGTTGTTTCTCTATATGTGGTGCACATGTTTTTTCGAAACTAAAGTAGGAACATTAGCCGACCAATTAAATGTTATCTGTTTTAGTAATATCAGCATCATATCAGATTCGTACTTGAGCAAAAAGTTTGGAATTATGAGTGGCACATTGTTTAGCTTGATGGATTCAGGGGCAGTGCTAAGCAGGTATGATGATGGTACTGAATATAAAGGCATGTCTGCATGCAAGTCGCATGACTTTTGTCATTTGGGGTCAGTTGACCATTTCAGGCGGTTGGATGAAGATCATACGATTCTTCCCTGTAATGCCCCGGATGTAATACTTTCCCTTTTGGGCAATATATAATATCTCTGGCTTCATCTATTCCATTCCGGGCTCTTGTCTTTTCGGGTTTTCGTTCTTTTGTCGTGTGCGTGTGTTCATTCATTCATAGCATGTAGTCTTGTGCATCGCATTGCATTTGTGTTATCGTTTGCATCCGGTTCCACGCGTTCCTTCCCGTTGTCCGTTTCGCGTTCCGGAGCTCCCTCACGTGTCCGCGGCATCCCCGAGACCTACTTTAGCATTTGGCCGTGTAACTTTACCGGTTTGGCGCGAGACTTGTCGTGTGTTGTTGTTTTGGTGTGTGTAACCCGCCTGTCAAATCTCGTCGCGTTTGGAGTTCGTTTGGTGCTCCAACAGTTATTCTCGTGGGCTCAAAGTGCCTCCACTTTGAGGCCCAAGACACCCCTCCAACAGCCCACCAAACCAACCCAAACTCTTCCCTTCATCTAGGCCATCCAATTCTAATCGCGTGGCCGAAAACCACACCTCATTTGGACAACCCTAGCTCCTTGTGCCTATATATTTGTCCACCTTCCTCTAATTTTGCCCCAAAATTAGGAAACCCTAGACCCATCCCCTACCTCCAGCCTCCTTCCTCCACTCCGGCCGGACCCCTCGCCGGAGCACCTCGCCGGAGTTCGCCGAACCATTACCGGAGTCATCTCCGCCGCCACCTCCTCCTCACCTCAGGCCGCACCGCCTCTCCCTCCAGCGCGCCACCTCACAGCCGCCGTCGCCGGGGCCGGAATCCCCTCGCCGGCCGAGCCTCCAGCCACCACCCCGCCTTCCATTCGGCCCCAGGCAGATCGCCCCTCCGCTCGAAGGTGCAGCGCCGCCGCACGAGGGGTCGGGGAGGCCGATCCGATCCGATCCGATCGAGATCCGCCGCCGCCGTGGGCCTCCCCTCGCTCACCGCGGCCCACCGCGCCAAATCGCCCCGCCAGGTTCCAGCTCCACCGCGGCCCAGGTGCACCGCCCGGTCGGCCTGCCTCCGCCTCCCCAGCTGGGCCGCGCCCTGCCGGGTGGGCCTCCTTCCATCGCCCATGCCAGAGCCCACCGCACCATCGATCGCCCAGAGACCGCAGCAGCCGCTCGGGAGGCGCCCGACATCCCCCGCGATCCAGATCCACTCGACCCTCCTGGGCCGAGTCAACGCGCCGGCCTGTCTCCCGTCCGCCACGCTGTGAGGCCCAGCCGCGCGGGGCCGTCTCCCATCTCCCGATCCGCCGGCCTAGCGCGCGCGGGCTCGTCTCCAGATCCGATCCGACCGGTGCACCGCCCGGCCCGCTTCCACTTCGAGGCCTGCTCCAGATCCAGCCCGTTGACCTTTTTTTTCCAGATCTGAGGTAGTCCCAATTCCACTAAGTCCCTGAGTTGTTGCGTTGTCTGATGCTATTTTTCAAACATGGATATCTTTGTGTGTGTTGCTCCGATTTGAGTGAATGAGATGTCCAGATGTTCGTGGAGACATGTACTACATTTTATTCCATTGTGCCATGCATGTTTGAGGTCATCTAGATGTTTAAATATCTGTTGCAAGTGTGCATCTTGATAAAAACTGCTGTTTGTAGTTATTTTCATGCCATCTTTGCATAGTGATAACTTGGTGCTCGTTTATCCGAATGATGCAAATGATATGTCCACGTGTTCGTCTTGTCATGCTCTACATGTTGAATGCTTAGGTTTGCATGATAGAATTAAACTTGCCATGTTTATCTCCGTTGCAAAGTGCTATGTGGCTGTTATGTTGTTTAACTTGTTATGAGATGCCAACTTGAGTAGCTCATTGCTATCGTTGTATTTATCTCCATGATGCATGCTTAGGTGTTTTGGAATCACCATCATATGTACTTTGATGTGGTGCTTACCACTTGCCATGTTTATTTTGAGGTGACTTAAACTTGCTCTCAAAGATGCCATGATGAAACTGCTGTTATAACACTTAGTGAAATTTCACTAAGTCTGGAATCTGTAATTTCCAGATGCCATGTTTGCTTGCTGTTGTAGGCCAATCCATGATAGTTTTGGGGTGACTCTTGATGATTCCTTGATGTACATATTGTTGGCTATCCATTCATGCTCTCACATGCTTATTTGAGTGGCTGTAGCATATTTAACTTTTGCTCCAAAGTTGCAACAAATTACTGCTGTCAGGATTTTGTTGTCAAGTTCAATATGTCATAGCTTGTTGCTATTGATCCGTGGCTCCTTTGGGGGTGCACCAATGGACTTATTTGCTGTAGGATATGTCTAGTTTATGTTCATGCTCCTTGCCATGATGTTTGAGTGCTGTAGCTTATTTATCTAGTGCTCCGAAGTTGCTATGTGGCTGTAATTTTCAGCTTGTGCATATTTCTTGTTTTGGGCATAACTTTTAGCCCGTAGCTCCGTTTTCAGCAAGTCTTATATGAAACTTGGTTGATTTTTCATGTAGATTCTTAATATCCTATTGTTATCATGTTTTGAAGCATTTTGCTTGAGTGCATATTTCCATGCTCCTTGTGCTCCCATAGTGCATCAGTCATGCATCCATCATTGTTGTGTGCGCATTGCATCTTGTTGATTCGTCCCTTGTGTGGTTGTGTTGATTAGATCCGGAAGCTGAGGCCGAGTACGAGTACGAGCACGAGGTTACTACTGAGGTTGAGCACGAGGACCCCTCTTACGATCCTATCGACAACTCTTCAGGCAAGATGACCGAACCCCGATAACATTACTATCTTTGCCTATTGCTAGAAGTATCGATCTATAGTTTTGCCTCGATGCCCATGTCTTTCATGTCAGCCTCCTACTTGTAACCATGATCATGTCTAACCACCCTACCTATGCAAACCATTGATTGGCTATACGTAGGCTTCGCTCAGCCCCTCTTATAGCATTGCTAGTTGCAGGTGAAGTTGAAGATGCTGGCTTCATGTTGCAGTTTGTTGGGTTATATCACACTATATAAATGCTTAAATGAAATCATCTATATATTGGCAATGGGTGGAAGGCTAATCCTTTTGCTTGGTGATTTGTTCCACTCATGCCGCTAGGAACCGTATAAACCGGTGTTATGTTCCTTGATTATGCATTCCTCACACGGTTGGGGTTATGGGACCCCCTCGATAAACCGCTAAGTGCTAAGTCTTTTCCAGCAAGTCCCAACATTGGTACTATTCGCCTAATAACTAATAAAACTTGCATAGGGTCTTGCAAACCCGAGTTCTTAATCTACAACCCCGGGCCAGTGCTCCACATGAGTGTTGGTCCTAACTGGGGGTCCTGCGGGGTCACCACGAGGAAACTCGAGGATTGATATAAACCTGTAGCATCACCCATCCGGTCGTGGCCTGAGACTAGATACGCGCGGCTATTGTCAGGGTGTCGGCACGCCGGGAGGATTTGCTGGATTAGCCTTACCTTAGTTCGGAGTACCTTGAGCACGGGATTCCGAGAATACTCGGGTCTTCCCACCTTTGGAGTTGCGAATCCGCGGATCGTGGGCTTGTCATGGGCCAAGTTGGAACACCCCTGCAGGGTTTTGAACTTTCGAAAGCCGTGCCCGCGGTTATGTGGTAGATGGGAGCTTGTTAATATCCGGTTGTAGAAAACTTGACACCATGTTCCAATACACTACCAGCGTGAGTACCGTGACTGTCATTTTCCGAAAGGGGTTTCAGGAGATGAACACGGTGGGGTTATGTTTGACTTGATTAGTTTAGGATCACTTAGTGATCATCTCTGACCGAGGCGCCTTCTCTTCTCGCTCTCTTTACGTAAGCTAGTGCTAGTTGCTGCTGCAAACACTTGATCTTTCTTCAGCCTTGTTGCACACCCAAGGCTTAAATAGTCATGTTACCCGGGAACGGGATTGCTGAGTCCTCTGTGGCTCACAGTTACTTCAACACACCAGATGCAGGTCCGATGGTGAGCTATCCAGGTGATGGCACCGAGCTAGACTGGGAGTACGACGAGGAGCGTAGCCGTTACTATGTTCGTTATCCTGATGATCAGTAGTGGTACTTCTACTAGGATTCGATCCAACCTGTGGATTTATATTAAGTTTGGTATCTTGTCATTTGGATTTTACCCTTAGATGGGCTGTGATGTTCATTTGTATGATGATTGAAACATGTAATGAATTTGTGTGACGTGGCGAGTGTAAGCCAACTATTTTATGTTTTCCATCCCCATTTTTACATGAGTTGTGCAAAGATACCAAACTTGCGATCACTCCAGCATGGGATTATGTCTTTAAGTCGTGCCTCGACACGTAGGAGATATAGTCCCATCATGGGCATTACATTCCCATATAGAACACCTCATGGGCCACCGACCGGACCATCGCCCCCATCGCCTGTGTTCCTCCGCCACCCCATCCCCCACCCCGCCCCCACCCGCGTCGAGTTTTCTTCATTCGGCGAGGCCCCACCACCGCCCCCACAACCAAAGTCCCCACCCGAGCCCCTTCGTTCTCACCGGCGAACTCCGGCGAGCTCTGAAAAATCGACTGACCCAATTTTGAATTATAGTCTACCGTGATTTAACTAGTGTGGAATATAAAAGGCGAAAACCATAAGCATTGGGAGTATTGTCTTGAGCGTGCCATGGCGGATCTGAAGGTGCAAACCGGACAAAGGCAACTTCGCAACCAATGTTTGCTTTCAACTAGCAAGTAAGTGATGGACAAGAAACAGAGTAAAGCAGTGGCGATCTATTTTCTTGTTGCGATAAATAAGTTGAGCAGATACGAAAGAGTACCGCCTCTGGTGTGGCACCATGTATGCATCTGCTATGAATTTGACGGTGCCGCGGTAGCGATGGCTGTCGGCGGCGTGGAAGCAGATCTAGGAGGGTAGACGGTGGTGGCGGGGCGCGGTGGACGAGACGGTCATAGGAGCCGCGCCGGCAAGGTGGACACTGGCGGGGATGAAGCGAGAGGACGGGATGCAAGGATCCCGGTCCAAAGCCGTGGATGAGAGAGGTCGATCTCTTGTAATGGACGGCGGCGTCGGGGTATCAGCTCCGGCATGGTGGAGGAGGACGATGGTGGATGGGGTGGCGGACGGAGGAGGCTGGGGTGGAGAGGGTGTTTTGGTGCCCACGAAGTACCAATGGGGAAATGGAGGTGGAGAGGAAGGGGGGACCATGTCTGCAGGGCGCGCTTGTCTCAAATGCGAGGAAATTTACAAACTTAGCCCCCGTTTCAAATTCCTACATCACAGCAATATTAGTCGGTTGGGGATAGGACGGTAATCTCGCATACACCGAATATTTGCCGATGAAAGTTTGTTTTTGGCGCCCACCGTGTATGAATCAGGGAGGGAGTCGATTTTGGTCGAGGACACACTGTGTTTTGGTGCCCACCGTGTATGAATCCGGGTGAGAGGCGGTTATGTCACGTTTGAGTGAAATTACAAACCTACCCCTATCGAAACCTACAGAAATCGAGCAGATAGGCTTTGCTTGGCATGGATAGGCAGTTGTAATTTCCATCTAGCAGATTTTGGTTTTGAGCGGTTACTCCGGCTTTCCCCGCTTCATTCAAATTTTGCAGAGTGCACGTTTACCGTGCCAACTCAATTCGAATCCCGTTTGTATTCTATTTTCTTCGGGCGGGATCCATTTTCGATTGGAATAAAATTCTATATACATCATTTTTTTATATACTTTCAAAAGCACAACAAAGAATTCTGCTCCTTTATATGTATAATATGATTTACAAATACAATGATCTCAAAATCATAAGGTTGAAATCAAAAAATTAAACCAAATTATGTTCTACTATAATGTATGGATGAGTAATATCTACATATTAAATAACATAGATGCGCGTGAATTCATATGAGTATGCATGTTTGATAGATCAATTTTGGTTTGAGTATGGATTACATGTATCATCATCTCGAATTCAAATATTTGAATCCCTTTTATGTTCACTCCTTTCATGCCCATCTCTCTCGCATGCATGCTCCTTCATGTAGCGATCACTCTCTTTTCTCCAACTCACCCGCACGCTCACTTCATGTTTCTCCTATCCTCACAAACATGGTCTCTCGACGTCTCCCTTGAGAAGTGTCACACTCTCCCTATCATTATACATTACACAATTTTCATTATCTCTCACGTCTCTACCGTTCTCTCGTATCACTAGGTACCTAAGCTTTCTTTTTCACCGCCACACACACAGTCTCCACTCGTCTTTCACTTTGTCTTTCTCTCTACGGGACTCTCTCACACACCCTATATGTCTGTAGATATGAATCATACCACTAAAATTACTCTCTCAATCTCTCCTGTAGACACAATATTTGTTGCGGTCTCCTTTTCGTCTCCATCCCAGACTGACATTATTCATTTGCTTACCGATCAAACAAACTCCCCCCTATTTCTCTCTCTCTCTCTCTCACACACACACACACAACTCCTGCTTCCACTCCCCTTCCCGATTACCGTCTCTCTCTCTCACACACACAACACTCTTGTAATCGCACCCGACTCGTATTTCTCTCACAAACATTTATCGACTAGCCTCTAGATAGGTTTGTACACCCGCACACTCGTGCTTCCACTATCGCATACATGTCTCTCTCTCGCTCCTTATATCTATGTAGATTTTTCTTCCCTTCTTGAGACACGCCCTCTCGATCATGCACACACACACTATCGCCTCATTTTAAGCTGATACCTCTCGCATACACACTCTTTGTGACTTTGTCACACATGCACTCCGTCCTCCTCCTCTCTCCCTCTCTCTCTCACACACATGGGCTTTTTGCAACAACTAGCAAGATGCCCATGCGTTGCACAAAACATCAAGATGCATTTTTATGAGTAGTTTATCTTGTGCGAGAAAAGGATGAACACGAGAAGGCCTTATTTGCAAGTGTGGAGAGGGGTGTGGGTATCTTTTTGCAAAATTGTCATAGTTTCCTTCTTATCCGTCAGATATAGACCGGACGGCCTATATTGCAGGATGGCAGGTACACGATCATCAACGACTATGCTTTTTATAAGAGTAGGGATAAAAAACAAAGTTGGTGATGATGGTGGGCCTGCCATCCTGCAATATAGGCCGTCCGATTTATATCTGGCGGATAGGAACGAAACTATTGCAATTTACCCACACTCCTCTCCACATTTGTAGATAAGGCCTTCCCTCATTCATCCTTTTCTCCCACAAGATCTTGATGTTCCGTGCAACGCACGGGCATCTTGCTAGTAAGAGTAGAAATTAGACATATACCACTTCTTGAATCTTGAAACCAACAACATTCCTCCCTTATCTCATCAAAACCGCCAAAGGAATATATTTTGAGTGAAACATAACAATTTTTTAATGATATACGTATTTCAAAACTAGATTTTTTTTCTATCAAATTGGTGAATATGTATTAATCTACTCAGATCGTGTGGCAACGCATTGGCACATTGCTAGTAGTTATTAGTATAATTTTTTGGACACCAGACAAACTGTGGAGTACATATACGAAGAGAAGAGGCGCACGCACGCAATCGGTCTCTCGTTGTCTCGCACACAAGAGTGTTACGTAAAGGCAACGTTAACAAATAAACCCTAGGTGCACGATTGCTGCATTCGCGGGTACCGGGTATGTGGTGGAGCACACCTTTGTAGGAATAGTCAGCTCGCGTGATGATTTGATCCGTAGGAGTTGATGGTCGGGACCACAGGTGAACGACTTGGAGGCGGTGGCTCGCCAGTTGCCACAGATCGAGTAGCCGCATTTAAAATATCATTTTTTAGCGGGGTTAAGAGTTCCGATTTTCAATGGCGCGTGATAAGTACTAAGTAGATTTTAGAACGATCGGTATGGAGCGAAAATAGAATTCATAGTACTACGTACCTCCTTGGCGTATGGTTGTATGGGTATATGTTGCCAGATGTTGAACCTGGTAGTTCTAGGGCAAATACTATGTTTAGATTTAGATGTTGGTTTTCAGTAATCAAAATCGGAAGGGGGAAACCCTTCTTTAATTAGAAAAAAAACTACTACTTCCGTTCTAGTTTACTAGTCCCCATCCTATTTTGGGTCAAAGTTTGTCCACGAATTTTACTTGTAAAATGTGAATGGAAAACGGGATTTTGTTATACGCAAACAAAAAAGGACTTGAGGGAGTGATTGCTCTGACACGGATGCGACCTCTCATAGCGCAGGCATTGAACCGACGCGCCGGCCAAAAGGGCCCCACTCGCTTCAGGCCCGGCTGAACACGCCTCCTCGCCGCATGCAACCGGCTTCAGACTACCCCGCCTGCCTTCATTGAATCCGCGCGTGTGTCGGCAATACGTCCTTCCGCGAGCCGGCCGGCATTTTAGAACACAAAAAGGACCAAAATATAATTAATTACGCATGGTCTTGACTTGTTGTGCTTGCACTGGTAGCAGGAACTAGAGGTTTTTCTTTATTCATAACTCTCCTCAATTTTTTTGGCTTTGAAGTAAATCATGGTTGTGGACATTATGTATGAATGTGGAGATATCTATGAACATGAGTTTGATGTGGAAGTTGAACTTGGAATGTCGGGCTTGCGCGTGAACTATACCATGTCCAATGCTTCGTCTGTTATTGTTTGGAAAGTAATTGCTCTCATTACTTGACCCGAAAAATTATATTTTGTGCCACATTAGTAGATGCACGGACATCACAACAGGCATGCTGACTAGATAAACATTTGAACCTAGATACTATGAAGGAAATTTTGTATTGACAACAATTTTAGATAGCAGGAGACGCCTAGCCTTCTCTGCCTCTGCTAGCTTATTTCTGGCTTCTTCCACCTCTTCTTTGGCATGGGTGAAGAGAGCATCTGATTCCTCTTTTTGCTTCTTCAGGAACTCAGCTACATTCTCAAGGGCTGCTGCACGCATTCTTTCAGCCTTTACTAGAGCCACGAGGACACGAACAACTAACGACTCCACCTGGCTTGTGTGTAATCTAGCATCATCTGGGAATTGGCACCTTGTGTCTAATCCAACATCATTAGGGAACTGGCACCTTGTGTGTAATCCAACCTCATTCTGGAAACATGATCTCGAGGTTGACCATACTTCCCTCCTCGCAGGGACTGCATCCTGACATGAAGTTACTTCTTTTTTAGATAATTACTCAGAGCAACCCAGATCCATTTAGTAGAAGCCAGATAAACAGAACTGGGAGAAGTGAATTCAAAAGGAAAAATATATAAAAATAGACTACAAGGTGAGAACACCCACTTCCTACATCAAGCTAGAAACGAAAGCATTAGGACGATTAAGACTCTTCTTATGACACATCAAAGAACACGAGGCTTAAGAGAAACAGAAACTACAACATATACACATCGAAGAACACGAGGCTAAACGAAAGTAATTGAAAGGGTGTTACTTACCAAAGCTCGTTTTACAGGTTTGGTGCGGCTCCTCTTTAACTTGCCACGCTCCTTGAAGATGTCCCCAATATCCCGTGTTTGGTCTTCATTGCTCCTCTGCATGTTCGAACTCGTGGTTTTAAAATCTCAGCATGGCAAGAAAAATATACTACTAGTAATACTCGCGCATCTTGTGGGCAACATTAAAGCACTCGTCTGTCATGTTAGAGCATCTCCAATAGAATCACAACGCGCGGTGCTTTAAAAAAGCTTTTACAGTGCTGAGATCGAGAAGTAGAGATAGAGAGTAGAGAATAGTTCTCATCATAGATAGATAAAAAATAGATCATTCAACTACTCCTCGCCGTCCGACTCCTCCTTGGTGATTTCCTACTCTGACGTCTGACTGTAGGCCTGAAGATACCGATCTTCGTCGGATTCCCAGGGCGATGCTGCTTGTAGCCTCAAGTTGAATTGAGCGTCCGCTTTTCGCCTACGCTTGTCCTCGCGATAGGCGGCTCGCTCCGCCCTCCTTTGCTCGTAGAACTCGCGCTCGTTGATGATGTCCTGCGTGAAGCGTTGGCGCCACAGCGCCATGGTTTCCTCATCCATCTCGGAAATGCCGAGACGGTGCTCCCGCCTCCGGTGGTCGCGACGATCCTCGTCGGTGATAAGCCGCGGCAGAGGCGCGAGCTCCTGCGCCCACTCCCGCGTCGGCACATTGGGGAAGTACAATGTTCTATGAGGCCACCGGAGGCGCCACGCCGCCGCGTCGTAAGCGCGGGCGGCCTCGTTGGCGGTGCCGAAATTGCCGAGGCCGAGGCGCATCCCGCGGAACCGGATCTCGTCGGAGAAGCCACCGGAGGGGCGCGCACGGACGCCGCGGTATCCCCAAGTTTCTCGGCGACACAGTGGCATGGTTGCGCGGCGGCGGTGAGGAGAGAAAGAGCGGGCAGAGAGCGGTGGCGAGGCACAGAGCGGGGAGAGAGTGGTGTCAAGGCATAGAGCGGTGGGAGGGCATTGGATTTTATAAAGTGCGCCGGACGCCGCGCGCCAAAACTAGCGCACGCCCGGCTGCTTTTTCCCGCGCGCGCAATCCTTTCCCGACGTCGCTGCTATCTCAACTCTTTTCTCTACTGTTATATTTATTTTATATTTAATATTTATCTCTACTTCTCTACTATCTATTTTTTTCTCTACTTTTTCCATAATCTTCTAAAAAACTGAGTTGGTGATGATGGTGTTCAAGCCATCCTGCAATATAGGCCATCCGATTTATATCCGACGGATAGGAAGGAAACAGTGGCAATTTTGCAAAAAGATACCCACACGCCTCTCCGCATTTGCAAATAAGGCATTCCCTTGTTCATCCTTTTCTCCCACAAGATAAACTACTCACACAAATGCATCTTGATGCGTGCAATGCATGGGCATCTTGCTACTTCTAAAAAACTATCCATTATTTGCCACACTACTGGTTGCAGATGAAATACCTACCCAAGCACAGCGCGATACATGAGCGACGCACAATTACAAGCTGATATTCTGTTGGACAATAGAGGCTATAACCAATTACTTTTACGGGAACAATAGCACCTAGGAAATTTGAAGGGTAGGTATGAACAAAATTGGAACTACACATGTACTGCTAAGTGATTCAATACACACATTACCAATCGAGGAGGAGAAAGATGGTCGCGGCGGCCTCTGTGAGTCATGGTCGGCAACGGGAGTCAGTTCATTGTCCACGATGGTGGTGCTTCTGTGCTTGGCGTCGGCTTCCGAGAAGCTGATCCGAGACCGTGGAAGACGGTGCCGGGGAAGAGGCTCTGTGTACGACGACGACGGTGGACCGGCTCCAGTGCGGCGTACGAGGTCGCCGATGAGGCGGATGCACTACGGTGGATGAGTGCGCCGATGTAGAAGGGGAGGAGCACGAAGGCTGCAGTGCCGTGGAGAAGTCTATTTTGCGGTGGGGATAGAAAATGGGGAGTATTCAGGTGCACTACTCTGGGTGCCCGGGTGGGGTTGGCTGGGTAGGGTGAACCTGAAGTTATGGAAACAGCCCTCTACCAACCGTCATCTGTCGGCCTGTTCCGAAGGCTATGATGGTAACTTCCCACTGCTCGAATCAAGGTCACGGGAGATTTTCCCGCCGACCTCAAAATTTTGTGACACTGAACTCCCAGTGTGGCGTGTTGGCTGATTCGGCTAAGCAACTGGCGAGTAGTACTAGTAAACTTTGCATATTAGGTTTTACCGAAGTCAAACTTCCTACAGTTTGACCAAGTTTATATAAAAATATAAACATTTACCATAATAGATATGTATGATGTGAAAGTACATTCAATAATGAATCTAATGGTATTTATTTGTTATTGTATATGTTAATAATTTTTGTTATAAACTTTCTGAGAGTTTACAAAACTTGACTTTGACCAATGCTAATACGCAGACATAAATAAAAACGGAGGGTGTACACATTTGCTTTCCTACTATCTAGTGAATTAATCATTTGTTGAAATTGTGAAATAAATATATTAGGCTACTGACTTCGAATGTAATGGTCTATACAATTCAATAGTTACAACCATTGTCGAATTCCAAGATGTATACGAGGTCTATAGTACTCCCTCCGTCCGGGTTTATTAGGCCTAAAGAAAACTTCTCTTAGACCAAGACACATAGTAATTTGCTCACATTAATTCTTCCATTTCACTCCCAATGCACTCTCTCACATGAATGCGGCCAATGAAAAAGCCCGCATGGAGTGTATTAATTTCTCAGCATGGCACCAACAATAATGGCTTTCAATGCAACCAATGAAATGGTTGCATGCATGCACTTTTCCAAAGCGAGACCTTATAAAAAGGGACATGCTTGTGATTCTGAGAGGCCTAATAAACCCGGACGGAGGGAGTACTTCACAACATGCTCAAACTCGCATAATCCCAGTCAAATGACAATCAAAATGCATTTCATAGTTATTACTTTGTAGGATGCAACAAAACGAACAATAACTCTACATCAGCCATTATAAAAGCAACATTTTGAACATATCCCAATGTGTGAATGAAACGTACAGAGAGAGCTTGCGAAGATGGAGCAGATAGGGCAGGAAATATTGTATGTATGTGGACGGGAGAGTAGGAGACAAACCTAACGAAACAGAGAGAAGGAGATAGCTAGAGAGAGAAAGAGAGAGGATGAAGTTAGGTCTGTGAGAAAGATGGAGACATGTAATATACGTGAGATGTGTGCGCATCCGGATTCTGTACACGTGGAAGGAGAAGAGACAACAGGTTTGATGAGAGAGTTGGAAAAATTGGACGAGAGGGGAAGGATCTTGTGGGTTGAGGGATTGATAAATTTGTGCGGGGGAGAGAGGGATTGGTAATTTTGTGCGAGAGAGAGAGAGAGAGAGAGAGAGAAGATGGGGGGAGGAGTCAGTTAACCGTCATCACATCATCCTGCTTCCAAATGGCCTCGCATTCTCTAGCGCAGTGTGGTCGCCGTCTTTGATCTCCTCGATGCCCTCTTTGAAGATTGAGGTGTTGTGTATGCTGGGGTGCAGAGAAGCACAAGCGAGAGTGGTCGCCATATAACCTTGGATGGGGATGAATTGTGTGCTCGGGGGAGGGGCTGTATGTGTGTTG
>LR738710.1:138532142-138649432 GCA_902687465.1 Secale cereale
AAACAAACCTAAGGAGAGAAATGTGTGTGTATGTGACGGAAAACTACTTGCTGAACAGGGTATTCACGAAGAGATTGTGCGTGCGAGATAGAGAGCGATGTGCGGGCCTTGAGGTGGGCCGGGGCCGGGTGAGGGTGTCAAAATGTGCGTGTTGATGCATGTGTTACATGCGATCGTGCAAGGGACGGACGAATCGAGAGAGATGGTTGTTGTGTTACGGATGCTCCTCTCTCTCTCACACACACACAAGCAAAATGGAAGACCGTTCTCTCATGTATACACAACTTATCGGCATCTGTCTATGTCTCACTCATGCAAGAGCATTTGCACATTCACACCTCTCTATGTCTCTATCACACGCACACCGTCTCCACATTGCCCTTCCGCCACAACACACATATGGACACATACACACGTTCTCTCTCAGTCACACACACAAAATCAATATTAAAAAAATTAGGGCGCACCTAAAACGTCCAAATCCAAATAAACACGAACTGGAGCTAAATTCAAATATATGGAAATATTGTAGCGTCAAGAACTTTTCCCGGAAAAAAAGTTGAGTAATATTCAGGGATTGTTTTCACACACAAAAAGGTTCGGTGGATGTCCTTCGAGCGCGACACGGTGACGCACCGTTCGATCGACCGCGCGGCCGCGGTTCACGTGCTTGCACGGGATTCTGTATCATGGCTGTGGTAACTAATAAAAGCGTTGCCTAAGTCTAATGTTTACGTGTACTAGTACAGTTTTCTTTTAAGTTTGACCAACCCTATATAAAACTAAACTAAGCTCCCATACGCGCACTCATCAATATGTCGCCGCCACCGTTGCGCATGCCGCCTTCCGCCTGCTCCGGCCAACAATTTCTCGCCCATCACTACCGTGTCGCCGCCAAGCCGAAGGCTCACCCGCTCACGTCGTCTACAGTCCCTCCTCGGGATGCCGCCACGCTGCCAAGCACGCGAGCAGCTGGTGGAGCCGCGTCTATGCATGCAGCGTACAAAGAGGAGAACGGCCGCGTGGTCCAGCACGCCGGCGAGGAGGAACTAGCGTGGCATTGTCATCTCCGCCCGCGCGGAGGAGGCGCGCATGGTGGCCGTCGCGGCGGAAGCCGGTCGCGCGCACGTCGAGCCCGCAAACCAGGTGCGGACGCGGATTCTACCTTCGAGACCTTGAATGCCACGTGGATCCTGCAATCTGAAGGAGCAATTTGGGTTAGTCGACTCTTGTGAGCCGTTTGATGCAACATGGATGGCTAGAAGGGCTTCTTCAACCTCTCAAAAAGATGCACGGTTCATCTTCTAAGCCCGCCACACGCCTAACCACCTGCCGCATGCCGCCGCCGCGGCCTCCCCTGAACCTCCTGCCACCGCCATGCTCCCCCAGCCCCGCCATCCGTTTAACCCCAGGCACGATCCATTTCTTTCCGGCGAACTGCATTCCACCCAACACTCATAAGATAGATCATGGGCACCCTGCCGTCTTCTTCCTTCACTGCGTCGAACTTCTTTCACAAATTGACTGACCCAAATTATACTACTAGTACGAACGAATTAACTACAGTAGGAACACGAAGATACGAGCAGTAGTACCAACTGCAAGAAGAACAGTAGTAAGACATAGTACTAGTACTACTGTACGTACTAAAGAGTTCAAATAACGAGAAAGAACATACACATAGTTCTGCTGGGGCCTCAGCACAACAAACCCTTGAAAATAAACTAAGCAACTAGTCCGCTTGACACTGCAGTAGAACCAGCATGAGCGACGACATTGCCACCTACTCGGAGTCCGAGTCCACGTCCTCGACTTCGTCCTCGTCCCTCTTCCTCTTCCTCTTCGCCAACGCTTCTTTGCTTGAACCAGACACTGGGCTCTACTTCTTCATCCAACCTTTATAGATATTTAAACAAAGGTAGGCATACATTGCTGCGTACATGATGTGATCTTCATCTAGTGTCTTCGACTCCCATGCACGATGAAACTCGTGGTGAGGTTTCTTCAGTTTAGCGTACGAGCGATCAATCATGGCTGCTGCCAGGGTCAGCATTGAAGGCTGAGAGGAGGAAACCAGGCTCTCCTTCTGGAGACCGAAGGGCTGGCCTACAACGAGGCCTATCCGACCCAGGATTTCCTTGTCGTGCCTAAAGTCTACAGTAACGAATTTGAATCGGCCTCCCTTGAGGAACTTCTTAAATTCCTCGCACTCAACGTCGGCATGGCATATGTGGTAGACCAAGCACAAGTCATGCACACAAACCTGGATCACGGCGGGCTTCTTCTTCTATGCCTCCTTTAGTTTCTTCTCGCTTCCCAGGACTGTGGTGTACTCAACATCTAGCCCAGTGACCCACTCATCATTTGAGTTTTCGAACATGCATTTGAAGCGAGCAAGGCATTCTTTCACTGTTGCGGAAGATCGGGCATTGATGACGTCGAACTCATCGCCGGTGATGGTTCTAACCTTGTACTCACCGCTGATCATGGAGATTTGGGACGTCATGGATTTGGGAGGAGGGTTAGGATTGACGGGACGACTGGGAGCGAAATGTTGTAAGGTACTGTACTAGTAGAAGATGAGGACGAGTAGGGCGTGCGAACGGCGTGGGGTTGCTGGCTTGCCCGGTGGATAAACGGCGGCAAGCCCCCAAAGAGTTCTCGAGACTATGCGGGACCCACTAGATGTCATGTCCATTAGACCCATATCGTAGGCCTGACGGTAGAGCTTCTACCTGTTTGCACACCATGCCGGCTTGTGTGTAACTTCAATTAATTCTATCAACCATCACGCCTCCCATGACCTTCGGCCTGTTCGCACGCCATGCCGGCTTGTTTGTTATTCCCGTGTGCATGATACTCCCTCCGTTTCTTTTTTAATTTGCGCATAACTCGTAGCTCGCATACCAAGGACAGGCCCGTTCGAAATTTTCTGGACAAGCTTGCCCCTGCTTTTGCATGGATTAGAGTACTAGTCGCCTCGAATCCCTCCATGCATGTCACACGTAATCTCTCTCTCCTCCGCTTATGTCTTTGCATGCAAACTAGGAAGTTGCGCCAATTAAGGAGATTAATTGCTAGCGAAGAGGAAAGGCAGGGGCATGCTGGGAAAGGTGCGCCACTCAAGGGGATTGCGCAGAGCATTTGGGAAAAAACGAAAAAAGTTATGCGCAGAGTATAAAGGATTGGAGGGACTACCAGCTAAGATACCACCATTATGGCCAGCCTTAACCATCACATGCAATAATTTAGTGCACCTTGAAATATGAACATGTGTGGGCTATACCTAGCCCGACATGCAAGATGAAACTTTATGCACCGTTCCCCATACCTGCAGGAAGCCCGTTCATCTGCAAATCTTTTCCTCTCCATGTGTGGAAACAATATGCCTGCCAGACTCTCCTTCTCCCTCCGGCGGTCCCACCACTCCACCCGGGATGCTGCTTCAGTTACTTAACTTCAGGTGCATTGGGTCACTGACATATTGGCCCAACAGGGTTCTGGCCCACATGTCAGTGATGCAACTGGACTTGCAGTTAAGTCAGTGCAGCTCAGTCCATATCTTACGTAGGTGTGCCATTGCTCGCTATAAATACTGCGCCTCCCACGACATTTGGAAGAATGCTCACGTTCATCGCTATCTCCTCCTCGTCCCTCTCACTTCGACCACCATGGCATCGTCCCTCCCAAGCCCTAGGCGCCCCTCGCTGCACCGCGCAGACGGTCACGCGTCGCCGTTCCGTTCCTCGCTGCCACTAGTCAAGGAGGATGCATCAGCATTCCGCTCCTCTCCGCGACGCATCGAGGTGGACTTGTCGGCATTCCGCTCCTCACTGCCACTAGTCGAGGAGGACGCGTCGGTGTTGCGCTCCTCGCTGCGACGCGTCGAGAAGGACACGTCGACATTCCCAATCTCGCCAGCACGCGCGTCGGAGGACGTGTCGGCTCCCCGCTATGAGGAGAACGCCGCGCCGCCGCCGAGCCCCCCAGCCTTGAGGATCTTTGGAAAGAAATGGATGTCGCCTTGTGGGAGGCTTTGCCTCCAGTTGAGCGCGCCAAAATAGAGGCGGAGAAGAAGGCCGATGAAGAGAAGCGCACCGTGAGACAAGCTGCCTGGCAGGCCTATGTCTCGTCCGAGAGATTCAGGCAATTGGCTCTTTGGCAGAAGGCTCGTGCGAGGGCTATGAGGGTGGCGGAGGACGCCCGTGCCAAAGCCCTGAGTGCAGTCGGGCCCAAGCGCCTCATCTACGCTTGGCGGTACGTGGACCGGGTGCACGCTTCCAGCCAGGAGGAGTACCTGTTGGCGCTGGATCACCACACCGGTGAGATCGCGCTCACCCGCCGGCAAGCCGCCAATCAGCACCTCGCTAGTTGCGAGGCTGAGGAAGAGGCGTTCTGTCGGCGCGCTTGGAAACGGCCGCGTACTAGGGCACTCGTGGCGCGCCGCAAGCGCTCCTGCAAGCGCCGTGGCTTTTAGTAGGAGTATAATTTTTGTTTTGTAAGGCGATGTCATTAGTTTGGGGAAGCAAATGATAAATCCCGAACGTTCAGGAATTATTAGCGTCCTTAATTAAGTATGTAAAAGGGAAAGTTTGGAAACCTTGTGTATTCGTACGCATTTTGTAAGTACGTGCATATAGCACAAACTTTACTATATACTATCACACTACACGTGTCTCTCTATATATGCTTGCAGACTGTGCTACTCCCTCCGTCCAGGTCAATAAGTCATCTTTGGTTGTGCACCGTGACCAAGAAAGAGGGAAGACTTATACACCTAGATGGAGGGAGTACTACTATTAGTTATGTACATGCAAATGCACGTTTTAACACTATGATGCGGTTTTTGTAAAAGTAAACAAACAGCACTAGTCAAGCTTGTGAAACGATTCAATGCAATACAAATGCAAAAATGCTCATTTGATTGTTTACTATTAGCTTCCTTCTCTGTGGTTATTTCTCTGTCGTACTTTGTACGGATTAACTCACTGGTCGGAAAGGCATGCAAATTCCCAAACCGCTTCCTACACCCTGTATCGAATTTTTTGCCTAACAAGTTGTGATGTGCAATTGGAATTCCAACTTGAGTACTACTCCCTCCGTCTAGGTGTGTAAGTCACCTTACGAAAATTAGATAGTCCCAAAACACTTAGGCATAATGTATTAAATTCTGTCCTCGTTCCCCTCACTGCCTCGTTCATTAGCGAGCAATTTTTTTGGCTGAACCACGTGGGGGAGGAAGTTGATGCGGGGGAGAATGAGCGACCTATGCATGTAGATAAGGAACATGTTGATTAGTGGAGGGATTGACCCTAGTTTGCATGCACGTCAATGGGCCTGCATGGGCTGGCTGAAATGGCAGCCCTATTAATTAGGGATTCATTGCTAATCTCCGTTTGGTTTAGGAGGAAAAAAGTGGCGCGGTGATTGGACGAATTTTCGGTCTGATTCTTTGGCCTCTTCCAATCTGCAGCCACCTAGGTCGCGCTGCTCCACCTTAGGTGACTTACACACCTAGATGGAGGGAGTACTACTAGTAGGAGTACCAGGGGCTAGTTCTTTTAGGCTTCTAGATTAGTAGTCCCATAACTACTAAGTACCTCCGTCCTGGTTTATTGGTCCCCATTGTAATCTGTGTCAAATTTTTATCATAAATTTGACTAATGAAATGTTAGTGCATGCCACATGCACTAACATTTATCAGTTAAATCTTTGGTCAAAATTTAGCACACATTACAATGGTGAGGAATAAACCAGGATGGAGGTACTACTAGTAGTACTAGTTAGAAGCCCAAATAAATGAGTGAGGCGCCTTAATGTTACTCTCCATTGTGACTAGTCTTATGGGAAAAGCTGGGGAAGCCGCCAAAAGAACTGGCCCTAGGAGTAGTAGCTAGGGATACTAGGAGTAGTAGCTAGGGATCGAGTGTGCGCGATGAACCGGAGAAAGTAAATGCAGAGAGATGAAATGCAAACAAGACGGGGGGATGTGATGGTTGCTTGTCCGTTTATTTTACCAGGCCACTTATTACTGGGTGTGGTTGGGTTTTGTGATATAATGGCTTTACTGCCACGCCACGAGCGGGGTGTGACTCCCGTGCAACGCCGCCCTCTACACTAGTACTACTACATTGGTCGTGGTTTATCCCCCATTGAATTTGACTGAAGATTTAACTGACGAAATGTTAGTGCATGTCAACAAAAACAATATCATTGGAGTCATATTTGAACATAGTTTTCAATGATATAATTTTAGGTGACATGCATCATCATTTATCGTACTATATATAATGTTACTTCAATTTTTGGTCGTACTAATATATAGTAAGGTGCCCGTGCATTGCACGGAAGAGTGAAATGCATTGATCGGGGAGTTGTTTATTTTGAAAAATAATGTGGGGGTCATCTCATGTGTAACGGGTATCGATAGGTTTGTTCAGATATTATTTCATCTCTAGAGCTCACAAACATTCGGGTGAAATAGTTAAAAAAATTATCTTTTGCAAACGAAAGCGTTCAACTGTTCAACCTACATTCAAAACTTGTGAAGAAATAACTCTTATTGTGCTTTGCAGGAAATGATCTTCAAGAATTTGTTTTTGAGTATCCATTGTTATACATGTTGGCTACAAATGACATGGCACTTTCTTATAGTCAAAAGTTGGCTATACTATTTAAGTATTAACCATGCCTTATACACCTAGACGAAGGGATTAAATCAGGATGACTTGAAGGGGGCAGAGGATATGTAAGAAATGGTTGATCGTAAGTCTTTCACTAGTACTATAGTAAAAATTCATACATGGAAGATTCTAGACTAATCCATAAATGGATACACTTTTATTCATGCGTGATACTCCAATAGAGCAAGATCATGCATGGAAGTCTCCACATGCTTAGACAGCGGATTACATTGAGCGAAGACTAATGATCAACATTTAACTTGATAATGCAGATGTCCAGGTGAACCTCCTTGGAGTCCCCGTGCACATTGTTGGGGGTCAAATAATACCGTGCGTCTTCCATGTCCACATTGGCGGGAAGGTCCCAGCTCGACAAAGTCCAAGTCAGCTTGACGTAGCCAGTGTCGCCGCCCACGTACCTCCGAGGGGTAGTAATAGTGAGCACGCACCCGTACATCAGCCTCGTGTCAGTGTCAGCGTCAGCGGCATCGCCCCTGACGCACACTACAGAGATGTGGCGGCGGCCTGCACGGGCCTCGCCGGTGCCCACGATCAAGAGGAAGACGCTGCTGTCCTCCTCCGAGACTAGCAAGCGGTGCTGATCCTCCAGCGACTTCGGCACGGTGAACGGGTAGCACGTCTCGTGCTTGATGTTCTTTGCCAAGGGCCAGTAGTGATCTGCGAATTATAAAGACTTCAGGGTAATTGCGTTCTTCAACCGCGGTCTCGCCTATCTGACAGGTCACTGCGGCAAGTGGATAAATCTGCACGTACATCGCAGGATCATACATCCTCCATGGTTCTCTGATGCCATTGAACACAAGGGCTTGATTTACGCTGTCGACTCCTTCTATGGCTGGACGTATTGATGGCCTACTCCAGTCATCGCTACAAATGGCTGTTATAGCAGTATGTTACTTTCCTATGATATCATGATGGCTTGCTTATCTTACTGTCAACATTTACTGAAAAAATATTCATGCTCATAACATGTTGTTCTGAAGATTGACTACATCAAGAGCCCTTTTTATTTGACTCCAACTTTTTTGAGGGTTATTTGACTCCAACTTGATATGATGTTGTAGGTCGCCTGGTGTCCCTACCCTTCCTAATCCCAGATCCTTTCAAAGAAAAGCGGCATGGCAGTTGCAGGTGGTTCCTAGCTCGATCAGACGACGGTGAACGATTGATGATCGTTCGCACGTACCGGACATGTTGTTTCGCGGAATACAATCACAGTCACTGCAAGGTCTTTGAGCAGGATCACAGCTTCTCTGGGCCTTCAGGAAATTTTGACTGGAGGTTGGTAAGTAGCCTTGGTACACGCTCTCTGTTTGTCGGACTGAATTATCCGATTAACCAGGAGATAACCGACGGCAAGGATCATGATGGCAGTGCGGTTTCGTTCATCAGGCAAAACTGTGTGTACACAGCATACCATGCGCCTCTGCATGCACCATACCCTGATATGTGCCGCCACGCTCTGCAGCCCAAAGTAGGAGAGAGGGTCGCAAGTATCAGACTTCGACCTGCTAGCTGGACTTTCCCCCATCAGGCACCCATCTGGTTCAAGCCGTCAGCCAATCTTCACAGCTTAATCAATAGTAATGTCTAACTAAGCCAGTTAGTTAGATGCGTACACTTGTGTAGTAGGATCTTTATTTAGTTTGATGCATCCACTTGTTCTTTTTTGGTAGCCCTTTTGTAATGATGGCTGATGTTTGGTTTGGAAGAGAGAGCTGCGTCTTCACTCTTCTGGCCTGCTTACTACTTCTGTTGCACCCCGAGCCTTGGTTGCTGCTGCTGCTGTTTTCAATGTACAATCAATAGTATATTCCATCTGTTGGTTGAATAAATGTGTTGTTAGAATGACAAACACAATGTTTTGGAAGTCATTGCACGGTTTGATCCTTTAGTGCCCCGTACCGTACGTAGCGCATACTATTTTTCGTACGGAACACATTTTCCACTTGTTGATAACATGCAGCCCACTGATGAAGACCCAATAGAGAAGCCCATAATTAACTGGAAGGGAGGCTCTCACATGAATCCGGCCCAGGTACATGCTCATGGTCCCCTAAACATAAATAAGTAATTCGGAGGAGCAGGCTATAAACTGGGTTGTGCGGTCTCTGTAGCCCGTCTAACAACATGACCAGCCGAGCAGTTTTTTCTTAGGGAAAATAGGTACCCAGTATTTCTTTTTGAAGAATACCCAAGCTAGGCCTATTTGTTTTCTCCGACTTACTGGGCTGCAAATCTTTCAAGACGAGGAGGGATACATTCCGGTCTGGCCAAAGAGTATGGTCAGTGTCTCTTAAAATTAATATCAAAAGGGGTTGAAAATTCCAAAAAAAATTAGAAAATGGGATATTAGTTTATTTTTTTGTTTTTGTTCTTCACTGATATCTTATACGCATTTCATTGGATTTAACATGACATAGTACTAATTTATTTTTAAATTTGTTTTAGTATGGCTACTAATTTTTGGATTAAGGATATTTTGTTCCCCAGCAAAAATTTGCAAATTTTCAAAATTTCCCACATATTGTTTTATTTTTTTAACCCTGGTACTAACGAGAAAATGGGCAGCAATTCTAAAAATGGAAAACGGTCTGCAATAAATTCCATATGAATTAGAAAATGAGTAAAAATTATAAAAATAATAGCAAATGGGCTGTACACGCCACAGATTTCGGGGCTGACTTGTTTACGCAAGGCTTTGTCAGTCAACACACGATTCTAGCAGCAGTGACTATTGGATGTCCATCCAATGGCCGACCTGCTTCTTCAATCTCTGATCTTCCTGCTCCAGCCGCCTAAACTAGCGCCGGCGGGACTACCTGCTCCCTCCTCTTGTGGCCTGCTGTGATGCCGCACCGGCTTCCCCGGCCCACCCTACTCCCTCCACTGGCCTGACCGCACGCAATCTACTGCCTCCTTATTACGCGAAAAAATGATTCCTCGTACTGACATCTGGGGTGCACCCGTTGGGAGGCTGACCTGTGGGCCTACTAAGTTGACACGTACGCAGGGCTTGTCAACTTAGTCAACAAACGATTCTAGCAGCAGTAACACGTACGCAGGGCTTGTCAACTTCAATCGCTGCTCTTCTTGCACCAGCCGCCCAAACCAGCGCCGGCGAGACCGCCTGCTCCTGCCTCTAGTGGCCGGCTGTACTGCCGTTGAGGCCTCATCGCCCCTACTACTCCCACCGCTAGCGAGGCCCTGCGGCGACGGCAACCTCACACCGCAGCCGAACTAGTGAACCCTGGTACTCCTCTCCGCGTGGGCATCCACTGCCGCGTGTTCCCCGGCTCAACGTCGTCCCCTTCTTAGGCCTCGTCGTCGTCCACCGCCTTGGTGCTCTCGGCGCGGCGTAGTCAATGTGGTCAACGACCGACTTCCATCGGAAGAGTACTGTACGTGGAGAGGCTGGCAGCTGGGTCCACGACCACAGCCCAATTTTTTTGTGATTTGCTAAGTAAGTCGCTTTGTCAGGCCTGTTGGGCTGCAAATCTTTCAAGACGAGGAGAGCTTTCATTCGGCTGCCTGAGAAAATGGCCTATCAGTAATGAGAAATGGGCTGTATATTTTTAAAACACATCAAACCGGTAATTAGTTTCAAATTTCTTTTTTTTTCATTTCGAGATTTTAAATTGCATTGATTTTTATGAGTGGACAATTTGTTGGATTTTATATTGATATATATTTATTTTTAAAATCAGTTTGAACGTGGCCGGAAATTTCGAGATTAAAAACAGTTCGGACCGCACCGAAATATGCAAAATTTCATATTTTTTTTTACCGTGGCCACAATATGGGCTGTAATGCTAACAAAAAGAATATGGGCTCCAAAAAAACCTTAAGAATTAGCAAATGGGCTGTAAATTATTAGAAATGATGGCAGATGGGTTGTATGATGTTTTCCATAGATTTGAGGCTTTCCTAAAAAAAGGTTGACGCACAAGCAGCGACTGTTGGATGTCCATCCAACGACCGTTGTGCTTCTTCAATCTCTGCTCTTGCTGCTCCAGCCGCTCAGACAAGCGCCGGTGGGACTGCCTCTTCTCTCCTCCCCGAGGCCGGCTGTGCTGCCGCACAGGCCTCACCGCCCCACCGTACTCCCATCGCTGGCCTAGCCATCCCTCTACTCACCCACACTTGTTGTTATTCTCCGGTGACGGCAAACGAATAAGTAAACCCTCATACAGTCATACTCCCCTCCGTGTGGGAAACAACTGCCGAGTCTTCCCTGGCTCCGTGTCGTTCCTACCTAGGCCTCGCCGTCGTCCACCGTCCTGGTGCTCTTGGCGCGGCCTGGTCAACGTCGTCAACGACTGACATGCATCTGAAGTGGACTATACGTGGAGAGGCTGACAGTTGGGTCCACGACCGCACGCAAGGAAATGCCTCCTTATTACGCGCAAAATAATGATTCCTCCACCTGACATCTGGGACCCACCGAAAGGGCCTCCGTATTTCGCGGAAAAAACGTTACCGTCGCTGACAGCTCGGACCCACCAGCTAATCTTCGCACGCAAGGAAGTGCCTCCTTATTACGCACAAAAAAATGAATACTCCCCCTGCTAGCTGGGACCCAGTATAGTGGGAGACTAACTTGTGGGCCTACTAAGTTGACGGGGACGGAGGGCTTTGTCAACCTAGTCAATATGCACGATTATAGCTCTAGTGACAGTACGATGTCCATCCAACGGCCGTAGTGCTTCTTCAACCTCTGGCCTTCTTGCTCCAGCCGCCCAAACCAGCGCCAGTCGTGCCTCGTGCTCCTGCCTCCCGTGGCTGGCTGCGATGCCGCGGAGGTCTCACCGCCCCTACTACTCCCAGCGCTGGCCAGGTCATCCCTCTACTCACCCACACCCCCTGTTATTCTAGGATGACGGCAGCCTCACACCACGGCCGAAATAGTGAACCCTCGTACTCCTCTCCGCGTGGGAATCCACTGCCGCGTCTTCCCTGGCTCCGCGTTGTCCCCTTCCTAGGCCTTGCCGTCGTCCATCGCCTTGGTGCTCTCGACGCGGCGTGGTCAATGTGGTCAACCACCGACTTCCATCGGAAGAGTACTGTATGTGGAGAGGCTGATAGCTGGGTCCACGGCCGCAGCAAGGAAGTGCCTCCTTATTACGCGCAAAATAATTATTCCTCCACCTGACAGCGGGGACCCACCGGACGGGCTACCGTATTTCGCCAAAAAACATTCCCTCCTGACTGCTAGGACCCACCAGCTACATCTTCGCAAACAAGGAAGTGCGTCCGGGCAAAAAAAACCCGATTCGGTCCCCTGACTGCTGGGACCCACCAGCTACTTCTTCGCAGGCAAGGAAGTGCCTGACAGTGGGGACCCACCTGGTGGAAGCGTACGTAGCGTTGTCATTCTGGTTGCGAACGTGTATGTACATACTGGTCAATGTAGAGGCGCGCACGTGTCGTAGTAGAGGCGCACACGTAGCATGTACACGTACGTACAGCGGCCAGTATGCAAGAAAGAAAATACGGCCACGTACGCACACACGGACAGGATCTTGAACGCCTACTCGCGCATACGTACGGCCAGGGCTCGTGTACATGGCTGGGTCAGAACGGAGAAATAGCTTCGTTGTCGTGTTCATGGGGAGCCAACCGGCTGTGTCAGAACGTAATGCGTCGTCGTGTTCATCGGGAGGGCTTGGATGGAACAGCCAATGGAAATGAGGCCTGGCGTACCGCAGAATGGAGGAAACGGTCTTGTGTTCGACCAGCCACGGTCGAAATGGGATCCTATTCATCGGGAGGGGTCTGGCGTACTACAAAACGGAGGAAACAGTCCTCCTATGGTCGTTATGAGGGTCCTATTGATCGGGAGGGGTGTGGCGTACCGCAAAACGAAGAAAACAGACTTGTCTTGAAGCGCTACGGTCGAAACGGGGGTCCTGTTCATCGGGAGGGGTGTGGCGTATCGTAAAACGGGACTCCACGGGATACTGTTCATCTCCACCGTCGACCCCGTCCAGCCTCCACGGGCTACTATTCATCCACCATCGACCTCCTCCTGCCTCCACCTGCGACTGTTCAGCCTCCACCGCGCGCTACTCCACCAGCTACTGTTCAACCAGCCCTCTCCACGGGCTCCTGTTCAACCACCCCTCCATGGGCTACTGTTCATCTAGCCCTCCACCGTCTACTGTTCATCCTACCCTCCATGGGGTGGTCCCGTTCATCCAGCCCTCCACGGGGTCCTGTTCATGCAGCCCCAACCGGCTCGATCGATCGGGGTCCTGTTCATCCAGAGACAACACCAGGGGTCTTGTTCATCCACCCCCACAGGGAACTGTTCATCCAACCCCCCAGCAACGCTCACTGTTCATGTAGAGGCAGCATCGATCGGCTTCAGTTAATTGCAGTAGCGAAGGAATCACTCGATCGGGTTCTGTTAACATCCATTGATCGATCGCTCGGGTTCAGTAACACGTAGCCTGCAGTGCAATCGCTCGGGTTCAGTTAGAGCCCAACGCCTCGCTCGGGTTCAGTTAGAGCCCAACGCCTCGCACCCACGCGCATGCGTGTATGAGAGAAATGCGCATCGCTCGGCCCCGACCACCCACCGTAACCGGGAACACCCCGATATTTTCCTTGCCCTCGCTTCTACCACGATTTTATCCTTCATGGACGGCCCAAAGAATGTCATGCAGCTGCGTCTTCGTCCCGCCCAGGACGAAAAGCCCATTTTCTATCATGATTTTTTGTCATAGAAGTAGGACCCCACCACATCTATGATGATACCGTGTTTTGTCACTATTACTGTCATAGAAGTGTCATAAGTATGACATAATTTTTTTCGTTCGGCCCAAAATGTCACGGATGTGTCTTTTTTTGTAGTGGCGAGAGCTCGTTCGAGGGCTCCGCGACGCGCCAGGACATCTCTGTTACGGCTCCCGTGTAGCGGCGGGACCTCTCTAGTGCTTCTGGAGCCTTGGTCTTTGCTCCCTGGTTATATGTCCACCCAAAACTCCTCCTACCAGTCATGACACAACGACTTGTCAGTAAACACCAGTTTTGTGAATGATTAGGAGAGGAACTGTGAAGTAATTTTTGAGTGGATAGTTTTTATAGCCCGGTGCTAAGTGTGAACACATATTGGTTTGATGGGTGTGAACATATTTGCAATTACTAGTTTTTATAGCCCAGTGCTAAGTGCGAACACATATTGGTTTGATCGGTGTGAACCGATTTGCAATTACTTATTGCGTTGTAATATGCAATGTGACGAGAAACAAAGTCAAAATTTATTGATGGTTCTGGGCTCAAAGCTCGTTTCTGTTGTTCTGGCTCATCGCAAACAATTCTTATTGATCAACCGTGTGCCATGCATCGGAAGCCCGAAACGGTCCCCGGATGGCGTACATGGACCCGCGTTCTCGGATGTACGTGTACGTGTCTGCCCACTATCACATACGTCAAAATATCACCATCATGTCCGATGGATGCGCCGTCGCGCCTCCCACAGGGTGCCAGCAGATTGACCACGTGGTTTCTTGCCGTTGAGGCAGCCGGGGCGCGCTTTGCTCGCGTCCGTCCGCGCGTTTTGCTTGCCGTTGAGGTGGCCGCGGAGCGCTGTGCTTTGGCGTCCCTACACATGCTCTGCTCGCAGTTGAGACAAATTTACAATGGCAACGCTAATAATTGTGTTACATATTCAGGATAATTTAAAATGCCACATGCGGAAATGCCCAAGACACTCATGACCTACATATGCATGCAATTATAATAAAATATAGGCTAAAAGGCTGGCTGGCGGCCTTCTGACAACGATCTTCTCGGACTCCATGATCAGCATAGCACCCTTGCGGCCGTTCATTCCATGTGTCCCGGCCCGCCTCCGCCTACGGAGCTGCTGGCGCTAGGAGGCTTTTGGGGCTGCTGGGCCTCTTCTAGAAGAGCTTGACAGCGTGCCATCGCACGCATGACATCTCCGCGGAAATGCTCCATTTCCATGTCTTTGGCCTGATAGCAAATTCTGTCCATGACCTCCATCATCAAGATACCACGTTGGCGATGTTCTACTTCGTTGGGGATGTCAACTCCATCAAGTATGCGCTCGAGCTTGGCCACCACATCGTCAGGATCGAGGTTGACATGACCGCCGCCGGCAATGATGAAGCCACAGGCTGGCTAGGTCTTGACTGAATCGTAGAGGTCCTCTGACTATTCCTTGCTGGGCATCAGGCTCTCGATGAGGACTGGTGACGACGGCTCTTCGGGTGGGTCGTCGATCATGCCATCGAGCAGCTCTAGATCTTTTGTATGGTGGATGGCAAACTGCTCATCGCACTTCCTCTGCAATATGTTGATTGTGCGCCCAAGGACTATCACACTGATATCACTGCCAATGAGCTATGGTGCCTGCACCGGCCGATGGAGCTCTTGCTTCTCGACCTGCTCCGGCTCGTTCTCCTCGCCAAAGATGTAACACAGGTAGGGGTCGACGTCGAAGCTTTTGTCGTTGCCTGGCATGCTTCGAATAACTAATGGTAGATGGGCGAGGACTAGATCTGCGCACAGTGTCGCGACGGTGCGTTGCCGCCTAGGTTATATGCAGCAAGCCATTAGTTGGTGGCGGAAAATCGATGAGGGAAGAGGTGGGATTTTACAATTCACCCATGTGGAGCGCGGGAAGCATTCGCCAGGCCGCGGGAAGACTAAGTAGAGCACACAACCCGAATACCGTATGCGGTGCCACATGTTATCTATCACACACGTGTTAACATCAGGAAATATATGTTTTACATACTAATCAAAGCACACGAATACTCGTAGACGCATCGTGTGCGATACTCCTAGCCACCGCAAGCAACTAGTTTGCATTTTTCAAAGTTTTTTGTACACACAAAATCACACACAAATTAATTGTAGGAACTGTCTGTGTTATAATTTCTCATCGCAAACAGTTCATCCGAGTGGGCAGTTTGCCGCTTATCGCACACATCTTGTTTACACGAATCATTTGTGTTCTTTGGTCTCATCGCAAGTAGTTCATCTATGTGAGTTATATGTCGTACATCACACACATTTTCTTAAGTTGAACCATTTGTGTTCTGTTACCTAATAAAAAACAATTCGTCCGAGTGAACCGTATGATGTATATCACACACACCTTCAACTGGCTGGCCGTTTATTTTGTGTTGCCTAATAACAAACAGTTCATTGGAGCGAACTGTATGCCGTATATCGCACACACATTGATCTGGCTGCCCGTTTATGTTGTTTTGTCTCATCACAAACTGTTCGTATGCACCAACTGTATGCCCTGCATCGCACACACATCTAAAATCTGAAACGTGTTTGATGTGTCCACCATCACAAATGTTTTGCATCTTTTTTGATGGTTTTTACATCCTCGTTTGCGATTAGTTCATCGCACACAGTTTCGTCAAAGGGTCTTTGATCGTAGTGTCACGTTAGCGGCATCCTGCAGTAGTGTTAATATCCAATGATCTTCATGAAAGTTTTTATTATATCCTCCCTAAATATCTATCACTTTGGGACCAATTTTTTTAAAAGCAAATTGCCATTGCAAATAACAAGCTCTCAAACAAATTTAAATGAAGAACGAGAGCACATATATCTTCAAAATTTCATCTCTCAAAATAATATAAGTGAAGCATGAGGGGATTTCTCCAAAAATTGTACTAACTCTCGAAATAATCTAAGTGAAACATGAGAGCATATTTCTTTAAAATAATAGCACCATCGTGCTAAAAAAGATATAAGTGAAGTACTAGGGCAATTCCATGGCTCAAAATTTTTAAGTGAAGAATAGAGAGCGATTCTAGTAAATCATATCATAATTATGTCTCTCTCAAATAGGCGTGTCCAGCAAGGATGATTGTGACAAACTAACATTAAAATCAAGAAAAGACTCATATAATACAAGACACTCCAAGAAATACTCATGATACGTGACGAATAAAAATATAGCTCCAAGTAAAATTACCGATAGTTGTTAGAAGAAAGAGGGGATGCCTTTCGGGGCATCCCCAAGCTTAGTTGCCAGATACTCCTTGAATATTACCTTGGGGTGCCTTGGGCATCCCCAAGCTTAGGCTCTTTTCACTCCTTATTCCTTCATCCATCGTGATCTCACCCAGAACTTGAAAACTTCAATCACACAAAACTCAACAAAACCTCGTGAGATCCATTAGGATAACAAAACTAATCTTTACTTTCAGTACTGTTGCATACCTCGTGAGGGTTTCTGGAATATTATGGTATAAATAGAGTCGGAGTTAGGTCAGGGGGGTGCTCATGGGCTCCACTACCCACTAGGGCGCGCCAGGGGCCTAGGGAGCGCATGGTGTCTAGTGGGACCCACGAGCCTGCCCTCGTGCGCTTCCTTGACTCCCTCGGTGTCTTCTAGGTTGAAAAAAACATTGTGGCATTTGGACTCCATTTGATATTGATTGTATGTGAATTAAAAAAAAACAAAAAACAACAACTGGCACTAGGCACTATGTTAATAGGTTAGTCCCAAAAAATGATATAAAGTTACTAGAAAAGGATTGTAAAACATCCAAGAATGATAATATAGCAGCATGGAACAATAAAAAATTATAGATACGTTGGATACGTATTTACTCACTTACCAGTAGCGCGGGCCAACTACCCGGCACTGCAGGAAGTTCGGTAGCAGTAGCGCATGCCATTTCTCTTGCGCTACTACTAAACCATCGTATCTTCTTTGGTTTTTTATTTCTTTGCCCCTGGTTCGTTAGATGTACTCATTCATCCCCACGCTCTTAACTTTTGCTCATTTTCCCCACTCCCTTGCCCAAAACCCTCATAACAGGTTACAAGGGACGTTGTCGTCGGGTCAATGCCTTTGACTGTTAACTCTGACAAGTGGGGCTGCGTAGGGCCGAGTCCACCTTTGACCGTTAACTCTGATGAGTGGGGCCATTCTCGTATAGTGGTTTTGTATGCTGACCATACAATGGTATTCGTATACGTGGGAGCATGCAACTGACCGCGGTCATGAGGTAGCACGTGTCCATGGGACATGTCTGAAACGTCCCATCGTATAAAAGAGGGGGAACCACCTCCCGGCACATCACCCTACCATTTCCCCCAAATCCCCTCCCTGCCGCATCGTCTTCCTTCCCCCCCACCGCGTCGTCTCGCTCTCCTCCACTGCCTCGATCACACCGTCTCGCTCTCACCCACCACATCCTCTTCCTCACCTTCATCGCCTCCATCTGTCCGATGGTGGACGCTCGTGGCGACGACGGAGCATCGGCCGGAGATGTAGTTGAGCTGTAGGACGCGGTGACCGCGGATGAAGTGAAGGACGTTGGCGGCGTCCACGGCAGTGCGGGGAAACTCGGAACCGCTGCAGATGTGGAGAATCAGGTGGCGGGCTCCGCCTCAGCGCTGCCGGAGCAGAAGGTGACGGCGTCGAGCGGCACAGTCCATCCCGATGCGCAGCCTGGCGAGGAGCAGGAGGTATTTGCACTTGCTTTTAGTTGCAATATTTAGGATATTAGCTTGTAGAGTTAGTTGCATATTGGTTAGATTGTGATTCGTATGGTGGTACAGATGGTTAGAGTAGTTGATTTAACGGATGGGCCGTGGTTTTCTGTATGGGGGGATGGGGGTTTTTGTACTAGGGTTAGAGTAGAAGTATCACAAATTGGGGGTTTTCATGCTACATACATGTATGCTTATTAGATTGGGTCTCTATTAGATTTGTTTTGGAATGCTACGTAGATTGGGGTTTTGAATGTCATATGCCCAAATGGAATCCATTGATTAAGAAGTTATTTGATTCATTAGTATATAAATTTGTCCATGATATGTAATTATATTAGCTCTGTTGTTTAATGTGTGTGCATGACAATGGAAAATGCAAATAGGATCATAGTATATTAGCCCTATGATCAATGTGTCATGTGTGCATATATAAATTTTCAATTTTCTTCTGCATTTACTAGTGATGGATGTAATTGTATATTCAGGAAGATGATTGTTGGGGGGGGGGGAGAGGAAGCTGGACCTTGCTGACTTCAAGGACCCTTATGATCCAGGGTATAGTGACGACAAAGAGTATGACGTAAGCCTACTTGAAATTTAGATTGTTCATTTAGTTCCTTTAACATGGTGTATATGAATCTATAATGTATTAATGTAATGCATTCATGTGTGCAGTATGATTCTGGAAAAGATGTGTACAATGGCAACGTCGCGTCCTTCCCTCCGAAGGAGGTGGAGAAGATCAAGGCCAAGGGAGTTGCTTCCTTCTACAACCAAAAGATCAAGAAGTGGCACTGCCCCAACTGCACCACCAAGCCAAAGCCAAGGGATGGCCGATTCGATCACCTTCTATTCAAAAATTGTCTCTTTTTGTTCATATAATATGTATGACCACGGATTCCCATACGTGTAATTAGCTTATTTTTCTTTGTCTTTTCAAACCACGGTTTCCCATGCATGTACACTCCTGATGCCGTGGTGGGTGTGAAAACGGGCTACTTCACATTTGACCCCGTTATTGGCACAGTGAAATAACATGTAGCACTCCGGCTATTTAATCCACCCACCGCATCTGCCATCCCTCATCAATCTACCATCATCTGCCATCTGCCCTTCTTGCTCATCGACCCCTTATCCTTCTTCTGGACATCCCTCAGCCATGCAGTACACCGAACCAACCTAATGCTTCCCACCCACCGTGCCGGAGAGGCTCTACCCTACCGGCGTGTACATTGAGCACACAATATGTGTGTGGGCGATATCAAGGTGGAGGACCGCAAGGAACTTCACCGAGTTCTTCCTCGGGGCCGGTTACCGCCACCTCCCGCGGGGATCTCCAACGATGTTCCGCGTCAAGGAGGTCATCCAAAACGGGGTCGTGGTTGCTCTCCTTGCCCACTTTACCAACACATTCGACGCCTTCTACCTCCTCGGTCAGGTGTTTTGGTGTGGCTGCAAGTTCATCGCTTTCACCACCCACAACATGTTCACAGAGTTCACCAACATCTTCCCCACCACGTCGTGCATGCACACTCTTACGTACCCCATCGACAATGCCACAGAGGAGCAGTGAAGGGCACCCGGAGGAGGAGCGAGGTGGAGAAGGCGGCGACTAGGGTTCTAAACCCTCTATCAATTTTTTGAGTCCATGCTATGTTAAGTTGTAATTGAACTTTGTTGGAGATGCTATGGGCTTGTTGGCCCTTTTACTAAGTTGAATTATTAAGTTTTCTATCTATTCTATTATTAACTTCTTCCTAGTTTGAACTATGTGATCGTGCTATGGGCTTGTTGGCCCTATCTACATATTTGTTGATTGTTTTCTTAGAGAGCTCGCTTTGTTAGTAACCACTTAGTGCATGCAGACACAACGAACCTTTTTTTGCACAAGCCACAAATATGTAGCCACCTAGCTAGTACATGCAGCCACAAAAATATAAAATATAAAACATACTATTAAATATTTTTGTCGTAGAAAAACGGGTGCAGATACGAGTGGGTCGAAAAGGCTGAAACTGATCGTAAAAAACGATGCTCTAAATCAAGGAGACAAGCGTGCGGGAAGAGAGGAACCAGCGACAGCGACCGTCGCTGCATCCGTGGCGGCTGGCGTGCACGAAAGCGGCCCGGTCAGTGCATCATGGCGGCACGCATCAGCGCATGCAGACTCAGTCGGTGCATGCAGGCTCGCTCCGCCCATCATGGCGGCGCGCATCGACGCGTGCATGCATGCTTGCTGGGTGCATGCATAGCAGGCTTCTGTCGTGGCGGCGCGCGCATGCGTTTAATGCAAGGGACATCCCACCGAAACCACAGCCCAACAGCCAAACAACGACACCGCCCAACGCTGCCCCACTTGTCAGAGTTAATGGTCAAGCCATTGACCCGACGGCAACGTCCGTTGTGACCTGTTCTGAGAGTTTAGGGCAAGGGCTTTAGCTATAGCATTGTTTCCCAACACGCGCTATAGCTAACTTATCTATAGCAGTAGCACGTTCGTGTAAAACGCGCTATAGCTAAGTGGCTATATCGCATATTTTGTAAAAGCGCTACTACTAACTTTGACTTGCCGCTTCGCGGCCATCCCTCCTTCCCCCCAATTCCCCATTCTTCTCGCCACACTCAAACCTCTCCCCCTCGCCGCCCCTGCTCCCTCGTCGCCCTGCCTCCTTCGACGCTAGAGCTGCCGCCGGAGCCGCATGCCCGCGGAGCCACCCGCGTCTGCTCCTCGCCGCCCCTGCTCCCTTATCGCCCTTGCCCCATCGCCGCCAGAGCCACAGTCGCCGTCACCAGAGCCCCTGCTCCCTTGCCGCCCCTGCTCCCTCGTCGCCACTACCACCCTCGTCCGCTCCTCATCGCCCCTGCTCCCTCGTTGTCCCTCCTCTCTGTAAGCCCCACCCCTCCCTCGTAAGTTAATTAACTTAGGTGAATTTAGTTGATTAGCTTAACTAAGTGAACTAAGTGAAGTAGCTAGGTTAATTTAGGTAAACTAACTAGGTTAATTTGGTGAAGTTAAATGAATGAAATTAGTAGCTTAAGTAGTTGTAGATGCTGAAGTAGCTAGCTAGGGTTCATCTAATTAGTTAGTAGCTTAAGTAGTTGTAGATGCTAAAGATGCTTAAGTAGTTGTAGATGCTGAATGTGCTGCTCATGTTTATGCTAGGAGATTTGTGTATATTTTTTCTTGAAGTGTCAAACACTAGGAGATGCAAATTTGAAGTGGTCATGTTATATGCAAATTCCTCAATAGTGTTTGCTCATTTTTATCTACTGTTGAGCCCAAGTGGCCTTTTGTTGTTTCTATGGAATGAAGCCGAGTGGCTATGTTTTGCCGGAATATTGATTCATTTCCGTTCTGACAAATTTCAAGTGCTCGATTTGTCCACTTTTTAGCAAAGGTCATGCCGAAATTTTCTGTGAATTTCGGCATGACTTGTGCTACAAACTAGGACATATCGAGTGCACTTATATTCCGCAGGGACGGGCGCGCCGTCCTCATCATCCTTTACCCCCGATTCTCCCATGCTCTTTTCTTGGACTCGTCAAAGAACTTGAAGAAAAAGGATTAGACTGACATCAAGTCTATTCTCGACAAAGCTATCTTAAGCTACCGCATACAGGAGGAGAGATCAAGGTCAGGAAGACAAGGAACCGCACGCCCGCCTTCGGCTATAAGACCAACTTCTGCTGCATCCAGCAACTGATTGATTGTCTGAGTGATGGATTCTATGTCCTCCGCTTCATGTTGGAGTACAGACGGGATCACCAGAGACTTCACATGTCACCTACATCCGGCGATGGCCATATTCTGCAATGGGCAAGGACACAAGGAGATATCCCGGATCACCAACGCCGGGCTGAGTTCTATCACATCTAGTAGTTAGTTTAGGTTCTCTCGTGTATATCATTGTTTAGATGGATGCCGATGTAGTTGCAAGTATTCAAGACTTGTATCGCTATTTTCGAGATGATGATGAGATATCACTTTCTGTTCGATGATGATTACATGATTTGATGAGACTATTTGTATGTATATGCTATGATTACATTTGTATGTGTATGATATACTAAAGATCATTGGATAAATACTGTTGAAATACAAAACAAATATGAAAAAAATCAGAAACAAATAGAACTAGCAGCAGCGAGGGAAACAAAGTTAGCAGCAGCACGCTCCTACGAGTAGCGCGTTCTACATCACAGCGCTGCAGCTATTAGCAGTAGCGCTTTCAAGTAAGGAACACTGCTGCTAACCAGCTATAGAAGTGGCGCGTGTGGGAGAGCGCTACTTGTATAGGTTAGCTGTAGCGTCGTATCAGTAGCGTAGGTACCCGCGCTGCTGATACACCTAAAACCAGCACTACTGATACGCTTTTCCCTAGTAGTGCGAAAGGGCGCCAACTAGCAAAAAAGTTAATTCGGCTGAGATTGATTCTTTGAGTGAAAAAGTTGATGCTCTTATAAAAATGGTTGCTATTAAAAATGCTCATAATGATCTTAATGATATGCCTTTGTCTACTTTGGTTGAGCGAACTAGTGAAGCTATAGATGTGAACTTTATCTCTAGGAATAATTTTAACAACAATGCTTCTAGAGGTAATTTTAATCCTAGGCCTTTTCCTAGTAGTTCCTCTAATAATTATGGTAATTCCTATGGAAGTCAATCTTACAATAATAATAGGAATACCTCTGATCTAGAGAATAATATTAAGGAATTTATTAATACTCAAAAAATTTCAATGCTTCCAAAGAAGAAAAATTGAATAAGATTGATGACATGTCTAGGAGTATTGATAGAACTTCTCATGATGTAGAGAATCTCAAGTTGAAATTTTTTGTGCCTAAAGTAGAAGAATCAATTAAATCTCTTTATGTTTCTATGGATGAAAGTCGGAAAAGAATTGCCATGCTTAGAGCTAAACAAGAATTTTTAGAAAAGGCATTTTTAGTGATTGCTTTCATAAAAATGATGAAGACATTAAAATGCTTGTTGTTTCTTCTATTGATTGTTTGTTTAGTAAAGTCCAAATTGATGATAAAGGGACTGGAGAAGAGGCGACTTTAGGTAGAAGGCATCCTGATATTTTGGAGGTTGAAAATCTTGTTGAGAAAATTGATAAAAATGGGTTTGGAGAGGTCAAGACTTTAACTAGTGATGTGCCGACTGTCTTGGATTACAAAGACTTTAATTATGATATTTGTTCTTTGATTGATTGTACTTCTTTGTTACAATCCATGATTAATTCACCCCATGCCTATGAACAAAATAAAGCTTCTACTAAACATATTGTTGATGCTACAATAAAAGCTTTGGATGGATAAGTTGGAATTGGAAGTATCAATTCCTAGAAAGTTGCATGATGAATGGGAACCTACAATCAAATCAAAATTAAAAATTATGAGTGTTTTGCTTTGTGTGATTTGGGTGCTAGTGTTTCCACAATTCCGAAATCTCTTTGTGATGTTCTTGGTCTTACCAATATTTAAGATTGCTCTCTTAATTTGCATTTGGCGGATTACACTATTAAAAAGCCTTTGGGAAGGATCGATGATGTTCTTATTCTTGCGAACAGGAACTATATACCCATAGAATTTATTGTTCTTGACATCGATTGCAATCCGTCTTGCCATGTTATACTTGGTAGACCGTTTTTGCACACTATTGACGCGGAGATTGACATGAAAGAAGGGAATATTAACTTCCAATTTCCCTTGAGAAAGGGCGTGGAACACTTCCCTAGAACCAAGATCAAATTGCCTTATGAATCTATAATGAGGGCAGCTTATGGAACATCCAACAAGGATGACAACACTTGAGATCTTTGCTTTTTGCCTAGCTAAGGGCGTAAAATGATAGCGCTTGTTGGGAGGCAACTCAACTTGTATCTTTTTGCTTTTTGATGTCCTTGCTGTGTTCAATAAAATAACCTTTATTACCTTTGTTGAGATGTGTTTTTTTGGTTTGAATAAAGGTTTTTGCCAAGCAAAGCCTTAGGATCATGTTGGGTGTTAGTAGATTTTATCTTGCTGGAAAACAGAAACTTTTGCACTTACGAGAAAAATTCTCATTTTTAACAGAAGAGTGCTTTTTGGTTGATTATTTTTGCATAAGATTAATATACAAATTGCCCACGTGGACCTTTTGTTACAAGATTTTTAGAGTTACAAAAGTATTTGAAACTTCCAGATTACTACAGGCTGTTCTGTTTTTGACAGATTCTGTTTTTATTGTGTTATGTGCTTGTTTTGATGATTCTATGGTTTTCTTTTATGAGTTTTTGCCATAGAAAAGTTGGAATACAGTAGATATAATACAAATACAAAATATGAATTGGTTTTCTATAGTAGTGATTTGTTTTCTTATACTAACGGATCTCATGAAAGTTTTGTTGAGTTTTATGTGATTGAAGTTTTCAAGGTTTGGGTTATCATACAATGGATGAAGGAATAAGGAGTAAGAAGAGCCTAAGCTTGGGGATTCCTCGGAATCCCAAGCTATTATCCAAATATAAGCAAGCAACTAAGCTTGGGGATGCCCCCGAGTGGCATCCCCTCTTTCTTCTAACGACCATCGGTATTTTACCCGAAACTATATTCTTATTCGTCACATGATATGTGTTTTGCTTGGAGCGTCTTGTATGGTATGAGTATTTGCTTGTTTTGTTTTGCTTTTTAATTTATCAATCCTTGATGTACACACCTATTAGAGAGAGCCAAAATTATGCCATGACTTGTTAGAATAGCACTCTATGCTTCACTTAATTTTTTTGAGCTATGGATTTGCTCTAGTGCTTCACTTATATCTTTTTGAGCACGGTGTGCTTTAGTATTTTTGAATAAATACTCTCTTGATTCACTTAGACTTATTTGAGAGTTAGTAATTTTTTTAAGAAATTCTTTCTTGCTTCACTTAAATTATTTTGAGAGAAAGAAAAAAAATTTATGCTCATGATCTGCACTTATATATTTTTGAGCTTGTCAAAAGCAACACATGAAAATTAGTTCCAAAGTGATAGATATCCAAGAAGGATATAATAAAAACTTTCATGAAGATCATTGGACAAAATAAACTTGATTCATTGTAATAGTTTTGAGACATGATGATATGATATGTGAGTCATTTTAATGAGTAATTATGCTTTAGTAAGAATATTAGTGTTAATGTTTGTGATTCTCTATGCAAGCACGAAAGTCAATAATCATGCAATAAAATTACATCCTACTTGTTGTGCATTATTCGGTGTTATTTATGCTCAATGTTCGCCTATGAGATTATTCGTTTCATGGTTGGTCGCTTCCCACTCTTTTGCTAGCCTTCATTTTGCACAAGTATGATCACTACTTGTGCATCCAAAATCCTTTATCCCGGTTTCGCCACATGAGTCCACCATACCTACCTATATGCAGTATTTCCTTGCCGTTCTATGCAAATTTGTATGTGCCATCTCTAATTTTCAAAATAAATTTCCCTTTTGTGTGCCCGTACCTCTCGTGAGGCGGTTAGGGGTGGCCAATATTTTCCATGCTAGATGTGTTATTCTCATGATGAGTGTTTATTCACATGTCATTGCACGAGAGTAAGGCAAAGGTATTAGGGATGCCCAGTCCCGAAATGAAAAACAAATTTACTTTATGTTGTCAAATAATAAATTCCTTGGAAAGTGTTGGTTTGCAAAGCAACTGTGGATTCAGCTAGCCATGGCTTGTGAACGTTTGGTGGAAAAGGAATAAACTTCATTTTATGTTTGGGAACCGCCTATGATATATCTAGCGTGGAAAGTGTTGGGAACCTCAAGTCGTTTTCGTTGGTGGGAAAAGTACACCTCCCAAAATATTTTTATCTCTCAATTTAAGGTTTGAGCTCTAGCACCTCTAATAATCCCTACTTCCCTCTGCGAAGGGCCTTTCTTTTACTTATGCAATTTTATTTTTGAATTTGAGTCTCAATATTCTCTTATAAAGCACTAACTAGGAAACACTATGATCGTACTTGAGGATTGGGTGTAACTAATATGTGAATGTGTTTCATGAATGGATCAATGGTTGAGCATGATGGGCTAGGGATAACTTATTTTAGCATTGATATTTTGAAAGACATGGTTGCTTGTTGATATGCTGGAGTATTTAAGTCCCATGTCAAAACTAGACTATTGCTTTGAACCATATAAAATTCCAAACGTCCATGCTATAAAGAAAAGAATATGTTATAACATGGTAGGCAGCATCCCACATAAAAAATTCTGTTTTTATCATTTACCTACTCGAGGACGAGCAGGAATTAAGCTTGGGCATGCTGATACATCTCCAACGTATCTATAATTTTAGGTTGTTCCATGCTGTTATATTATCATTCTTGAATGTTTTACAATCATTTTATAGTCATTTTATATCATTTTTTGGTACTAACCTATTGACATAGTGCCAAGTGTCAGTTGCTGTTTTCTGCATGTTTTTTACATCGCAGGAAATCAATATCAAACGGAGCCCAAACACCGCGGAACTTTTTGGAGAATGTTTATGGGCCAGAAGACACCGAATGGGCCAGAGCAACACCTGGGGGGTGCCCCGAGGGGGCACAACCCACCAGGGCGTGCCAGCCCCCCCGGCGCACCCATGTGGGTTGTGCCCACCTTAGTGGCCTCCCGCACTGCCTCTTCACTCTATAAATACTCAGATTTTCCAGAAACCCTAGAGGACTTGACAAAATTCTATTTCAGCCGCCGCAAAGTCCAGAACCACCAGATCCAATCTAGACACCATCACGGAGGGGTTCACCACCTCCATTTGTTCTCTACCACCCAAGGATCGACCACGTCTATGTGTTGTAGCGCGACTAGGTTTTCTCTTTCAAAGTCGGTGAGTCGACCCTCGAAGTCGACATGCATTTCGCGGCGACCATCACGGTGACCCCATCCAGCGAGCCTGCTGAGGTGCCTGTTGACGGGCAGACCAACGGGGTTCTCGATGCCTAGATAATTCGTGCAGTAGGAGATGCACTCTTCGGTCAGAAAGCCCCTGGCTATGCTTCCCTCTGGACGTGACATGTTGCGAACGTATCCTTGGATGATATCGTCCACGATATGGACCAGCATATGCACCATACCGTCGAAGAATGCGGGCGGGAAGTACATCTCAATCTCGCATAGTATCACCATGGTGTCTTCCTGTAGCCTTCTGAGTTGCCTCACGCCAACAGACTTCCGAGAGATGACGTCAAAAAAGTTGCATAGGCCAAATAGGGTTTCACGGACGTGCGCGTCCATGATCCCACGGATTGCAACTGGAAGTATGTGCGTCATCAGCACGTGACAGTCGTGAGACTTCATCCCGCTGAACTTCAGCTTCGCCTGGTCTAGGTATATGTTTATCTTCCCTACGTAACCGTAAGGAAGTTGTACTCCTACGACGCAGGTGAAAAACTGCTCGATCTCCTCCTGACTTAGAGTGAAGCACGCGGGAGGGTAGTCATTTCCGGTCTTCTTGGACTTTTTGCCTTTGCGACGACTTTACGTGTCCTGCTTCGCCTCATCATCATCATCATAATCATCATCATCATGATCATCATATATAGGGTGAAGCTCCTGCCTGATGCCCATTGATTTCAAGTCTGCCCTTGCTTTCGGCCCATCTTTGGTCCTCTCTGGCATGTTGAGCAGGGTACCAAGCAGACTCTCGCACACGTTCTTCGTGATATGCATTACATCAAGGTTGTGAGGCACACGGTGGATCTTCCAGTACGGCAAGTCCCAGAAAACAGACCTCGTTTTCCATACCTTCAGCAGCGGCTCTGGCGCCTTTCGCTTCTTTCCCGGCTCTGGCGCCTCTTGCTTCTTTCCCGGCAGTGGGCAATCTTTCCAATTTTTCAACAACTCGTCTATTTCCTCGCCGCTCCTCGTACGCGGGTGTCCTCGGGGTTCGGTTTCACCATCGAACAGATCCTTGCGTTTTCTCCCAGGTCATCGTCGCGAAGCGACCTTCGATGTCCCATGAACACGATTTTCGAAGACCCGGGATCTCTATCTAGCTAGCGATACGTTGTGTAATCCATGCACCTGACGCATCCAGAAAATCAGTGGACCACCTGCCCCGCGACATATCCGTAACCGAGATAGTCATGCACCGTCGTGAGCAGCGCGGCTCTCATAGGGAAATATTCTTTCTTTGCGGCGTCCCACGTATTGGCTAGCGTTTTCCACAGCGTGTCTAGCTCCTCTTTCAGCAGCCCCAGATACAGATTGATGTCGTTCCCTGGTTGTTTAGGTCCTTCAATTAGCATACTCATGTGAATGTACTTCCTCTTCATGCATAACCAGGGGGGAAGGTTGTACATCCACACAAACACAGGCCAGGTGCTATGTGTGCTTCTCTGGCTGCCAAACGGATTGACTCCATCGGTGCTCGCGCCCAGCACGATGTTCCTTGGATCGTTCCCAAATTCTAGGTCTCCGAAGTTCAATGCTTGCCACTGGCTCGCATCCTTAGGGTGACTCAGCATCTTGTCTTTTTTATCTATCTCCGGATCATTTGCGTCATCTTCTCGCTTCTTCTCCTCCCTATCCGCGTGCCAACGCAAGAGCTTTGCTACCTCAGGGTCCGCGAAATACCGCTGCAGATGAGGAGTGATCGGAAAGTACCACACCACTTTTCGAGGAGCTTTCTTCCTCTTCTTGTATCGAGTGACGCCGCACACCGGACATATGGTAGACTCCGCGTGCTCATCCCGATAAATGATGCAATTGTTCATGCACACATGGTATTTCACGTGCGGTAAATCCAGGGGACACACGATTTTCTTCGCCTCCTCCAAACTGGTGGGGCACTTGTTCCCCTTGGGAAGACGTTCGTGCCAGAATGACATGTTCTCGTCGAAGCATGCGTCGGTCATTTTGTATTTTACCTTCATCTCCAGAGCCATGAGCGTTACTTTCAGGCGGGTATCCTCGGGCCTGCATCCTTCATACAATGGAGTAACCACGTCTAACTCAAGTTGATCCATCTTGGCTTTCTCTCGGGCGGCAGCTCTTGCGTTATCGGTCTGCTTGAGAAGCAGCTCTTGAATATGAGGGTCCTGCACCCAGCCCATCGATGGTCCAGCGTCGTCTGCTCCGCCGGCATCATCATCTTCATGATCATGCCCGTCGTCTGCTCCGGCATCTTCCTCATAATCATGTCCTGCATCTTCTACATAATGACTGTGTACAACATCACCGTCGTGATCATCTCCTGGGGATTCTTCGTCTTCTCGCCCACCCAAGCCGCGGTGGTTGTCTTGCTGCCCTTCCTCATTTCTTGCACGGCCCCATGGACGACTTCGTAGTCATCTTCATCACCTTGCCACCGATAGCCATCCATGAAACCACGCAAGAGCAGGTGGACCCGCACCTGCCCGGAATCCGGGTCCGCAATAAGGCTCTTCAGCTTGCATCTTCGACACGGACATCTTATCTCCGTCTCGTTCTTTTGAAGCATCTCGGCCTTCGCGGACCTCAAAAACCTATCCACGATGCCTTCGGTCATCGTGCGCACCATGGTCGCCTGCGGGGTAGAGCAAAACGATATTTTAGAACCAAGAAAAAATTTGCAATGACTTTCCCTAAAAATAGGACAAAAAAGAATGCTTAATGCCAAAATTCTCACCGAAACGGAAATGAATCAACATTCCGGGAAAATATTGGCAACTATCGCATTTCAAATACCGGTACACCTCCAAACACAAACACATATACAACACAACAAACATATGCAACACCACGAACATACATAGATCTAGCTAGGCCATAAAAAGTGCATGTGCACATTGTTGTATGGAGAACAACATAAATATAGCATCCCCCCTTACTTACCTATCAAAACAAGGTAATTTAACCACTTAATTTGAATGAATCTATGGTGGAAATGAGGTGAAAAAGAGGAGGGTCCTGAGACAAGGAGGAGGTGGAGAGAATGAAGTGGGGATAAAGTGAGTGTGGGTAGGAGAGGCTGTCCAAAATATCTTGTTGCTGCCCACTTACTAATGGCGCACCCACTATAAATGCGCCATTAGTAATCCAGGTTACTAATGGTGCATCTTCAGTTAGTGTGCCATTACTAGCTTTGAAACAAAAAATAAAAAAATAAAACAATACTAATGGCGCACTGTCGCACAGTGCGCCATTACTAGTTTTACTAGTTTAAACTAGTAATGGCGCACTGTGGAACAGTGCGCCATTAGTAGTTTTGCAAAAAAAGAATAAAAAATATAATTAAAAAAAGAACATTAATGGCACACTTTACTGCTGGTGCGCCATTACTAGGTACAACTAGTAATGGCGCACTTTGTCTGGATGCGCCATTAGTATGTTTGGACAGGCGCACTAGTTCAAAAAAAACTTTTTGATACTAATGGCGCACCCTGGGCCAGGTGCGCCATTAGTAGTTTGAACTCTAATGGCGTATCTGAGGTTGGTGCGTCATTAGTATATACTAATGGCGCACTGCTTGTCTGGTGCGCTATTAGTATCAATTCCATCTATAGCCCTTTTCCTAGTAGTGGAAAAGCCTAACAATCATGTTTTGAACTAAATTGGTCCGACCGAGTTTCATGATTCGATCCCACCGAGTTGATCATATCGATCCCACCGAAAGCCTAACGTTCACATTTTGAACTAAATCAGTCCGACCAAGTTTCACTATTTGGTCCCACCGAGTTTGGTAAATTGTGTGTAACGGTTAGATTTTGTGTGGAGGCTATATATACCCCTCCACCCTCTCTTCATTCATGGAGAAAGCCATCAGAACATGCCTACACTTCCAGCATACATTTTCTGAGAGAGAACCACCTACTCATGTGTTGAGACCAAGATTTTCCAATCCTACCATATGAATCTTTATCTCTAGCCTTCCCCAAGTTGGTTTCCACTCAAATCTTCTTTCCACCATATCCAAATCTGTGAGAGAGAGTTGACTGTTGGGGAGACTATCATTTGAAGCACAAGAGCAAGGAGTTCATCATCAACACACCATCTATTACATTTTGGAGAGTGGTGTCTCCTAGATTGGTTAGGTGTCACTTGGGAGCCTCCGACAAGATTGTGGAGTTGAACCAAGGAGTTTGTAAGGGCAAGGAGATCACCTACTTCGTGAAGATCTACCCTAGTGAGGCAAGTCCTTCGTGGGCGATCGCCATGGTGGGATAGGCAAGGTTGCTTTTTCGTGGACCCTTTGTGGGTGGAGCCCTCCGTGGAATCGCGCAGCCGTCGCCCTTCGTGGTTGAAGTCTACATCAACGTGAATGTATGATAGCACCACCTATCGGAACCACGCCAAAAACATTTGTGTCTCCACTTGCGTTTGCACTCTCCAAAGCCCTCCCTTTACCTTCATATGCAATGATTTAGTTTCCACTACTACAACTCTAGAATTGCATGTGTAGGAAGATTTCTTGACCTGTGCTAAATTGCTAAAAATTGTCAAAACATAAAATTGGGAAAAGGCTAAGTTTTTATTTGGTCAAGTAGTCTAATCACCCCCCGTCTAGACATACTTTCGATCCTACAAGTGGTATCAGAGCTTTGGTCTCCATCTTCCTTGATTTCCATAGCTTTGGTAATTATAGCCTTGGTTTCACAACCTAGGAGAGTATAGCGTCTAGCGAGGGAAGTTACCACAGTAGAGGTCCTTACTTCGATGGAACTAATTTTGCTAGTTGGAAGCTTAAGATGAAAATGCATATTCTTGGCATAACCCCGCCATTTGGGCTATTGTTTGCTTTGGTTTGCAAGGTAAATTCTTCGATGGGAAGGAACCAAACCGTGAAGCCTCCGTTGAAGAATTGAAGATGTTTCAATACAATGCTCAAGCTTGGGATATACATTTCAAAGGATTGTGCCCCGAAGAATTCAACAAAATCAGCCGTTTTGAGAATGCAAACGAAATTTGGGATACTTTGATTGATATGCACGAAGGTACGAACTCCGTTAAGGAATCCAAGATGGATGTGCTTCAAAGTCAATTTGACAATTTCAAGATGAAGGATGGGGAAGGTGTCGCTGAAATGTACTCTAGGCTTTCTCTCATCACAAATGAGATTGCCGGCTTAGTAAGAGAAGAAATGACCGATAGATTCATCATCAAGAAAATCCTAAGAGCCTTGGATGGAAAATATGACACCGTGTGCACATTGATCCAAATGATGCCCAATTAAAAAGATCTCAAACCAACGGAAGTCATTGGAAGAATTGTTGCTCATGAGATGTCACTCAAAGATAAAGAAGACCTTCACAACAAATCTTGTGGTGCCTACAAAGCTTCATGTGATGCTCCTACATCATCAAGTGAGAAACAAGTCTTCAAAGAGAATTGAGCTTAATGGTGAAGAACTTCAACAAATTCTACAAGAATAGAAGCAAGGAAAGAAGTTCCAAGTCAAGGTCCTACAATGACAAAGATCTTCCAGTCGTGATCAGAATTGCTACAATTGCGGGAGACCCGGACACTACACAAATGATTGTACGGCTCCACACAAGAGAAGAGACAACTCACCTAAAAGGAGGAGTAGAAGAGAAGATTCACCACCAAGAGAGAGAAGGAGTAGAGATGATCGTTATGAACGAAGACCCTCTCGGAGAAGCAAAGATTCGGAGAGGAAGGATAAATCATCAAGGAGCTATACAAGACGAAGACATCAAGCTCATGTTGGTGAATGGGTATCCGGTTCTGACTCCGATGACCACTTCGAAAGAAGATACTACTCCGACTCCAAAGATACTCAAGATGAAGGTGTTGCCGGAATTGCTCTTGTGTCATCCAACTCCTACGACATATTTGACTCACCAAATGAAGGTATTGGAAGATGCTTCATGGCTAAAGGTCCTAAGGTATCACACCCCTAGTATCTTGATTTCAATAGTGATGAAGATGACTTGCTAGGAGATGATGATTTACTTGTTGGTAGCAATAGTGACGAAACCTATGACGAAAACTATGATGAAATTGCTATTAATCATGCTAATAAAGATAAAATGAATGACACTGATAAGGATAAGATTGAGCGTCTAACTAAAGAATTAAACACTCTCAAGTTAGCTGATGAAACTACCTTAGAGGATCATCGAGAACTTTTGAGGACTCATGAGAAGCTATGCTTTGAAAAGCTCAATCTAGAGCAAGAGCATGAGTTCTTAAAAGCAATCAATGATGATCTTCGTAAGAAAAGTTCTTCTTACATTGCCAAGCATTTACTCTTGTGTACTTACATGCCACAAGTAAAATCTAGCAACTAGAACAATATTATTTCTCTAGTAGTAAAAATTATCATGATAAAACAAATGTTGTTGCTTCTAGTAGTTCTCTTGATTCCACTAATGATTCTTTTAGCCAAGTTACAATTGAGCAAGAAAATAGCTTATTGAAGGGAATTATAGAGAAAGATGTTTATAAGAGCCTTGCCGGGAGTGAGGAATTGGAGGAAATTGTACGCAAGAAAGGAAGGCACCGGAAGAATCAAGGTGTTGGTTTTGAACGAAAGTTCAATGCTAATGGAGTTGAGTGGGAAGAAGATCAATACCCTAAGACAAAGTTTGTTCCTCAACAAGAGAAGTATGATCCTACTTCCTTCAAGTGGACACGAGCCCAAGATGATCCTCCACCACAAGACCTCAAGCTAAAGGGCAAGGACAAGATTCAAGAAGGGATTGATGCATTTGAAGAAGCTCCTAAGGCCTTGGTCAAGTGGATTCCCAAGACTACTTCAAGTTATACTTCATCGAGTACATCTATGATACGTCTCCAACGTATCTATAATTTTTGATTGTTCCATGCTATTATATATTCTGTTTTGGATGTTTAATGGGCTTATTTATACACTTTTATCTTATTTTTGGGACTAACCTACTAACCCAAGACCCAGTGCAAATTGCTGATTTTTTTGGCCTATTTCAGTGTTTCGTAGAAAAGGAATATCAAACGGAGTCCAAACGGAATGAAACCTTTGGGAGAGTTATTTTTTGGAACAATATCAACACAGAAGACTTGGAGTACACGCCAGGAAGCAAAGGAAGTGGCCACGAGGGTAGTGGGCGCGCCTAGGGGGTAGGTGATACGTCCAAAACGTATCTATAATTTCTGCTTGCTCCATGCCTCTTTTGGGTGATATTGCTAAGATATTTATACACTTCCATACACTTTTGATCATATTTGGACTAACCTATTAACTCAGTGCACCCCAGTGCCAGTTTCTGTTTTCTGCTGTTTTTGTATTGCAGGTTTTCCCATCATGTAAACTGCCAGAAAAATCCCGGAAAAATTATATAAAAAATCAGCGTTCCGGAAGCTTCCACACGGCCGAAGTAGGGCCGGAGGGGGGCCACCAGGGCTCCAGGCGCCTGATACGTCCAAAACGTATCTATAATTTCTGCTTGCTCCATGCCTCTTTTGGGTGATATTGCTATGATATTTATACACTTCCATACACTTTTGATCATATTTGGACTAACCTATTAACTCAGTGCACCCCAGTGCCAGTTTCTGTTTTCTGCTGTTTTTGTATTTCAGGTTTTCCCGTCACGTAAACTGCCAGAAAAATCCCAGAAAAATTATATAAAAAATCAGCGTTCCGGAAGCTTCCACACGGCCGAAGTAGGGCCGGAGGGGGGCCACCAGGGCTCCAGGCGCCCTGGTGGCGCGGCCCCCCTCCTGGCCGCGCCGGGGGGGGCGCCTCGGCCCCCCAGGCCTCCGCTGATGCCCCCCTTTGGCATATATTTAACACGCGTCCCGAAACCCTCGAGGACGGAACCATTTTTCGCGATCTCATCTCTGTTCTGCCGCCGCCGCGCTTCCAAGATCGGGAGCACCAGGAGAACTCTTCCCGACACCCTGCCGGAGGGGAGGATCACCACCGGGAGCCTCTCCACCACCATGGACGCCTCCCGGATGAGTTGTGAGTAGTCTCCCTTGGACCATGGGTCCATGACCAGTAGATATGAGATGTTCTCCTCCCCTTCTTGTGCTTAACTAATTAGACCTCGTGAGCTGCCCTACATGATCGAGGCACATATGTAATCCTTATGCTGTTGCTATGATGAGTTTGCTGGGATCCGATGGATTGTGAGATTATGTTCAAATTGTGTTTGAGTAATATATTTGATTTACCTCTTTTATATTTATGTTCTTAAGTAATTCTTGCATGTTCTCTGTTGCTATTTATTGCTTTGGCCAAGTAGTAGGTAGTGACTCCAAGAGGGAACGTTATGCTTGATTGTGGGTTCATGCCCCTCGATGACTAGTTTGAGTGACAGAAACATGAGTCTAGGGGATGTGCTGTTGCCACAAGGGGGAAAACGATGGTGCTTGTACTCGCGGGTACAACGATTGTTTACTTTACGCAAAGTTCTTTTAATGCAGTTGTCTGTTGCTTTGAGTTTACACTATGGGTGGGACTCGCAACTTAATACCAGCGAGATGTTCTGGATAGATATCTCAAGGTGGATGATTAGTAGTAGATGCAGATGGATTTCGGTCTACTTGCCTTGGTGTACCGCCCATGCTTTGAACCTCTACCTTTCTTGCAACATAGTTAGCATTGGTTTGCGCACATAATTCTGTCAATTGCCCAGCTGTAATTCATTTACCTCACATAGCTGTTTTATCGTCTTTTAGGAGAGAGACATCACTAGTGAACATCATGGGACCCCGGTCCATATTACCATCACTGATCACATCCGCTATTTACTTTCTATTTTTACTTACTAGTTGCAGCAATACCTATCACTATTATCTCTTGCGTTTGATCCTTTGTAAACGACAAGGCCGGAGGGATTGACAACCTCTCTCTACTCGTTGGGAGCAAAGTTATTTGTATCTGTGTGCCGGTCCAAGTTGATTGCTAAGTATCTGGCGCCGTTAGCAGTTGACACCTTCTTTTTGAACCTTGGAGTCTCAGGGGAAATCGATCCTTGGTATCTTTGCCAAGGGAAAACTTCCGCTACACTGCATCTCAAACCTTCCACTTGGGGTAACCAACGAGGGGCGAGAAGCCATCAAGCAAAGTTTTCTGGCGCCGTTGCCTGGGACTCCACTCTTCAAGATAGGGGAGTTGCACGCTATCTTTTACCTTTGCTTTTTAGTCTTGTCAGTTTACCTTTCAGTTTTGCTTTAGTATCTTCTATCGAAAATCACAAAAATAGTTATCTTGCTTGCTTGCTGCTATGGGTTCCACCGAGAACACCAAGTTGTGTGACTTCACTAGTCATAACAACGATGACTTTATTTGCACGCCTATCACTATTCCTGCCACTTCAGCACCTTCTTATGAAATTAAACCTGCTTTACTGAACCTAGTTATGAAAGATCAATTTTCCGGTGCTGGAGATGATGCTGCTTTACACTTGAACAATTTTGTTGAACTTTGTGATATGCAAAAGTACCAAGAAATAGATGGTAATATTGTTAAGCTTAAGCTTTTTCCTTTCTCCTTGAGAGGAAGAGCTAAAATTTGGTTTCAATCTTTGCCTAGAAATAGCATAGATTCATGGGACAAGTGCAAAGATGCTTTTATTGGAAAATACTATCCACCTGATAAAATTATCCAACTAAGAAGTAACATAATGAATTTTGAACAATTGGATAATGAACACGTTGCCCAAGCTTGGGAACGCATGAAATCTCTTGTCAAGAACTGCCCTACTCATGGTTTGACTACTTGGATGTTTATCCAAACTTTTTATGCAGGCTTGAACTTTACCTCGCGGAACTTGTTAGATTCGGCCGCGAGAGGAACCTTTATGTCAACTACACCTGGTGCTGCCACGAAGCTTCTCGATGAGATGATGACCAATTATTCTCAATGGCACACCGAACGCGCTCCAACAGGTAGGAAGGTAAACTCTGTCGAGGAGATTTCCTCCCTAAATGAAAAAGTTGACTTGATCATGTCTCTACTTTCGAAGCAATCTTCTATTGATCCTCGCGATGTTCCTTTAAATTCTTTGATTGCTCAAGAACAAGTAGATGTGAACTTTATCTCTAGAAACAATTTCAATAACAATGCTTATAGGAGTAACTTTGGTAGTAATCCTGGACCGTTCCCCTCTAATTCCTATGGGAACAACAATGCTTATCCTAGCACCAAGAACTCCACTTTTGAACTAGAGATTATGCTTAAAGATTTCATCACTACCCAAAAAGCCTTCAATAAGAGTGTAGAAGAGAAACTAAACAAATTAGATGATCTCTCTTCGAAGGTAGACAATTTAGCCCATGAGGTAGAGTTGCTTAAAATTAGAACTTCTCCTCTTGAGGAGAGGAAGGTCACTCCTATGAATGCGATTCAAGTGCAAATTAATGAAAACATTAGGATGTTGGCTAAACTTAAAGAGAGATGGGCTAGAGAAAGGGAGGAAGAAGATAGACTTAAGAACCTTCCTACCCACCACACTGTTGCTACTATCCAAGTTGTTGAGGATATCCAAACTCTTAGCACCCAATGCACTCCTGGTCCCATTGGACCTATTAATGGTGATGCTATGACCATAGAAATTACCAAACAAGTGAACCTAAAGGACACCACTACCACTTTACTTGATAGTAGTGACCTTGATTTTGACAATTGCACTCTTACCGAAGTTATTGATTTCCTTCACAAGATGTCTAAAGATCCCCACACTAGCACGCTTAATCTTGCCTTCATAGAGCATATCGCTAATGCTCTCATCAAAGCTAGGGAGGAGAAACTTAGAGTAGAAGCCTCCATACCTAGAAAGCTAGAAGATGGTTGGGGTCCTATGATTAAAATTAAGTTGAATAACTTCTCTTGCTATGCTTTATGTGATGTTGGAGCTAGTACCTCCGTTATGCCCAAAAGAATATATGACATGCTTAAATTGAAACCTTTTGATTCTTGTTCTTTTGGTGTTCGTCTTGTTGACTCTTCCATAAAGAAACCTTTGGGGAGGATCGACGATGTTCTTATCATTGTCAATGACAATTATGTTCCCGTTGATTTTACTATTATAGACATTGAATGTGAACCTTCTTGTCCAATTATTTTGGGACGTCCTTTCCTTCGCACCGTTGGTGCCATCATTGACATGAAAGAGGGGAATATAATATTCCAATTTCCTCTCAAGAAAGGGATGGAACACTTCCCTCGAAAGAAGATTAAGTTACCTTTTAAGTCCGTTATACGGGATAGCTATTCTTTTACTCTTGATAAGACTTGATCTCTTTGCATTATGCCTAGCTTAAAGGCATAAAAGAAAGCGCTTTTGGGAGGCAGCCCACAATGAATAAAATTTTATTTTGCTTTTGTTGTGTCTTGATGTTTTTACTAGAGTAGCATCATCATTGTATCTTTACTTTTCAGCTTTGTTCCATGTATAGCCTTTGATTGCAAGAAAGTTCAAAAGTTGTGACGTGCTGTCCAGGAAACAGATTCTGTCCTTGGATAGAAAAAATCGTATAAAATCACCAGTTCATCTTTTTGGTCTGAATTTTGTCGACAGCGTGCTCTATACAATTGTCTTTCGGGCGTCTGTTCTGAGTTTTTTGATTAGAGTTGCAGAAGTGCCCCGAAAAAATCATTTACTACCTGCTGGTCTGTTTTTCACAGATTCTGTCCTGTTTTGCCTTTCCTTCATTTTGCAAACCTTGAGCTTGCTTTTTCTTTGCAAAAAACTTTTGCCAATCTTGAGAAACAGTAGACCTTCAAGAATATCCTTATTTCCAGCAAGGAACAATTATATTATTATGGGTACTAACCTCGCTAATCAGATTATGATGAGTTATGTATGAAGGGAGTTTTCAAGTGTGCGAGGGAAGATGCTAAAAAGATTCAGGAGTGTCAAACGCTCAAGCTTGGGGATGCCCCCATGCACCCCCAAGAAATATTCAACAAGACTCAAGCGTCTAAGCTTGGGGATGCCCCTGTGCATCCCCTTCTCCATCAACAATTATCAGTTCGTCTTTTGTTCCACTATATTTTTATCACTTCATGTGTTATGTGCTATGCTTGGAGCATCTTGCTCTTAGTTTCCTTTTTAGTTTTCTTTAACTTTTCATAACGAGTCGGAACTCAGCTTTCTTTGTGTGGGAGAGAAACACGCTCCACTTCAACCTAGAACACAGCATAGAATTTTCATGTTTATCTTTGCTGTGTATGTTCTTGGTATTTCAATAGCTACTATCATGTTCAGCTCTTTGTTTTCATGCTTATCTTTTTTAAAAGAGCTTTTGTTTAGTTGGTCGTTGGAACTCTCTTTATTTATCATGCTTATCTTGTTAAGAGAGTTGGCTTCTGTTGCATTGGTCGATATGTCTATGATAAAAATGCTACGTGCATAATGGTGCTTAGTAGTTCATGTTTTCTTATGGTTAGTCTCAAATAACTGGGGGGTTCCCAATGTGTTATTGGAGTACCAACATGATTTTTTTGCCTATGATGTGGTATGGTTTAGTGATATCTTCCTTCAAGAATTTATTTTGATTGACTTGGCGTATGCTCACGCATATTTAAGACTGTAAAGAAAGTCTGTCAAGCCTTGATGATCTTTAATTTCTGAGTAGCGATATAACTTCCATGCCTGATTCAATGTTGCTTTGTCGCTCTGCATGATTATGACCGTCATTGCTCTTTTAGTTGGTCGCTCCCAGTCTATTGCTAACCTCCACCTGTACTAAGCGGACTGATTGCTTGTGCATCCAAATTCTTTTACACCAGTTATGCCATATGAGTCCACCATACCTTCCTATACATGGTATTTACCTGCCATTCCTAACGAAGACTTTCATGTACCATCTCGAAATTACTCAAAAAAGCATTCCTATTTTGTGCCTCTGTTTTAGTTCATGAGGAAGTAGTAGTTAATTCATCATCTTTTTAAGTTGGACAAGCTTCACCCCGGGATTGCATGTCTAATGTGCAAACCCATAATACGAGAAGGAACTGGCAAAGAGTGCGCCCGGCTCAAAATTAATATAACAAACAAACCCTCCTTCACGCTTTGTTCATGAGAAATCAGAAAACTTTGGCAGTGATAAACAAAGGAGATTAAGAGGATGTGATCGTCCTCATTCGGGAGACGTTCCTCGAAACTTGTCCATCTCAAGAAGTGATTGAGTTGTCTGCTAGCATTCGTTGACGAAACATGCATATCCAAAAAAATTATTACCTCTGTTTTAAAACCAAGAGCTCTGGTACATGTTTTGTCTTTGTTTCCGACCACGGGTTTTCAACCTTGCCAACAAAAGCCACGGTTCGAGAGTCTCCACCTTCTTTAAGGCACCAACTACTGAGAGCATGATTGTCATTCTGAGTGTAATGTGCATTGTCCCAAAGTAGCATTGTCTTTTGCATGATTGTGATATCGTTTATTCTGAAATCATTGTATCTAGTCATCACTTAAACCTTGGAAGTGCCCTTGCATTTATGTTTTGCTTCACTAAAGGGGGCAAGCGAGATACCACTTTATCATATTTGCACACCATGCTCATTACAAATCTATTTGATGTTTCAGTATCATATTGTAAAACTTTCAGTTCTTTGTGATTTTCTCATGAGGCAACTTAATTACTACAGATTCATTGTCTCAGTAAGCTTTTGTCATGTGACTATGAAAGGTCCTTATATGGTTAATAGCATGTCACCACAGAAATTATTCTTGTTATCATTTACCTACTCGAGGACGAGCAGGAATTAAGCTTGGGGATGTTGATATGTCCAAAACGTATCTATAATTTCTGCTTGCTCCATGCCTCTTTTGGGTGATATTGCTATGATATTTATACACTTCCATACACTTTTGATCATTATTTGGACTAACCTATTAACTCAGTGCACCCCAGTGCCAGTTTTTGTTTTCTGCTGTTTTTGTATTTCAGGTTTTCCCGTCACGTAAACTGCCAGAAAAATCCCGGAAAAATTATATAAAAAATCAGCATTCCGGAAGCTTCCACACGGCCGAAGTAGGGCCGGAGGGGGGCCACCAGGGCTCCAGGCGCCCTGGTGGCGCGCCCCCCCTCCTGGTCGCGCCGGGGGGCGCCTAGGCCCCCCAGGCCTCCGCTGATGCCCCCCTTTGGCATATATTTAACATGCGTCCCGAAACCCTCGAGGACGGAACCCTTTTTCGCGATCTCATCTCTGTTCCGCCGCCGCCGCGCTTCCAAGATCGGGAGCACCAGGAGAACTATTCCCGGCACCCTGCCGGAGGGGAGGATCACCACCGGGAGCCTCTCCACCACCATGGACGCCTCCCGGATGAGTTGTGAGTAGTCTCCCTTGGACCATGGGTCCATGACCAGTAGCTATGTGATGTTCTCCTCCCCTTCTTGTGCTTCACTAATTAGACCTCGTGAGCTGCCCTACATGATCGGGGCACATATGTAATCCTTATGCTGTTGCTATGATGAGTTTGCTGGGATCCGATGGATTGTGAGATTATGTTCAGATTGTGTTTGAGTAATATATTTGATTTACCTCTTTTATATTTATGTTCTTAAGTAATTCTTGCATGTTCTCCGTTGCTATTTATTGCTTTGGCCAAGTAGTAGGTAGTGACTCCAAGAGGGAACGTTATGCTTGATTGTGGGTTCATGCAACTCGATGACTAGCTTGAGTGACAGAAACATGAGTCTAGGGGATGTGTTGTTACCACAAGGGGGAAAACAACGGTGCTTGTACTCGCGGGTGCAAGGATTGTTTACTTTACGCAAAGTTCTTCTAATGTAGTTGTCTGTTGCTTTGTGTTTACACTATGGGTGGGACTCGCAACTTAATACCAGCGAGATGTTCTGGATAGATATCTCAAGGTTGATGATTAGTAGTAGATGCAGATGGATTTCGGTCTACTTGCCTTGGCGTACCGCCCATGCTTTGAACCTCTACCTTTCTTGCAACATAGTTAGCATTGGTTTGCGCACATAATTCTGTCAATTGCCCAGCTGTAATTCGTTTACCTCACATAGCTGTTTTATCGTCTTTTGGGAGAGACACATCACTAGTGAACATCATGGGACTCCGGTCCATATTACCATCACTGATCACATCCGCTATTTACTTTCTGTTTTTACTTACTAGTTGCAGCAATACCTATCACTATTATCTCTCGCGTTTGATCCTTTGTAAACGACAAGGCCGGAGGGATTGACAATCTCTCTGTACTCGTTGGGAGCAAAGTTATTTGTATCTGTGTGCAGGTCCAAGTTGATTGCTAACTATCTGGCGCCGTTAGCAGTTGACACCTTCTTGTTGAACCTTGGAGTCTCAGTGTAAATCGATCCTTGGTATCTTTGCCAAGGGAAAACTTCCGCTACACTGCATCTCAAACCTTCCACTTGGGGTAACGAACGAGGGGCGAGAAGCCATCAGCGCCCTGGTGGTGCGGCCCCCCTCCTGGCCGCGCTGGGGGGCGCCTGGGGCCCCCAGGTCTCCGCTGATGCCCCCCTTTGGCATATATTTACACCGCGTCCCGAAACCCTCGAGGACGGAATCCTTTCTCGCGATCTCATCTCTGTTCCGCCGCCGCCGCGCTTCCAAGATCGGGAGCGCCAGGAGAACTCTTCCCGGCACCCTGCCGGAGGGGAGAACCACCACCGGGAGCCTCTCCACCACCATGGACGCCTCCCGGATGAGTTGTGAGTAGTCTCCCTTGGACCATGGGTCCATGACCAGTAGCTATGTGATGTTCTCCTCCCCTCTTTGTGCTTCACTAATTAGACCTCGTGAGCTGCCCTACATGATCGAGGCACATATGTAATCCTTATGCTGTTGCTATGTTGAGTTTGCTGGGATCCGATGGATTGTGAGATTATGTTCAGATTGTGTGTGAGTAATATATTTGATCTACCTCTTTTATATTTACGTTCTTGAGTAATTCTTGCATGTTCTCCGTTGCTGTTTATTGCTTTGGCCAAGTAGTAGGTAGTAACTCCAAGAGGGAACGTTATGCTTGATTGTGGGTTCATCCCCCTCGATGACTACTTTGAGTGACAGAAACATGAGTCTAGGGGATGTGTTGTTGCCACAAGGGGGAAAACAACAGTGCTTGTACTCGCGGGTGCAAGGATTGTTTACTTTACGCAAACTTCTTTTAATGCAGTTGTCTGTAGCTTTGAGTTTACACTATGGGTGGGACTCGCAACTTAAAACCAGCGAGATGTTCAGGATAGATATCTCAAGGTGGATGATTAGTAGTAGATGTAGATGGATTTCGGTCTACTTACCTTGGCGTACCGCCCATGCTTTTGAGCCTCAACCTTTCTTGCAACATAGTTAGCATTGGTTTGCGCACATAATTCTGTCAATTGCGCAGCTGTAATTCGTTTACCTCACATAGCTGTTTTATCGTCTTTTGGGAGAGAGACATCACTAGTGAACATCATGGGACCCCGGTCCATATTACCATCACTGATCACATCTGCTATTTACTTTCTGCTTTTACTTACTAGTTGCAGCAATACCTATCACTATTATCTCTTGTGTTTGATCCTTTGTAAACGACAAGGCCGGAGGGATTGACAACCTCTCTGTACTCGTTGGGAGAAAAGTTATTTGTATCTGTGTGCAGGTCCAAGTTGATTGCTAAGTATCTGGCGCCGTTAGCAGTTGACACCTTCTTGTTGAACCTTGGAGTCTTAGGGGAATTCGATCCTTGGTATCTTTGCAAAGGGAAAATTTCCGCTACACTGCATCTCAAACCTAACACTTGGGGTAACCAACGAGGGGCGAGAAGCCATCAGCGCCCTGGTGGCGCGCCCCCCCTCCTGGCCGCGCTGGGGGGGCGCCTGGGGCCCCCAGGTCTCCGCTGATGCCCCCCGGCATATATTTACACCGCGTCCCGAAACCCTCAAGGACGGAACCCTTTTTCGCGATCTCATCTCTGTTCCGCCGCCGCCGCGCTTCCAAGATCGGGAGCGCCAGGAGAACTCTTCCCGGCACCCTGCCGGAGGGGAGAACCACCACCGGGAGCCTCTCCACCACCATGGACGCCTCCCGGATGAGTTGTGAGTAGTCTCCCTTGGACCATGGGTCCATGACCAGTAGCTATGTGATGTTCTCCTCCCCTCTTTGTGCTTCACTAATTAGACCTCGTGAGCGGCCCTACATGATCGAGGCACATATGTAATCCTTATGATGTTGCTATGTTGAGTTTGCTGGGATCCGATGGATTGTGAGATTATGTCAGATTGTGTGTGAGTAATATATTTGATCTACCTCTTTTATATTTATGTTCTTGAGTAATTCTTGCATGTTCTCCGTTGCTATTTATTACTTTGGCCAAGTAGTAGGTAGTAACTCCAAGAGGGAACGTTATGCTTGATTGTGGGTTCATGCCCCTCGATGACTAGTTTGAGTGACAGAAACATGAGTCTAGGGGATGTGCTGTTGCCACAAGGGGGAAAACAACAGTGCTTGTACTCGCGGGTGCAAGGATTGTTTACTTTACCTTTTAATGCAGTTGTCTGTTGCTTTGAGTTAAACTATGGGTGGGACTCGCAACTTAATACGAGCGAGATGTTTTGGATAGATATCTTAAGGTGGATGATTAGTAGTAGATGCAGATGGATTTCGGTCTACTTACCTTGGCGTACCGCCCATGCTTTTGAGCCTCAACCTTTCTTGCAACATAGTTAGCATTGGTTTGCGCACATAATTCTGTCAATTGCCCAGCCGTAATTCGTTTACCTCACATAGCTGTTTTATCGTCTTTTGGGAGAGAGACATCACTAGTGAACATCATGGGACCCCGGTCCATATTACCATCACTGATCACATCCGCTATTTACTTTCTGCTTTTACTTACTAGTTGCAGCAATACCTATCACTATTATCTCTTGCGTTTGATCCTTTGTAAACGACAAGGCCGGAGGGATTGACAACCTCTCTGTACTTGTTGGGAGCAAAGTTATTTGTATCTGTGTGCAGGTCCAAGTTGATTGCTAAGTATCTGGCGCCGTTAGCAGTTGACACCTTCTTGTTGAATCTTGGAGTCTCAGGGGAATTCGATCCTTGGTATCTTTGCCAAGGGAAAACTTCCACTACACTGCATCTCAAACCTTCCACTAGGGGTAACCAACGAGGGGCGAGAAGCCATCAAGCAAAGTTTTCTGGCGCCGTTGCCGAGGACTTGTAATGCCCAGGATGGAGTTATACCTCCTACGTGTCGAGGGACGACTTAAAGGCATAAATCCATCCTAGAATGATCTCAAGTTTGGTAATCTTTGCACAACTCATGTAAAAAGGGGATAGTAAACTGAAAATAGGTGGCTTACACTCGCCACGTCACAGAATTACAGTACAAGTCTCAAACATCATACATTAAGAACACTACAACCCTCTAAGGGAAAAAGCCAAATGTCAAAGTACCAAACTCAGATAAGTAAACCACGGGCGGATCGAATCCTAGTAAGAGACTCCACTATTGATCGTCCGGGTAGCGCACGAGTGAGGACAAAGTGCGCAGAAAAGACTAGTATTGTTATGTGGCGCCAGTCTAGATCCCGCCAGGAGTAACGACCACCGGCGGGTGTGTCCGGGGCGTTACAAGTTGGTATCAGAGCCGACCCTCGCGGTTACACGGATGTTTGCGGACAGTTTGCAGTCATGTTGTGCATGCCGTTTGTGACCCGTCATGGCACACGGCATGGCACATGTGCTGTCCTGGAAGCACAGACGGTTGTGCCAAGAGGGAACGTTCCTGTGGCCCGACGAGGACGTCGGTTCCTCTGAGTGAGGGTGTATGTGATGGCCTGGCTTATTAAGGATGATAGACTACTCATATCAATAAGGAATTCCTTCTTTTCCGGGAGCCCATTCAGATAGAACTCCAAAGTTAAGCGTGCTCAGCTTGGAGTAGTTTCAGGATGGGTGACCGACCGGGAAGTTGCTCCCGGGTGCGCACGAGTGAGGACAAAGTGCGCAGAAAAGACTAGTATTGTTATGTGGGGCCAGTCTAGATCCCGCCAGGAGTAACGACCACCGGCGAGTGTGTCCGGGGCGTTACAGGACTCCACTCTTCAAGATAGGGGAGTTGCACGCTATCTTTTATCTTTGCTTTTTAGTCTTGTTTGTTTACCTTTCAGTTTTTGCTTTAGTTCCTTTTATCGAAAATCACAAAAAAATAGTTATCTTGCTTGCTTGCTGCTATGGGTTCCACCAAAAACACTAAATGGGAGGAGGACACCCCTTCTTCCATCACGCCAATCACCACTATCGGGATCTACAAAAGTAATAAACCTTGTGATTATGTTAGTCTTAATGGAGAGTTATGCCCATGGCATGGTCTTCCAGGAAAAGAGTATGAGCCTCAGTTTAAAGTTGCTCCTATGCTTCCCCAAACTTGGGAAGATGTTCAAACTCTTATAATAGAGAGCAATTCAAACAAAGAAGATGACACTACAATTCGGCTCAATAATGATAAAATTGATTTTGATAATTGTAGTATCTCGGAAGTTGTCACCTTTTTACAAAGAATGTCTAGAGATCCCCGCACTAGCACGCTTAATCTTGCCCTCACAGAGCATATCACTAATGCTCTCATCAAAGCTAGGGAGGAGAAACTTAGAGTAGAAGCCTCCATACCTAGAAAGCTAGAAGATGGTTGGGATCCTATGATTAAAATTAAGTTGAATAACTTCTCTTGCTATGCATTATGTGATGTTGGAGCTAGTACCTCCGTTATGCCCAAAAGAATATATGATATGCTTAAATTGAAACCTTTTGATTCTTGTTCTTTTGGTGTTCATCTTGTTGATTCTTCCATAAAAAAACCTTTGGGGAGGATCGACGATGTTCTTATCATTGTCAATGACAACTACGTTCCCGTTGATTTTACTATTATGGATATTGAATGTGAACCTTCTTGTCCAATTATTTTGGGACATCCTTTTCTTCGCACCGTTGGTGCCATCATTGACATGAAAGAGGGGAATATAAAATTCCAATTTCCTCTCAAGAAAGGGATGGAACACTTCCCTAGAAAGAAGATTAAGTTACCTTTTGAGTCCGTTATACGGGCTAGCTATTCTTTTACTCTTGATAAAACTTGATCTCTATGCATTATGCCAAGCTTAAAGGCATAAAAGAAAGCGCTTTTGGGAGGCAGCCCACATGAATAAAATTTTATTTTGCTTTTGTTGTGTCTTGATGTTGTTACTACAGTAGCATCATCATTGTATCTTTACTTTTCAGCTTTGTGCCAAGTTTAGCCTCTGATTGCAAGAAAGTTCAAAAGTTGTGACGTGCTGTCCAGGAAACAGATTATGTCCTTGGATAGAAAAATTCATATAAAATCACCAGATCATCTTTTTGGTCTGAATGTTTTCGACAGCGTGCTCTATACAATTGTCTTTCGGGCGTCTGTTCTGAGTTTTTTGATTAGAGTTGCAGAAGTGCCCCGAAAAAATCATTTACTACCTGCTAGTCTGTTTTTCACAGATTCTGTCCTGTTTTGCCTTTCCTTCATTTTGCAAACCTTGAGCTTGCTTTTTATTTGCAAAAACCTTTTGGCAATCTTGAGAAACAGTAGACCTTCAAGAATATCCTTATTTCCAGCAAGGAACAATTATTTTATTAACGGTACTAACCTCGCTAATCAGATTATGATGAGTTATGTATGAAGGGAGTTTTCAAGTGTGCGAGGGAAGATGATAAAAAGATTCAGGAGTGTCAAACGCTCAAGCTTGGGGATGCCCCCATGCACCCCAAGAAATATTCAAGAAGACTCAAGCGTCTAAGCTTGGGGATGCCCCCGTGCATCCCCTTCTCCATCAACATTATCAGTTCGTCTTTCGTTCCACTATATTTTTTATCACTTCATGTGTTATGTGCTATGCTTGGAGCGTCTTCCTTTTTAGTTTTCTTTAGCTTTGCTTGCTTTTCATAACGAGTTGGAACTCAGCTTTCTTTGTGTGGGAGAGAAACACGCTCCACTTCAACGTAGAACATAACATAGAATTTTCATGTCTATCTTTGCTGTGTGTGTTCTTTGTCTTTCAATAGCTACTATCATGTTTAGCTCTTAGTTCTCATGCTTATCTTTTTAAATAGCTTTTGTTTAGTTGGTCGCTGGAACTCTCTTTAGTTTGCATGCTTATATTATTAAGAGAGTTGGCTTCTGTTGCACTGGTCGATATGTCTATGATAAAATGCTATGTGCATAATGATGCTTAGTAGTTCATGTTTTCTTATGGTTAGTCTCAAATAGCTGGGGGGTTCTCAATGTGTTATTGAGGTACCAACATGATTTGTTTGCCTATGATGTGGTATGGTTTAGTGATATCTTCCTTCAAGAATTTATTTTGATTGACTTGGCGTATGCTCACGCATATTTAAGACTGTAAAGAAAGTCTATCAAGCCTTGATGATCTTTAATTTCTGAGTAGCGATATAACTTCCATGCCTGATTCAATGTTGCTTTGTCGCTCTGCATGATTATGACCGTCATTGCTCTTTTAGTTGGTCGCTCCCAGTCTTTTGCTAACCTTTGCCTGTACTAAGCGGACTGACTGCTTGTGCATCCAAATTCTTTTAAACCAGTTATGCCATATGAGTCCACCATACCTTCCTATACATGGTATTTACCTGCCATTCCTAACGAAGACTTTCATGTACCATCTCGAAATTATTCAAAAAAGCATTTCTCTTTTGTGCCTCTGTTTTAGTTCATGAGGAAGTAGTAGTTAATTCATGATCTTTTTAAGTTGGACAAGCTTCACCCCGGGATTGCATGTCTAATGTGCAAACCTATAATACAAGAAGGAACTGGCAAAGAGTGCGCCCGGCTCAAAAATAATATAACAAACAAACCCTCCTTCACGCTTTGTTCTTGAGAAATCGGAAAACTTTGGCAGTGATAAACAAAGGAGATTAAGAGGATGTGATCGTCCTCATTCGGGAGCCGTTCCTCGAAACTTGTCCATCTCAAGAAGTGATTGAGTTGTCTGCTAGCATTCGTTGACGAAACATGCATATTCAAAAAAAAATTATTACCTCTGTTTTTAAAACCAAGAGCTCTGGTACATGTTTAGTTTTTGTTTCCGACCACGGGTTTTCAACCTTGCCAACAAAAGCCACGGTTCGAGAGTCTCCACCTTCTTTTAAAGCACCAACTATTAAGAGCATGATTGTCATTCTGAGTGTATTGTGCATTGTCCCAAAGTACCATTCTCTTTTGCATGATTGTGATATCGTTTATTCTGAAATCATTGTATCTAGTCGTCACTTAAACCTTGGAGGTGCCCCTGCATTTATGTTTTGCTTCACTAAAGGGGGCAAGCGAGATACCACTTTATCATATTTGCACACCATGCTCATTACAAATCTTTTGAGTATTTCAGTATCATATTGTAAAACTTTCAGTTCTTTGTGATTTTCTCATGAGGCAACTTAATTACTACAGATTCATTGTCTCAGTAAGCACTTGTCATGTGACTATGAAAAGTCCTATATGGTTAATAGCATGTCACCACAGAAATTATTCTTGTTATCATTTACCTACTCGAGGACGAGCAGGAATTAAGCTTGGGGATGTTGATACGTCCAAAACGTATCTATAATTTCTGCTTGCTCCATGCCTCTTTTGGGTGATATTGATAAGATATTTATACACTTCCATACACTTTTGATCATATTTGGACTAACCTATTAACTCAGTGCACCCCAGTGCCAGTTTCTGTTTTCTGCTGTTTTTGTATTGCAGGTTTTCCCATCACGTAAACTGCCAGAAAAATCCCGGAAAAATTATATAAAAAATCAACGTTCCGGAAGCTTCCACACGGCCGAAGTAGGGCCGGAGGGGGGCCACTAGGGCTCCAGGCGCCCTGGTGGCGCGGCCCCCCTCCTGGCCGCGCCGGGGGGGGGCGCTTGGGCTCCCCAGGTCTCCGCTGATGCCCCCCTTTGGCATATATTTACACCGCGTCCCGAAACCCTCGAGGACGGAACCCTTTTTCGCGATCTCATCTCTGTTCCGCCACCGCCGCGCTTCCAAGATCGGGAGCGCCAGGAGAACTCTTCCTGGCACCCTGTCGGAGGGGAGAACCACCAGTGGGAGCCTCTCCACCACCATGGACGCCTCCCGGATGAGTTGTGAGTAGTCTCCCTTGGACCATGGGTCCATGACCAGTAGCTATGTGATGTTCTCCTCCCCTCTTTGTGCTTCACTAATTAGACCTCGTGAGCTGCCCTACATGATCGAGGCACATATGCAATCCTTATGCTGTTGCTATGTTGAGTTTGCTGGGATCCGATGGATTGTGAGATTATGTTCAGATTATGTTTGAGTAATATATTTGATCTACCTCTTTTATATTTATGTTCTTGAGTAATTCTTGCATGTTCTCCGTTGCTATTTATTGCTTTCGCCAAGTAGTAGGTAGTAACTCCAAGAGGGAACGTTATGCTTGATTGTGGGTTCATGCCCCTCGATGACTAGTTTGAGTGACAGAAACATGATTCTAGGGGATGTGTTGTTGCCACAAGAGGGAAATCAACGGTGCTTGTACTCGCGGGTGCAAGGACTGTTTACTTTACGCAAAGTTCTTTTAATGCAGTTGTCTGTTGCTTTGAGTTTACACTATGGGTGGGACTCGCAACTTAATACCAGCGAGATGTTCTGGATAGATATCTCAAGGTGGATGATTAGTAGTAGATGCAGATGGATTTCGGTCTACTTACCTTGGCGCACCGCCCATGCTTTTGAGCCTCAACCTTTCTTGCAACATAGTTAGCATTGGTTTGCGCACATAATTCTGTCAATTGCCCAGCTGTAATTCGTTTACCTCACATAGCTATTTTATCATCTTTTGGGAGAGAGACATCACTAGTGAACATCATGGGACCCCTGTCCATATTACCATCACTGATCACATCTGCTATTTACTTTCTGCTTTTACTTACTAGTTGCAGCAATACCTATCACTATTATCTCTTGCGTTTGATCCTTTGTAAACGACAAGGCCGGAGGGATTGACAACCTCTCTGTACTCGTTGGGAGCAAAGTTATTTGTATCTGTGTGCATGTCCAAGTTGATTGCTAAGTATCTGGCGCCGTTAGCAGTTGACACCTTCTTGTTGAACCTTGGAGTCTCAGGGGAATTCGATCCTTGGTATCTTTGCCAAGGGAAAACTTTCGCTACACTGCATCTCAAACCTTCCACTTGGGGTAACCAACGAGGGGCGAGAAGCCATCAGTAGGCGCGCCCCCACCCTCGTGGGCCACCTGTTGCTCCCCCGACGTGCCTCTTTAGCCTATATATACTCTCATACCCTGAAAACTTCAAGGCAATAGATGAAACCCTAATTCCACCGCCGCAACCTTCTGTTCCCGTGAGATCCCATCTTGGGGCCTGTTCCAAAGCTCCACCGAAGGGGGATCGATCACGGAGGGCTTCTACATCAACACCATAGCCTCTTCGATGAGTTGTGAGTTTATGATCAAAATTATCTTCTCTCTCTTTGGATCTCAATACAAAGTTACTAGCTAGATGGCTTCTTCTCTCTCTTTGGATCTCAATACAAAGTTATCCTCGATCTTCAAGGATATCTATTCGATGTAATCTTTTTGCGGTGTGTTTGTCGAGATCCGATGAATTGTGGGTTTATGATCAAGATTATCTTTGAAACAATATTGGATTGTTTTCTGAAATATTTTATGTGTGATTATAATATCCTTGCAAGTCTCTTCGATTTATTGGTTTGGTTTGTCCTACTAGATCTATAGTTCTTGCAATGGGAGAAGTGCTTGGCTTTGGGCTCAATCTTGCGGTGTCCTTTCCTAGTGACAGCAGGGGCAGCAAGGCACGTATTGTGTTGTTGCCATCGAGGATAAAAAGATGGGGTTTATATCGTATTGCATGAGTTTATCCCTCAACATCATGGCATCTTGCTTAAGGCGTTACTCTGTTCTTATGAACTTAATACTCTAGATGCATGCTAGATAGCGGGTTATGTGTGGAGTAATAGTAGTAGATGCAGAATCGTTTCGGTCTACTTGTCACGGACATGATGCCTATATACAATGATCATGCCTAGATATTCTCATAACTATGCGCTCTTCTATATATTGCTCGACAGTAATTTGTTCACCCACCGTAGAATTCTGCTATCATGAGAGAAGCTACTAGCGAAACCTATGGCCCCCGGGTTTATCTTCATCATATTAGTCAACTTGCCAATTTCTGCTGCCGTTATTTATTTGCATTATTTACTTTCTGTTTCTATACCAAAAATATTATCTTATCATATATATCAGATCTCACTCTCATAAGTGATCGAGAAGGCATTGACAACCCCTTTTATCGCGTTGGCTGCGAGGTTCTTATTTGTTTGTGCAGGTGCGAGGGACTCACGCGTGGTCTCCTACTGGATTGATGCCTTGGTTCTCCAAAACTAAGGGAAATACTTACGCTACTGTGCTGCATCAGCCTTTCCTCTTCGAGGGAATACAACGCAAGATCGCGAAGTAGCAAGAAGAATTTCTGGCGCCGTTGTCGGCGAGATCTACGGAAAAGTCATATACCAAGTACCTATCACAAACCCTTATCCCTCGCATTACATTATTTGCCTCTCGTTTTCCTCTCCCCCACTTCACCATTGTCGTTTTATTCGCCTTCCCTTTTGCCCCGTGTGTTTTATCGTTTGCCTTGCTGCCATGGCTATATCTCCTATCAGTATCAATACTCCCGAGAGTGAGGTTCTTAATTTTAATCAAAGGGAGGAAGAAAATCTAAAAGATTCTTGGTATAGAATTAGCAATGCTCAAAATAGATCTACTAGGAAGCTTTCCACTTCCGTGCTTCTTCGCTCCTTGGAATATATATATTCTTGATACCATTACCGGAGGAAATTTCTTGGGTAGCCATACTTTTGATTCTTATAATGCTATGATAGAATTGTTTGGCCCACCACCTCTCCTGGTTAATGGAACTGTCTTAACTTTAGAACATGTTATGCAAAGGCTTGAAATTATTGAAAATAAAGTTGCCACTGTAGAGTTGGTTGAGAGTTTGGATAGAAAGACTCATTACCAAATTAGCCAATATGAATCTATGGTAGGAGTTATTCTGATTTTTTTAAGGAAAAAGAACCCATAGTTAAAGAGGGAATAGATCAAGATTCCACTAGAATTGATAAACTTGAAGATATTATTACTAGTGTAGGGTCTGGTTTTTCTTTTTGTGAGAAATTCTTCGAACCCCTCTACAACTAAAATGGCCAAGTTTATGTATGTTTCTAAAAATAAGGGTGAATCTTCTAGTAAGGAGACTGCGGATCTTAAATCGATAAGTGTTCACCCCAACCTTCTTCATGTCATAAGGGAACCTTTTGCTACAAATGAATTCCTTGATTTCTTGCCTAGAAGTTTGATAATAAATAGGAAGGAAGAAACTCCTAAGGATCCCAAGTGTTTAATTGAAGAATTTCCCATCAAAGATGGCAATACCTAGATCTATTCTTGTATCGTGCCTAGCTAGGGGCGTTAAACGATAGCGCTTGTTGGGAGGCAACCCAATTTTATTTTCTTTCTTTTTGCTTATGTTCAGGATTAAATATGCATCTAGCTTCTGTTTATATGTGGTTTTGTGTTTTAATTAGTGTTTGTGCCAAGTAGAATCTTTGGGAAGACTTGTGTGAAGTTTATGCGATCATGCTGTAAAAAACAAAACTTTAGTGCTCACGAGATTAGCTACCATTTTTTTTACTGGAGAGTGCTTTTTAGTTGATTCTTTTTGAAGATGATTAATAGACAAATTCCTCACGTCCACCAATTTATTTCAATTTTTTTAGAGTTACAAAAGTATTCGAAAGTTACAGATTGCTACAGACTGTTATGTTTTTGACAGATTCTGTTTTTCGTGTGTTGTTTGCTTATTTTGATGAATGTATGAGTAGTATCGGGGGGTATGAATCATAGAGAAGTTTGAATACAGTAGGTTTAACACCAATATAAACAAAGAATGAGTTCATTACAGTACCTTCGAGTGGTGGTTTGTTTTCTTATACTAACGGAGCTCACGAGGTTTTTGGCTAAGTTTTGTGTTGTGAAGTTTTCAAGTTTTGAGTATGGATTTGATGGACTATGGAACAAAGAGTGGCAAGAGCCTAAGCTTGGGGATGCCCAAGGCACACCAAGGTAAAATTCAAGGATAACCAAAAGCCTAAGCTTGGGGATGCCTCGAGAAGGTATCCCCTCTTTCGTCTTCGTCTATCCGTAACTTTACGTGACGCTATATTTTTATTCACTACATGATATGTGTTTTGCTTGGAGCGTCATGTATGATTTGAGTCTTTGCTTTTTAGTTCACCACAGTCATACTTGCTGGAGACACCTTTCGAGAGAGATACACATGATTCAGAATTTACGAGAATACTCTATGTGCTTCACTTATATCTTTTGAACTAGAAAGTTTTGCTCTAGTGCTCCACTTATATCTTTTAGAGCACGGTGGTGGTTTTATTTTTTAGAAATTATTGATCTCTCATGTTTCACTGATATCTTTTTGAGAGTCTCTTAGAACAGCATGGTAATTTGCTTTGGTTATAAAACTAGTCCTAATATGATAGGCATCCAAGATGGGTATAGTAAAAACTATCACATAATGTGCATTGAATATTATGAGAAGTTCGATACTTGATGATTGTTGTGAGATATGAGGATGGTGATATTAGAGTCATGCTAGTAGAGTAGTTGTGAATTTGAGAAATACTTGTGTTGAGGTTTGCAAGTCTCGTAGCATGCACGTATGGTAACCGTTGTGTGACAAATTTGAAGCATGAGGTATTTCATTGAGTGTCATCCTTTGTGTGGAGGTCGGGATCGCGCGATGGTTAACTCCTACCAACCTTTCCCCTAGGATAATGCATGTAATACTTTATTTTGATGTCTTGTAGATTTTTGCAATAAGTATGTGAGTTCTTTATGACTAATGTTGAGTCCATGGATTATACGCACTCTCACCCTTTCGCCATTGCTAGCCTCTCTTGTACCGCGCAACTCTCGCCGGTACCATACACCCCACCATTTACCTTCCTCAAAACAGCCAGCATACCTACCTATCATGGCATTTCCATAGCCATGCAATTTTCCACCGTTCTGTTTATTCTGACACACTTAATCATTGTCATATTGCCATGCATGATCATGTAGTTGACATCGTATTTGTGGCCAGGCCACCATGCATAATTTTTCATACATGTCAGTCTTGATTCATTGCACATCCCGGTACACCGCCAGAGGCATTCATATAGAGTCATACTTTGTTCTAGTATCGAGTAGTAATATCGAGTTGTAAATAAATAAAAGTGTGATGATCATCATTATTAGAGCATTGTCCCAAAGAAAAAAAGAAAAAAAGAAGAAGAAAGGCCAAAGAAAAAAAGAAAGGCCCAAAAAAAGAAAAAAAGAAAAAAAGAAAAGAAAAGAAAAAAGGGACAATGCTACTATATTTTTTACACACTTGTGCTTCAAAGTTGCACCATGATCTTCACGATTGAGAGTCTCTTGTTTATTCACTTTCATATACTAGTGGGAATTTTCATTATAGAACTTGGCTTGTATATTCCAATAATGGACTTCCTCAAATGCCCTAGGTCTTCGTGAGCAAGCAAGTTGGATGCACACCCACTTAGTTTCTTTTGTTGAGCTTTCATACATTCATAGCTCTAGTGCATCCGTTGCATGGCAATCCCTACTCACTCACATTGATATCTATTGATGGGCATCTCCATAGCCCATTGATACGCCTAGTTGATGTGAGACCATCTTCCTCTTTTGTCTTCTCCACAACCACCACTCTATTCCACCTATAGTGCTATATCCATGCCTCACGCTCATGTATTGCGTGAAAGTTGAATGAGGTTGAAAAAATTAAAGTATGAAACAATTGCTTTGCTGAAACCGAAGTTGTACATGATTTGAGTATTTTGTGTGACGAAGATGGAGCATAGCCAAAGTATATGATTTTGTAGGGATGAACTTTCTTTGGCCATGTTATTTTGAGAAGACATGATTGCTTTGTTAGTATGCTTTAAGTATTACTATTCTTATGTCACTATGAACTTTTGTCTTGATTCTTTCGGATCTGAACATTCATAACACAATAAAGAAAATTACATTGAGAATTATGTTGGTTAGTACTCCACATCAAATATTCTGTTTTTATCATTTACCTACCCGAGGACGAGCAGGAATTAAGCTTGGGGATGCTTGATACGTCTCCAATGTATCTATAATTTTTCATTGTTCCATGCTATTATATATTCTGTTTTGGATGTTTAATGGTCTTATTTATACACTTTATATTATTTTTGGGACTAACCTACTAACCCAAGACCCAGTGCAAATTGTTGTTTTTCTGCCTATTTCAGTGTTTTGCAGAAAAGGAATATCAAACGGAGTCCAAACGGAATGCAACCTTCGGGATAGTTATTGTTGGAACAATATCAACACAGAAGACTTGGAGTACACGCCAGGAAGCAAAGGAGGTGGCCACGAGGGCAGGGGCGTGCCCAGGGGGGTAGGCGCGCCCCCACCCTCGTGGGCCACCTGTTGCTCCCCCGACGTGCCTCTTCAGCCTATATATACTCTCATACCCTGAAAACATCGAGGCAACAGACAAAACCCTAATTCCACTGCCGCAACCTTCTGTTCCCGTGAGATCCCATCTTGGAGCCTGTTTCGGAGCTCCACCGGAGGGGGATCGATCATGGAGGGCTTCTACAATAACACCATAGCCTCTCTGATGAGTTATAAGTAGTTTACCAAAGACCTTTGGGTCCATAGTTATTAGCTAGATGGCTTCTTCTCTCTCTTTGGATCTCAATACAAAGTTCTCCTCGATCTTCAGGGAGATCTATTCGATGTAATCTTTTTGTGATCTTCGAGGAGATCTATTCGATGAATTGTGGGTTTATGATCAAGATTATCTTTAAAACAATAATGGATTCTTTTCTGAAATCTTTTATGTATGATTATCATATCCTTGCAAGTCTCTTCGAATTATTGGTTTGGTTTGGCCTACTAGATCTATAGTTCTTGCAATGGGAGAAGTGCTTGGCTTTGGGTTCAATCTTGCGGTGTCCTTTCCCAGTGACAGCATGGGCAACAAGGCACGTATTGTATTGTTGCCATCGAGGATAAAAATATGGTGTTTATATCATATTGCATGAGTTTATGCCTCTACATCATGTCATCTTGCTTAAGGCGTTACTCTGTTTTATGAACTTAATACTCTAGATGCATGATGGATAGCGGTTGATGTGTGGAGTAATAGTAGTAGATGCAGAATCGTTTCGGTCTACTTGTCACGGACGTGATGCCTAAATACAATGATCATGCCTAGATATTCTCATAACTATGAGCTCTATCAATTACTCGACAGTAATTTGTTCACCCACCGTAGAATTCTGCTATCATGAGAGAAGCCACTGGTGAAACCTATGGCCCCCGGGTCTATCTTCATCATATTAGTCAACTTGCCAATTTCTGCCGCCGTTATTTATTTGCGTTATTTACTTTTTGTTTCTATACCAAAAATACCAAATATATTATCTTATCATATATATCAGATCTCACTCTCGCAAGTGATCGAGAAGGCATCGACAACCCCTTTTATTGCGTTGGCTGCGAGGTTCTTATTTGTTTGTGCAGGTGCGAGGGACTCGCGCGTGGTCTCCTACTGGATTGATACCTTGGTTCTCAAAAACTAAGGGAAATACTTACGCTAATGTGCTGCATCACCCTTTCCTCTTCGAGGGAATACAACGCAAGCTCGAGAAGTAGCAAGAAGAATTTCTGGCACCGTTGCCGGGGAGATCTACGCAAAAGTCATATACCAAGTACCTATCACAAACCCTTATCCCTCGCATTACATTATTTGCCTCTCGTTTTCCTCTCCCCCACTTCACCATTGCTGTTTTATTCGCCTTCCCTTTTGCCCCGTGTGTTTTATCATTTGCCATGCCATCATGGCTAGCTCTCCTATCATTATCAATGCTCACGAGAGTGAGGTTCTTAATTTTAAGCAAAGGGAGGAAGAAAATCTAAAAGATGCTTGGTATAGAATTTGCAATGCTCAAAATAGATCAACTAGGAAGTTTTCCACTTCCGTGCTTCTTCGCAATTTTTATGTTGGCATCACTCCTGGGAATAGATATATTCTTGATACCATTACGGAGGAAATTTCTTGGGTAGCCATACTTTTGATTCTTATAATGCTATGATAGAATTGTTTGGCCCACCACCTCTCCTGGTTAATGGAACTGTCTTAACTTTAGAACATGTTATGCAAAGGCTTGAAATTATTGAAAATAAAGTTTCCACTGTAGAGTTGGTTGAGAGTTTGGGTGGAAAGATCCATAACCAAATTACCCAATATGGATCTAAGGTTGGAGTTATTCTGAAAGTTTTTAAGGAAAAAGAACCCATAATTAAAGAGAGAATAGATCAAGATTCCACTAGAATTGATAAAATTGAAGATATTATTACTAGTGTAGGGTCTTCTTTTTATGCTGTGAGAAATTCTTCAAACCGCTCTACAACTAAAAGCCAAGTTTATGTATGTTCCCAAAAATAAGGGTGAATCTTCTAGTAAGGAGACTGTGGATCTTAAATCGAGGGAAATACTTATGCTAATGTGCTGCATCACCCTTTCCTCTTCGAGGGAATACAACGCAAGCTCGAGAAGTAGCAATCTACAATTCCAAGGATTCCCATCAAGATGGTGTGGATCCCGAAGAAGAAGAACTAGAGAGTTCTTGAGGGTGACTCCACCAACATACTTCACTCTTATTCATATGGGCAAGGACAAGTGCAATCAACTTTCACATCATGCACTAGTTCAAGGAGTCACAAACCCTCTTGTTGATAAGACAAGGGACAAGTTAACCTAATGCTTTCATGGACATCATCTTGTGTACAACTCACTCTATGTCCATGGATATCTTTGTTTGTTCCTTGTGGGACTAACCCACGTAGGTATTGAAAGTGCAACTTACTCCAATGGATTGCTCCCAAATGATCTACATAGAGCATCTACATCTTCAACACCTACATGAAGTCATCATCGACAAAACCCAAGGTTAGTTTATCACTCTTAGGGGGGATATCACATCTAGGGGAGCTTTACTCTAAAAATTGAGCTAAAGAAACTCTAATGGTGTGAACACAACAATGCTTTATGTAAAAGTGGCAACCCCACTTGTGCTTAAACAATGAATATGACCTATGATCAAATGTTCTCATTTGACTCCTAAGTCAATATACTCATATATAGATGACCTAGTCATTGCCAATTGCTTGATAGATGCTAGATTGGATGTGAATGCTTTGCCACATGTTTCATTTGCTATCTTATTGTGTGAGAATGTTGAGTGCATATTTTTCTCATTCGAGGACATCCATTTTTTTCTTTGATTGTTTGGCTTTCTTCTTTTGCCAAATGGATGGACAAGAATGCCTAAGAACCTCCTCTAGCTATCTATGCTTTTCCTGTCTCAAACTCTATTCATGCTACATCACAAAATTTGATCAAGTCAGATTCGAACACTCTGTGTGAGGAGCACTCGGAGTCCCCGATTCGTCATAGACTTAAACTTCCAAAACCTCTCTGTGCATTTCGGTCTGACCAGTTCATCCTTTTGGGTCCGACCGAGTTCGTAGAGTTGATCTAGGTTTTCAATCTCGGTGCAACCGATTAGAACTTTTCGATCACATCTAGTTGCAGTAACCGCCTACGATTCTGCATCTCGGTGCCACCGAGTTGGTTCACTCGGTCACACCGACAGGGTCAGGATATATACACCGACGGGTCAAATTTTGGAAATCTCTCCAAAACCTCTTCGCCCCCGCATGTCCTGCTCTGCCGTCTCGGTTCTCCGGATTGTCATCTCGCCGCCAGCGACCTCTCGTCGTTGGACTGCGCCGCCGTCAACAGAATTCAACCCAGTCGTTGTCGCTGTAGCGAGCTCACCGCTAAGTTTGGGTATGAGCTCGATCTTTATGCAATCTTTACCTCGAATTCATAGCACAAAGTCAATGCCTTTATTTTTGCCACGTATGAGATCATCATGTCCAGTGAAAACTCCGTTTAGATTAGTTTTGATTCAAAGTTTTAGGGTTAGGTTTCCGCCGAACTCATCTCGGACCGACCGATTTGTAGAAATCAGTCCCACCGATTTGGCTTAGGCCATTGCAAATATAAGATTCGGTCTGACCGAAACCTACAAATAGGTGTGACCGAGTTCCACTCTCAGTACAATCCTAGCAATCTCATAATCACCGAACCGTGTCTCGGTTTGACCGATTTCACTAGTTTAGACTCGAAAGTTGCTTCGGTGTCACCGAGTTTAACAAATCAGTAGCTCCAAAATGCTTTCTGTAGAAACCCAAAACTAATATTTTGACTCATTTGTTTTACAAAACCTATGCACTTTGTGATGCTCATCCACTCTATCTCATCTACATCTATTCACAGGATTAGCTTTCAGTTTGCAGTGTCAACAATGTCAGATTAAATAGACAGCCAGAACAAGTCAGAGGAGCAGGGACAATTGAGTGAGGGCTTGATACGTCTCCGTCCTATCTATAATTTTTGATTGTTCCATGCCAATATTCTACAACTTTTACATACTTTTGGCAACTTTTTATACTATTTTTGGGACTAACATATTGGTCTAGGTGCCTAGTGCCAGTTCCTGTTTGTTGCATGTTTTTTGTTTCACAGAAAATCCATATCAAACGGAGTGCAAACGGGATAAAAATACACGGAGATTTTTTTGGAATATAACTTATTTTTGGGAAAAAGAATCAACGTGAGACGATGCCCGAGGGGGGCACGATACAGGGGGCGCACCCTAGGGGGGTGGGCATGCCCCTGACCCTCGAGGACACCCCGTAAGGCGGTTGGTTCCCTTCTTTCGCCACAAGAAAGTCAATATCCGGGTACAAATTGTGTCAAAATTTCAACCCAATCGGAGTTACGGATCTCCGGGAATAAAGAAACGGTGAAAGGCCAGAATCTGGGAGCGCAGAAACAGAGAGAGACAGAGAGACAGATCCAATCTCGGAGGGGCTCTCGCCCCTCCGCCGCCATGGATGCCATGGACCAGAGGGGACACCCTTCTCCCACCTAGGGAGAAGGCTAAGGAAGAACGGGGAGGAGGGGGGCTCTCTCCCCCTCTCTTCCGGTGGCGCCGGAGTGCCACCGGGGCCATCATCGTGCGACGGCGATCTACACCAACACCTCCGTCGTCTCCACCAACATCTTCATCACCTTCCCCCATCTATCTACAGCGGTCCACTCTCCCGCAACCCGATGTAGCCACTACTTGAACATGGTGCTTTATGCTTCATATTATTATCCAATTATGTGTTGCCATCCTACGATGTTTGAGTAAATTTTCGTTGTCCTATCATTAATTAGTGAATTGCTATGATTAGTTTAATTTGCTTGTGGTTATTTTATTGTCCTTTGGTGCCCATCATATGAGTGCGCACGTGGATCACACCATAGGGTTAGTTGTATGTTGATAGGACTATGTATTGGAGGGCAAGAGTGACAGAGGTTTCAACCTAGCATAGAAATTGATGCATACAGGATTGAAGGGGGACCAATATATCTTAATGCGGTGGTTGGGTTTTACCTTAATGAACGTTAGTAGTAGCGGATGCTTGCTAATAGTTCCAATTATAAGTGCATAGAATTCCAAGTCAGGGATGACATGCTAGCAGTGGGCTCTCCCACATAAAAATTGCTATCGGTCTAGTAATGTAATCAATTGCTTAGGGACAATTTTGCAACTCCTACCACCACTTTTCCACACTCGCTATACTAACTTTATTGCTTCTTTATCTAAACAGCCCCTAGTTTTTATTTACGCGCTCTTCATATTCTTGCAAACATATCCCACAGCACCAACAAAGTACTTCTAGTTTAATACTTGTTCTTGGTAAAGAGAACATCAAGTGTGGGTAGAGTTGTATCGGTTGTCGATAGTACTTGAGGGAATATTTGTTCTACCTTTAGCTCCTCGTTTATAGCCCTGAAAATTTTGCTATATTGAATTATTGCTATGAGAATTATGAATACAATGCCAATATTGATGTGTTTATTGAGAAGGTCTCTGCTATCCAAGAAGAGACTAATATTTTGCAGGAATCAATGGACGAAGAAATTGATGACAGTGTGAGCTCATTAGATGAAAAAGATGAGGAGGAGAGCGAAGAACAAAAGGAGGAAGAGCGGATTTGCTACCCGTGCCCACCTTCTGATGAGAGTAACTCTTCAACTCATACATTGTTTAATTTCCCTTCGTGCTTACCGAAGGAAGATTGCTATGATAACTGCTATGATCCCTTTGATTCGCTTGAAATATCCCTTTTTGATGAACTTGATGCTTGCTATGGTTGTGGCCAAGATGCCAATATGAATTATGCCTATGGAGATGAACTTTCTATAGTTCCTTATGTTATGAATGAAATTGTTGCTATTGCACCCACACATGATGGTCCTATTATCTTTTTGAATTTTCCAAACTACACTATATCGGAGAAATTTGCACTTATTAAGGATTATATTGATGGGTTGCCTTTTTCCGTTACACATGATGATTTCGATGAGTATAATATGCATGTGCTTGCTGCTCCTACTTGCAATTATTATGAGAGAGGAAATATATCTCCGCATCTCTATGTTTCCAATACGATAAAATTGCAAGAAATTGTTGATACGTCCATTTTGCATCATGCTTATATGTTGATATTTATTGCATTATGGGCTGTTATTACAAGTTTTGTCACAATACTTATGCCTTTTGTCTCTTATTTTACAAGGTTTACATAAAGAGGGAGAATGCCAGCAGCTGGAATTCTGGGCTGGAAAAGGAGCAAACTCAGGAAACCTATTCTGCACAACTCCAAAAGCCCCGGAAACTTCACAGAACTCCATTTCAGAAAATATAAAAAATATCTGGCAAAAGAAGACCACCAGGGGGGCCACCTGTTGTCCACGAGGGTGGGGCCGCGCCCCCTGTCTCGTGGGCCCCCCGAAGGCCCCCTGATGCCCATCTTCTCCAATATGAGGTGTTTTGACCTGGAAAAAAAAATCATAAGGAGGCTTTCGGGACCAGACGCCACCGTCTTGAGGCGGAACCGAGGCGGAAATCAATCTAGGGCTCCGGCAGAGCTGTTCTACCAGGGATAATTCCCACCGGGAGGGGGAAATCGTCACCGCCGTCATCACCAACAACTCTCCCATCTTGGGGAGGGCTATCTTCATCAACATCTTCACCAGCACCATCTCCTCTCAAACCCTAGTTCATCTCTTGTATCCAATCTTTGTACCCAAACCTCAGATTGGTACCTGTGGGTTGCTAGTAGTGTTGATTACTCTTTGTAGTCGATGCTAGTTGGTTTAATTGCTGGAAGATCATATGTTCAAATACATTATGCATATTAATACCCCTTTGATCATGAACAATATTATGTCTTGTGAGTAGTTACTTTTGTTCATGAGGACATGGGAGAAGTCTTGATATTAGTAGTCATGTGAATTTGGTCTTCGTTTGATATTTTGATGAGATGTATGTTGTCTCTCCTCTAGTGGTGTCATGTGAACGTCGACTACATGACACTTCACCATTATCTCGGCCTAGAGGAAGGCATTGGTAAGTAATAAGTAGATGATGGGTTGCTAGAGTGATAGAAGCTTAAACCCTAGTTTATGCATTGCTTCGTAAGGGGCTGATTTGGATCCACTTGTTTCATGTTATGGTTATGTTTACCTTAATACTGCTTTTGTATTTGCGGATGCTTGCATTATAGGTTAATCATAAGTTGGAGGCTTGTCCAAGTAAGGACAGCACCCAAGCACCGGTCCACCCACATACCAAATTATCAAAGTACCGAACGCGAATCAGATGATCCTGATGAAAACTAGCTTGACGATAATTCCCATGTGTCCTCGGGAGCGCTTTCCTTTATATAAGAGTTTGTCCAGGCTTGTCCTTTGCTACAAAAAGGATTGGGCCACCTTGCTGCACCTTATTTACTTTTACCTTTTGTCACTTGCTACCAATTACCTTATCACAAAACTATCTGTTACCTATAATTTCAGTGCTTGCAGAAAATACCTTACTAAAAACTGCCTATCATTTCCTTCTCCTCCTCATTGGGTTTGACACTCTTACTTATCGAAAGGACTACGATAGATCCCCTACACTTGTGGGTCATCAAGACTTTTTTCTGGTGCCGTTGCCGGGGAGTGAAGCGCCTTTGGTAAGTGGAATTTGGTAAGGAAAAATTTATATAGTGTGCTGAAATTTATTGTCACTAGTTACTATGGCTCATAATCCTTTGAGGGGCTTGTTCGGGGTATCTTCACCCCGGACAGAAGAACAAAGAGTTGCTCCTCAACCTACTGCACCTAATGAAAATGTTTGCTTTGTAATTCCATCGGGTATGATAGAGAAACTTCTTGAAAATCCTTTTACAGGAGACGAAACACTGCATCCCGATTTACACCTAATCTATGTGGACGAAGTTTGTGGATTATTTAAGCTTGCAGGTATGCCCGAGGATGTCATCAAGAAGAAGGTCTTCCCTTTATCTTTTAAGGGAGATGCATTGACATTGTTTAGGCTATGTGATAATATTGGATCATGGAACTATAATTGTCTGAAGTTGGAATTTCATCAGAAGTTCTACCCTATGCACCGGGTTCATCGTGATCGTAATTATATTTATAATGTTTTGCCTCGCGAAGGAGAAAGCATCGCTCAAGCTTGGGGGAGGCTTAAGTCAATGCTATATTCATGCCCCAATCATGAGCTCTCAAGACAAATGATTATTCAAAAAAATTATGCTCGGCTTTATCTTAATAATCGCTCCATGCTCGATACTTCTTGTTCTGGTTCTTTTACGATGAAGACTATTGAATTCAAATGGGACTTATTGGAAAGAATTAAATGCAACTCGGAAGATTGGTATCTCGACGAAGGTAAGGAGTCAGGTATGACCCCTAAGTTTGATTGTGTTAAAGCTTTTATGGATACCGGTGTTTTCCGTGAGTATTGCACTAAGTATGGACTTGACTTTGAGATAGTAGCTTCTTTCTGTGAATCATTTGCTCCTCATGTTGATCTTCCCAAGGAGAAGTGGTTTAAATACCATCCTCCCATTGAAGTAAAAGTAGTTTAACCTATTAAAGTTGAAGAAAAGCTATCACTTATAATGTTGATCCTATTGTTCCTACTGCTTATATTGAGAAACCACCCTTCCCTCTTAGAATAAAGGATCACACTAAAGCTTCAACTGTAGTTCGTAAGAGTAATACTAGAACACCTACACCCTTTTAGAAATTTAAAGTTGAACCTAGTGTCTCTATGGTTAAAGATCTCTTGGTAGAAGATTCAGATGGTCATGTTATTTACCTCCAAGAAGAGTCTGCTAGAATAGCCAAACCCAATGCTAGGAATAAACATAGACCTATTGTAGGATTTCCTGTTATCTCTGTTAAGATAGGAGATCATTGCTATCATGGTTTATGTGATGTAGGTGCTAGTGCGAGCATTATCCCTCATACCTTATATAAACAAATTATGCATGATATTGCACCTGTTGAGTTAGAAGGGATTGATGTTACTATTAAGCTTGCTAATAGAGACACTATTTCACCAGTTGGGATTGTTAGAGATGTTGAAGTCTTATGTGGGAAGGTTAAATACCCTGCTGATTTTCTTATTCTTAGTTCCCCACAAGATGAATTTTGTCCCATTATATTTGGTAGGCCCTTCTTGAATACTGTTAATGCTAAGATAGACTGCATGAAATATATTGTTACTGTTGGGTTAGGGGATATGTCTCATGATTTTAACTTTGCTAAATTTCGTAGACAACCCCTTGATAAAGAACTACATAGTAAGGATGAAATTATTGGTCTTGCTTCTATTGTTGTACCTCCTAATGATCCCTTAGAACAATATTTGCTAGACCATGAAAATGATATGCATATGAATGAGAGAACGGAAATAGATGAAATATTCTTTAATCAAGGACCTGTATTGAAAAACAACTTGCATGTTGAAATCCTAGGGGATCCTCCTCCACGCAAGGGTGATCCCGTGTTTGAACTTAAACCTTTACCTGATAACCTTAAGTATGTTTATCTTGATGAAAAGAAGATATATCCTGTTATTATTAGTGCTAACCATTCAGAGCGGGAAGAGGAAAAATTATTGAAAACTCTGAAGAAGCACCGTGCTGCTATTAGATATACTCTGTATGATCTTAAGGGCATTAGTCCCACTTTATGCCAACGCAAGATAAAGTTGGAAGAAAACGCTAAACCGATTATTGATCATCAACAACAGTTAAATCCTAAGATGAAATAAGTGGTAAGGAAGGAAATACTAAAGCTTCTAGAGGCAGGTATTATCTATCCAATTGCTGATAGCCAGTGGGTAAGTCCTGTGCATTGTGTCCCTAAGAAGGGAGGTATGACTATTGTTGCTAATGATAAAGATGAATTGATCCCTCAAAGAATAGTTACTGGTTATAGGATGGTAATTTATTTCCGTAAGTTAAATAAAGCTACTAAGAAAGATCATAACCCCTTGCCTTTTATTGATCAAATGCTAGAAAGGTTATCCAAACATACTCATTTTGGCTTTCTAGATGGTTATTCTGGTTTCTCTCAAATACCTGTGTCAAAACGGGATCAAGAAAAAACCACTTTTACTTGCCCCTTCGGTACTTTTGCTTATAGACGTATGCCTTTTGGTTTATGCAATGCACCTGCTACCTTTCAAACATGCATGATGGCTATATTCTCTGATTTTTGTGAAAAGATTGTTGAGGTTTTCATGGATGATTTCTCCGTTTACGGAACTTCTTTTGATGATTGCTTAAGCAACCTTAATCGAGTTTTACAGAGATGTGAAGACAATAATATTGTCTAGAATTGGGAGAAGTGACACTTTATGGTTAATGAAGGCATTGTCTGGGGACATAAAATTTCTGAAAGAGGTATTGAAGTTGACAAGGCTAAAGTTGATGCTATTGAAAAGATGTCGTGCCCCAAGGACATCAAAGGTATACGAAGTTTCCTTGGTCGTGTCGGGTTCTACAGGAGGTTCATTAAGGACATCTCCAAAATCTCCAGGCCTCTGACTAATCTCTTACAAAAAGATATTCCTTTTGTCTTTGATGATGATTGTCTAGAGGCATTAGACATACTTAAGAAAGCATTGATCTCTGCACCTATTGTCCAGCCTCCTGACAGGAATTTACCCTATGAGATTATGTGCGATGCTAGTGATTATGCTGTAGGTGTTGTTTTAGGGCAAAGAGTTGATAAGAAATTAAATGTTATTCAGTATGCTAGTAAAACTCTAAATAGTGCCCAGAAAAATTATGCTACTACTGAGAAAGAATTTTTAGCAGTTGTATTTGCTTGTGACACGTTTAGACCTTATATTGTTGATTCTAAAGTAACTATTCACACTGATCATGCTGCTATCAAATACCTTATGGACAATAAAGATGCTAAACCTAGACTTATTAGATGGGTTCTCCTGCTGCAAGAGTTTGACTTGCATATTATTGATAGAAAGGGAGCCGAGAACCCCGTTGCAGATAACTTGTTTAGGTTAGTGAATATACTTGATGACCCACAACCTATTGATGATAGCTTTCCTGATGAACAATTAGCTGTCATAAATACTTCTCGTACTGCTCCGTGGTATGCTGATTATGCTAATTATATTGTTGCTAAGTTTATACCTCCTAGCTTCACATACCATGTCAGGCCCAAGATGCGATTCTATCCCGATCACGTGACACTTACGTGATTGGGGCACAACCGCATTTCGAGCACTTAGCAAGATGGATATCATTACATCGTACCATTACATACATACATGGGGGATACAACAATACATACAATTCACATGAATACAACATCAAAAGAATACAAGGCATCCGACTACGGATGCAAACATGAAACCACAACGACATCCATCTGCTATCCCAGGCTGCCGACCCGGAACCTAACCCAAGACTGAAGAAGAAGAATAAGAAAGAACTCCAAACAACGATCATCGCTCTCACGTCAAGACATCGGAAACATGCACCTGCAACTGTTGTTGTAGTATCTGTGAGCCACGAGGACTCAGCAATCCCATAACCATGGGTAACAAGACTATCAAAGCTTAATGGGTAGGAAGAGGTAAAGTGGTGAGGTTGCAGCAGCGGCTAAGCAAAAGTATGGTGGCTAACTGACGAGTACAAGAATAAGATGAGCATCTACGCAAACGGTCGCCAACTAGTAGTGATCGCTAAAGATCCTGAACTACCTACAAGACAAACATAACCCCACCATGTTCTCTTCTCAAAGTGAAAGGAGACAGTAACGGTTACTCACACAGTTGTGTGTTTTACTTCGGATCCTCTGTCAAATTTTCTACAACCGAACATTAACAAATTCCAATCTGCCACATAACCGCGGGCACGGCTTTCGAAAGATCATAACCCTGCAGGGGTGTCCCAACTTAGCCCATCACAAGCTCTCACGATCAGCAGAAGTAATAATAATATTATCACCCCTTATCTTACGGACAATCCGATCAGGCTCGGAATCCCGGTGCACAAGACATTACGACCATGGTAAAACAAGTCCAGCAAGACCTCCTGGCGTGCCGACACCCTGATAGTAGCCGCGCGTATGTCGTCTCAGGCCACGGCCGGATGGTACAACCTACGGGAGCCAGATACCTCGAGTTTCCCCATGGCGGCCCCGCAGTCTGCCCGTTTGGGACCAACACCATCAGCACTGGCCCCCCATGTATGTAGAAGAATCCTCGGGTAGCGCTAACTCCCTATGCATTAATTAATTAAGTTGTTATTATGAGCAAATTAAAACCAATGTTGGGCCTTGCTGGAGGAGTTTTATTCAAAGACGAAGTGTCAAGGGGTCCTCATATACCCAACCGTGTAAGGAACGCAAAATCAAGGAACATAATGCCGGTTTATCGGCTCCTAAGGTGGCATGAGTGGAACAAAACACCGAGCAAAAGGCCAAGCCTTCCACCCATGCCCAGTATATATGTGTGTTAATAATAATAATAGATATTGTGATATTCCAACAACAAGTTCCAACATGGAACGATCTTCATCTTCACCTGCAACTAACAATGCTATAAGAGGGGCTGAGCAAGCGGGTAACATAGCCAAACAACGGTTTGCTAGGAAGGTGTCAAAGGGTAGAGGTTTCATGGCAACAAGGAGAGGGGCTGACAATAATGATGGGTAGCGTGACATGTAACGATAGCATCGAGACAACTAAGCATGGCAATGATAGTAAAGGTATCCAAGGGTATGATCATCTTGCCTGAGATCCCGCAAGGAAGAAGAACGGATCCATGAAGAAGACGAAGAAGAAGCCTTGAAGACGAACCACGTGTAGACGAACGTATCCTCACGAACGCAACGGAACAAGCACTAACGAGAAGAAGCAAGCAATACGGTAAACACACAACACAAGAACATGACAATATGCTCAACCAAGTAGGATGCAAGACAAGTCTATATATGATGCAATTCATGGCAAGGGATGAAGCACACAAGAACAGCACAAGACAACAAGTTAAAACGAGGCCGGAAACTACATATAACAAATCCGGTAAGTCCTCATATGCATATTGTGAAATTAGTCCAGATCTGAACAAACCTTAAGTTAAAGTTGTTAAACAGCAGATTAACATGCACCATGATGATCTACACGAAATTCTAGTCAAGTTTCATATAAAGTTTATTCAATTCGGAGCTACGGCCTAGAAGATATGAGCAAAACAAGACAAGCAAGACATCGGTGCAAGATGCACCCAAAACATCAAGCAAGCACACTCCAAACATGAAAAGAACATGATATTATGATTCTACATGCAAAATAACACATGTTTCATATAGGACACACTCAAAACGGAGCAACGAGCTAAAAGATACGAGCAAAACAAGTTACATTGCAAAGCTGAAGTTAACAACCACATAGAACTTTGGAGCAAGGTAAATATATGCTACCGCACCCAAACGTGATAATAAGAGGCATGGATGTGAAGTAGACATGATTCTTAACAAGCATGAACTTAGAACACACCCAAAACCTTGCTGGAACACATTTAAACAAGCATGGCAAGTTGCAATAAAATTATCCAGACAACATCATCACGATGCTACCTTCGGAGGCACAAAACAACATGCATATCAACTCTAACAAGAACGTAAAGAGCATGGAAATTTTGTAGACATATCCTACGGCAAACAACTCCCTTGGAGCAACTCCATAGGAGGCATGGATCAATAGCAACAAGCTCCACCAAATTGAACATGCTGTTAAAATCCTGACAGGCCAAATTTATAGCAACTTGAGAGCAAGAAATAAATAAGCTACAACAGTCCATATAATCAAGTAAGGGCATGAATGGATAAACAATAACATGGAAAACTAGACATGATCATTGGCCTCTCCAAAACAAGCATGGATTTGAGTAGGGCATCAAGCAAACATAGCATCAGGTTATAACAGATTCCAGACTTGGCAGTTTTTTCACTAAGTATAAAACAACAATAACAACATGGCATGTTTACAAGCATGTTTAAGTCACCTCAAGGCATATCATGGAAAGAGGTTTGCACCACAGCAAAGACCATATAATGGTGCTTCTAAAACATCTAAACATGTGGCATGAAGACAAACACATCAATAGCAAAGAGCAATTGAAATCAGCATCTCATAACAAGTTTCAGCACTTAACAGCCACATAGCAACTTTGCAACAGAGATTAACATGGCCATATGAACTCAAACAAGCATGCTACAACAACCATCATGTAGTACACTTCACAATGAACATTTTGACATATCATATGTATCATTTGGATAAACATGGACCAAGTTATCTTATCTCAAACATGGCATCAAATTAACAAGTAACAGCAGTTTATAACAAGTAGCACTCTTGCAACAGACATTAGGGCATCTATATGGAGTCAAACAAGCATGGCGCAATGGTAAAAAGAGTAGAGCATATCACCACGATCATTTTGACATATTATACACTCAATTTGGACATATACACAAAAAGTTACAGACACTCAAAGTATGCATCAGAATATGGAGTTTTTGGGACTTAGTGAAAATAGACCTCGGAGGAAGTGGACATGTCCGGCCTATATGGACATGTCCGTTGGCGCGGGCATCCGGGCCCACACGTCAGTGGCACGGACGAGGGTTCGGTGGACATGTCCGGGTCCCAATCGGACATGTCCGGCGGCGACAGAGCGGGGCAGATCGGCCCGACGGCGTCGCCCACGGCTCCGGCGAGCTCGAGGCCGGTGGGGCCGAACGGAGGGAGCCGGGGACGGGCGCGCGGGGAGGGCCTCGGCTGGATCCCGCCGGATGCGGGCCAGAGGTGGCTGGCGGCGAGCTCGAGGAGACCTCTGGCGAGGCTGGGGAGGCCGAGAAGGACGGGGCGGCAGCCTCCTCCGGCGAGACTCTGGATCTCAACGGGCGGCGGCGGCGAGACTCTGGATCGGGAGCTCCTCTCCCGATCTGGAGCTCCGGCGAGGGATGCGGGAGGCGAAGCAGATGGGCGGCGGGTCACCGCAGATGGCCGGCGGCGGCGGGGGTCAACGCGGTGGCGGCGGGGTCCCGACGGGTGGCGGACGAGCTCGGCGGCCAGAGCGCTTGGAGGTGGGGACGACGGCTCGTGGGCGCGGGGCAGATCGGGCCCAGATCGGCCCGGGGGCGGGTCTCGGCCGGGCCTCGCGGGCCAGGCGTGGCGGCTGACGCGGGAAGGCCAGGTGGCGGCTTCCCGTAGGAGGAGATGTGTTGACTGGCGGCGGGGAACCAGTGGCTGACTGCCACGTGTCGACGACATGGTGGCCAGCACCAGAAATCAACGAGGAGGCGGCTGGAGGCGCGATTTTTGTGGGGGAAGTGTCTGGAGGTTAGGGCAGAGGCTAGGGGAAGCCAAAAATGGCATGGGAGGTGTCCATTTATAGTAGGGGGCTAGGGTTAGGTCTAGGGGGTGTTTTGGGGTGTTTTTGAGCCCTCCGATCTCGATCGGATGGCACCGGTCGAGAGGGGGGTAGGATGGGCCTAGGTTAGGTAGTGGGCTGTGTAGGATGGGTTGTGGGGAGAGTAGAGAAGAGGCCCGCGGAGGTTTTCGAAGACCGAAAACGCCCGACGCTTTGTCCGGCTACTAGTGCCGCTATATATATCCGTTGGGCTATCAAACGAGCTCCGAATGCAATTAAATTTGGCAGGGGGCCTATCTACACTATAATAAGATCACATGACAAGTTTCACCCCATTGCGAGAATGTTTTCCGGCCACTCATAAAATAAATATTCAGAGGCACCGCGGGCACGTGCAAGTGTGTCTGGGCTCAAAACGGACAACGGAAAGGACTAGGGGACTCGGGCGGATGCAAGTTTTGAAAACATGCTGATGCAATGCACACAATGACCAGGCAAGATGCAACACGCAAGCAGATGACATGGCAACGAAGACGAATAACTGACTGACACCTGGCGCACCGGTCTCGGGGTGGCACAACACTCCCCTACTAACAAGAGATCTCGCCCCGAGATCTTAGGAACGAGACAAAAGGGAAAGGAAGAACAAAGTTCTTCGAGGACAAAAGAGGGAAGCAAAGAACCATGAGAGGTTGAACAAAATGAAAGAAGGATACAACGGAGATGAACGAAGTTGCAAAGACTTTGTTAGACAAGAGGAAGAAGGAATACGATGAGAACCGAAAGGTTGAAGGAATAAGACTGAATTCGAAACCACTCCGGTTAATAAGAGATAGAAAGGAATCTCCACGAAGGAATTCGGGCAGCACTCCGGCTGAAACTGAAAGAAATAACACACCAGTAGAACATGAATAGAATAGGACAAGACCCTGAGAAGATGAAACGAAAACATGACGAAATGAACAAGAAAATGCCTCCGGAAGAATGGAAAGAAAGTAATGAAAAGAATGGAGAAGAAGATGAAAACTTATGCCATGAATAATATTGAAAGCATCCCTAGAAGGACGGATTGAATGGAGTCGTTGAAAAATCAATAACGAAACAATAAGCTTGTTGTGGACTTATGTAAACATCTCAAAACTTGAGGTGAATGATGCCGCAACCAAAAGATGGATTAGCTGAGAATGAAGAAATGCAAAACTCCACTTCAAAAGAATACAGAGAATTATTTGTACTCGAGAGACAAAAGAATAATAATGCTTGAGCTGCTCCAGAACAATTAGCTGAACGTTTGAAGAATGAATTAAATCCTGAAGAACCACCATGAAGAACTCCGGTAACAAAAGGATGATGATTTAGAAATGACGAACGAAAGGAATAAGATTAAAGCCTTGCAGTGATTTGACGGGGTCCGACGAGATAGCCGAGAAAAAATTTGAACTTCGGAAAGAAAAGACTAAAGCACTTGGAATTAGAATTTATTCATCAAGAATAAACTCCGAAGGAAGGAATTAAACAACTTGATGAAAAGAATAAGAATTATGTTATGATTATCCTCCACCAATTAAATTGATGCGAAGCAATGGATTTGCATATCACTTATTCTCGTTGAAATGATTAAAGAGGGATATATCACGAACTTGCAAAAATCTTTGTGAACCACCGGTAAGATTGGAATAAATGAATGGATTGATATGATAACACCGGAAAAGAAATCTTGAGTGAATCGCCGTATAGAATTAAAGCCGAGTGAAGAAAAGAATGAAACACTGGGAAGAATTAAAATCGAATGATGAAAGGGAACAAACCACCGTAAGGAATTAAAATTGAGTGAATACAAGAGAATGAATCGCCGGGAAGAATAAATTACTTGAGGGAATTAGAATGACGAGAGCAACGAGATCGTGAACTGATTAAAGAATACTTGAACGAAGCACCGGACAATTGTGAGACGAACGAAGAGGCATCGATGAAGAATATTTGGAGGACAAAGTTGAAAACTGAGAACGAAGAAATCTTTTGAAATGATGGCCTTCGGAGGTACACAATGAAAATAATTGATGAAATACTCCGAACGAATGAAAGAAGAAAGGTTGAACCAATGATGAAAAGAATTGGAAGCGATCTTGAAGAAGGCATATGACTGATGGGATCCATACTTATGTCACACTTGAAAAGAATTTCAGAACACTCCGGGAAAATAGAAGAGTTAGGTAAGATCCTGGCAATAAACCTATGGGTTATGAGCTCACCGAAGAGAAAACATCGTTGTGAAGGATTGAAAGAAGAAGATGCACCGGAACAATTGAAAAAAACTCGAATGAGGTGACAACCTCGAATTAATTGGAAGACAGACGACTCTGAGATATTTCTTCGAAACTCCGGATAATTAAATGGCGAGAGGTAAACGAGCAAAGGGAATATCCGAGCCAAGGGAAAGAATATGAACAACACCGGAAACTTGAATTGAATCCACCGGAAAAGAAGAAGAGGTGAAGAATATCAAGCGAGAGGAGAATTCATCGGAGAAGAAAGGAGAACAATGATGACGAGTTAGACGAGAATTCACCGGTTGAAATAACTGATGAGAAATGCAGAGGATCACACGAGTAGGATGGATACTCGATTAAGGACTCCGGTCCGAGAAGAAAAAGGGTGGGCGGGTGGGAAAAAGAAAGACCACTTCGGGCGGGGAAAACACCGTCGGTTGAAAAGAACTGAGGATGAACTTGCAAAGAAGAAGAGGGTCGAAAACACTTGACGAGAGATGCACCAGATGAAAGAACTGACAACGCAACAAACGAAAACTAACCGCGATCCTAAAAAAATTTGAAGGGGAAGAGGAGTAATTCAAAACACCTACGTCAAGATTCCTCACCACAGCAACGAAGGGGCTGAGGAGTAAAAAGAACTCGTACTCTCCGATATAACTAGACTCCGAAAAAAAAATTTGCTAGACTCAACAACGGCTAGACTACGATCAATCAAGGGGGCTCCTATGGTCGGTCGAGGCTCTGATACCAACTTGTCAGGCCCAAGATGTGATTCTATCCCGATCACGTGACACTTACGTGATTGGGGCACAACATCATTTCAGGCGCTTAGCAAGATGGATATCATTACATCGTACCATTACATACATACATGGGGGATACAGCAATACATACAATTCACATGAATACAACATCAAAAGAATACAAGGCATTCGACTACGGATGCAAACATGAAAGCACAACGACATCCATCTGCTATCCCAGGCTGCCGACCCGGAACCTAACCCAAGACTGAAGAAGAAGAAGAAGAAGAAGAAGAAAGAACTTCAAACAACGGTCATCGATCTCACGTCAAGACATCGGAAACCTGCACATAGAACTGTTGTTTTAGTATATGTGAGCCACGAGGACTCAGCAATCCCATAACCATGGGTAACAAGACTATCAAAGCTTAATGGGTAGGAAGAGGTACAGTGGTGAGGTTGCAGCAGCGGCTAAGCAAAAGTATGGTGGCTAACTGACGAGTACAAGAATAAGATGAGCATCTACGCAAACGGTCGCAAACTAGTAGTGATCGCTAAAGATCTTGAACTACCTGCGAGTCAAACATAACCCCACCGTGTTCTCTTCTCAAAGTGAAAAGAGACAGTCACGGTTACTCACACAGTTGTGTGTTTTACTTCGGATCCTCCGTCAAGTTTTCTACAACCGGACATTAACAAATTCCAATCTGCCACATAACCACGGGCACGGCTTTCGAAGGATCATAACCCTGCAGGGGTGTCCCAACTTAGCCGATCACAAGCTCTCACGATCAGCAGAAGTAATAATAATATTATCACCCCTTATCTTAGGGACAATCCGATCAGGCTCGGAATCCCGGTGCACAAGACATTTCGACAATGTAAAACAAGTCCATCAAGACCTCTTGGCGTGCCGACACCCTGATAGTAGCCGCGCGTATCTCATCTCAGGCCACGACCGGATGGGACAACCTACGGGAGCTAGATACCTCGAGTTTCCCCGTGCCGGCCCCGCAGTCTGCCCGTTTGGGACCAACACCATCAGCACTGGCCCCCCCTGTATGTAGAAGAATCCTCGGGTAGCGCTAACTCCCTATGCAATTTAATTAATTAATTAAGTTGTTATTATGAGCAAATTAAAACCAATGTTGGGCCTTGCTGGAGGAGTTTTATTCAAAGACGAAGTGTCAAGGGGTCCCCATATACCCAACCGTGTAAGGAATGCAAAATCAAGGAACATAATGCCGGTTTATCGGCTCCTAAGGTGGCATGAGTGGAACAAAACACCGAGCAAAAGGCCAAGCGTTCCACCCATGCCTAGTATATATGTGTGTTAATAATAATAATAGATATTGTGATATTCCAACAACAAGGTCCAACATAGAACGATCTTCATCTTCACGTGCAACAACAACGCTATAAGAGGGGCTGAGCAAGCGGGTAACATAGCCAAACATCGATACAACTAAGCATGGCAATGATAGTAAAGGTATCCAAGGGTATGATCATCTTGCCTGAGATCCCGCGAGGAAGAAGAACGGATCCATGAAGAAGACGAAGAAGAAGCCTTGAAGACGAACCACGTGTAGACGAACGAATCCTCACGAACGCAACGGAACAAGCACTAACGAGAAGAAGCAAGCAATACGGTAAACACACAACACAAGAACATGACAATATGCTCAACCAAGTAGGATGCAAGACAAGTCTATATATGATGCAATTCATGGCAAGGGATGAAGCACAAAAGAACAACACAAGACAACAAGTTTAAATGAAGCCGGAAACTACATATAACAAATCCGGTAAGTCCTCATATGCATATTGTGAAATTAGTCCAGATCTGAACAAACCTTAAGTTAAAGTGGTTAAACAGCAGATTAACATGCACCATGATGATCTACACGAAATTCTAGTCAAGTTTCATATAAAGTTTGTTTAATTCGGAGCTACGGCCTAGAAGATATGAGCAAAATAGGACAAGCAAGACATCGGTGCAAGATGCACCCAAACCATTAAGCAAACACACTCCAAACATGAAAACAACATGATATTATGATTCTACATGCAAAATCACACAAGTTTCATATAGGACACACTCAAAACGGAGCAACAGGCTAAAAGATACGAGCAAAACAAGTTACATTGCAAAGCTGAAGTTAACAGCCACATAGCAACTTTGGAGCAAGGTAAATATATGCTACAACACTCAAACATGATAATAAGAGGCATGTATGTGAAGTAGACATGTTGCTTAACAACCATGAACTTAGAACACACCCAAAACCTTGCTGGAACACATTTAAACAAGCATGGCAAGTTGCAATAAAATTATCCAGACTTAGTCAAAATCTGGGAAGGCAAAAACATCATCACGATGCTGCCTTTGGAGGCACAAAACAACATGCATATCAACTCTAATAAGAACGTAAAGAGCATGGGAATGTTGTAGACATATCCTACAGCAAACAACTCCCTTGGAGCAACTCCATAGGAGGCGTGGATCAATAGCAACAAGCTCCACCAAATTGAACATACTGTTAAAATCCTGACAGGCATAATTTATAGCAACTTGAGAGCAAGAAATAAATAAGCTACAGCAGTCCATATGAGAAAGTAAGGGCATGAAGGGATAAACAATAACATGGACAACAATACATGATCATTGGCCACTCCAAAACAAGCATGGATTTGAGTAGGGCATCAAGCAAACATAGCATCAGGTGATAACAGATTCCAGACTTAGCAGTTTTTTCACTAAGTAAAAAACAACAATAACAACATGGCATGTTTACAAGCATGTTTAAGTCACCTCAAGGCATATCATGGAAAGAGGTTTGCACCACAGCAAAGACCATATAATGGTGCTTCTAAAACATCTAAACATGTGGCATGAAGACAAACACATCAATAGCAAAGAGCAATTGAAATCAGCATCTCATAACAAGTTTCAGCACTTAACAGCCACATAGCAACTTTGCAACAGAGATTAACATGGCCATATGAACTCAAACAAGCATGCTACAACAACCATCATGTAGTACACTTCACAATGAACATTTTGACATATCATATGCATCATTTGGATAAACATGCACCAAGTTATCTTATCTCAAACATGGCATCAAATTAACAAGTAACATCAGTTTATAACAAGTAGCACTCTTGCAACAGACATTAGGGCATCTAGATGGAGTCAAACAAGCATGGCACAATGGAAAAAAGAGTAGAGCATATCACCACGATCATTTTGACATATTATACACTCAATTTGGACATATACACAAAAAGTTACAGGCACTCAAAGTGTGCATCAGAATATGGATTTTTTGGGACTTAGTGAAAATAGACCTCGAAGGAAGAGGACATGTCCGACCTATATGGACATGTCCGTTGGTGCGGGCATCCGGGCCCACACGTCAGTCGCACGGACGAGGGTTCGGTGGACATGTCCGGGTCCCAATCGGACATGTCCGGCGGCGACAGAGCGGGGCACATCGGCCCGACGGCGTCGCGCACGGCTCCGGCGAGCTCGAGGCCGGCGGGGCCAAACGGAGGGAGCCGGGGACGGGAGCGCGGGGAGGGCCTCGGCCGGATCCCGCCGGATCCGGGCCAGAGGTGGCCGGCGGCGAGCTCGAGGAGACCTCTGGCGAGGCTGGGGAGGCCGAGAAGGACGGGGCGGCGGACTCCTCCGGCGAGACTCTAGATCTCAACAGGCGACGGCGGCGAGACTCTGAATCAGGAGCTCCTCTCCCGATCTGGAGCTCCGGCGAGGGATGCGGGAGGCGGAGCAGACGGGCGGCGGGTCACCGGAGATGGCCGGCGGCGGCAGGGGTCAACGCGGCGACGGCGGGGTCCCGACGGGAGGCGGATGAGCTCGGCGGCTAGAGCGCTCGGAGGCGGGGACGACGGCTCATGGGCACGGGGCAGCTCCGGCCCAGATCGGCTCGGGGGCGGGCCTCGGTCGGGCCTCACGGGCCAGGCGCGGCGGCTGATGTGGGAAGGCCAGGTGGCGGCTTCCCGTAGGAGGAGAGGCGTTGACTGGCGGCGGGGAACCAGTGGCTGGCTGCCAGGTGTCGATGACGTGGTGGCCGGCGCCGGAAATCAAGGAGGAGGCGGTTGGTGGTGCGATTTTTGAGGGGGAAGTGGCTGGAGGTTAGGGGAGAGGCTAGGGGATGCCAAAAATGGCATGGGAGGTGTCCATTTATAGTAGGGGGGCTAGGGTTATGTCTAGGGGGTGTTTTGTGGTGTTTTTGAGCCCTCCGATCTCGATCGGACGGCACCGGTCGAGAGGAGGGTAGGATGGGCCTAGGTTAGGTAGTGGGCTGTGTAGGAGGGGTTGTGGGGAGAGTAGAGAAGAGGCCTGCGGAGGTTTTCTGAGACCGAAAACGCCCGACGCTTTGTCCGGCTACTAGTACCGCTATATATATCCGTTGGGCTATCAAACGAGCTCCGAATGCGATGAAATTTGGCAGGCGGCCTGTCTACACTCTAATAAGACAACATGACAAGTTTCACCCCACTCCGAGAACGTTTTCCGGCCACTCATAAAATAAATATTCGGAGGCACCGCGGGCGCGTGCAAGTGTGTCTGGGCTCAGAACGAACAACGGAAAGGACGAGGGTACTCAGGAGGATGCAAGTTTTGAAAACATGCCGATGCAATGCACACAACGACAAGGCAAGATGCAACACGCAAGCAGATGACATGGCAACGAAGACGAATAACTAACTGACACCTGGCGCACCGGTCTCGGGGTGTCACATACCAGCAAAAGAAAAAGTTCTTCTATGATTTGAGACATTACTTCTGGGATGACCCACATCTTTATAATGAAGGAGTAGATGGTATTATTAGATGATGTGTACCTGATCATGAACAGGAACATATCCTATGCAAGTGCCTCTCCGAAGCTTATGGAGGACACCATGCGTGAGATAGAACTGCACACAAGGTATTGCAATCCGGTTTTTATTTGCCTATTCTCTTCAGGGATGCCCGTAAGTTTGTCTTATCTTGTGACGAATGTCAAAGATAAATGCCTATGGATTATTCACTTGTTATTGAACCATTTGATGTTTGGGGCTTTGATTATAAGGGACCGTTTCCTTCCTCTAATGGATACACACATATTTTAGTTGCTGTTGATTTCGTTACTAAGGGGGTAGAAGCTATTCCAACTAGTAGTGCTGATCATAACACCTCTATTAAGATGGTTAAATAAGTTATTTTTCCGAGGTTTGGGGTCCCTAGATACTTAATGACTGATGGTGGTTCACACTTTATTCATGGTGCTTTCCGTAAGATGCTTGCAAAGTATGATGTGAATCATATAATTCCATCCCCGTATCACCCACAGACTAGTGGTCAAGTAGAACTAAGTAATAGAGAGTTGAAATTAATTTTGCAAAAGATAGTTAATAGGTCTAGGAAGAATTGGTCCAAGAAACTTGATGATGCATTATGGGCCTATAGAACTGCATACAAAAATCCTATGGGTATGTCTCCATATAAGATGGTTTATGGAAAGGCTTGTCACTTACCTATTGAGCTAGAACATAAGGCATATTGGGCAATTAAAGAGCTCAATTATGATTTGAAACTTGCTAGTGAGAAGAGGTTATTTGACATTAGCTCCCTTGATGAATGGAGAACCTAGGCTTATGAGAATGCCAAGCTGTTTAAAGAAAAAGTTACAAGATGGCATGACAAAAGGATACAAAAGCGTAACGTAGGTGATTATGTCTTGCTATACAACTCTCGTTTAAGATTTTTTGCAGGAAAACTTATCTCTAAGTGGGAAGGACCTTACGTTATCGAGGAGGTCTATCGTTCCGGTGCCATAAAAATCAACAACTTCGAAGGTACAAATCTGAAGGTGGTAAACGGTCAAAGAATCAAACATTATATGTCAGGTAATCCTATAAATGTTGAAACCAATGTTATTGAAACCGTAACCCCGAAGGAATACATAAGGGACACTTTCCAGAATAATCCAGACTTCGGAATGGAAGAGGTATGTGGTACGGTAAGTAAACCGACTCCAAAACAGTTCTAAATGCAATTTTTCTCCGTTTTGGAATATTTAGAAAAATAGAAAAATAAGTAGCAGTCTGGAAGAGACACGAGCAGTCCACGAGGGTGGAGGGCACGCCCCCTTCCCAGGGCGCGCCCCCCTGCCTCGTGGGCAGCTCGTGTGCCGCCCGGACTCCAATTTCTTGTATGTTACTCCTTTTGGTCGGTAAAAAATCATTATATATACTCCCGAAGGTTTTGACCTCTGTATCACGCAAAAATCCTCTGTTTTTGTTTCGAGCTGCTATTTTTGAGAGATCTAGATCATCATGGCGTCCTCCAACATCCCCAAGGAAAAGTTGTTCGAGAAGGTCATCAACCCCTACCTTGCGGAAGTGTTGCATCACCCTAAAACAATGGAGTTGCATGAGGGGGTGCTGCACATCCGTGATGTTGAGGGGCCAAGGAGGACCGGAAGCGTCGAGACAAGACTCGAAGCAATGGAGAAGCAAGTTTTCAAGTGCCAAGGTATGGTGGAACGTGGACTCAACACCAACCACATGATGATCTCGGAGCTCGCCAACAACCTCAAGCTGGACTCAAGGATCTTCGGGGAATCTATCTCCAATCTTCAAGAGAAAATCGAACACCTCCAAGCCCAGATATATGACCTGCAAAACCAAAACTGTGAGTATGAATATAGATTCAAGAAGATGAGTTTGGCTGCAGATTTGAGTATCCTGGATCCTCGATCATCCTTCTACGATGGTGAGCCTATGCCTTGGAAGGTGGACAACAAGCCTACATCATCAACAACTCCTACATCACCACCACCGAAGAAGGAGACATAATCATATGGATATGGGCACTCCCCTTGGCAACTGCCAAGCTTGGGGGTGGGACCCCGGTATCATATCACCATCACTCCTATATTTACCACTTTTCTTAGTTCTATCCTTTTGGTAGTATCTTGATCTAGTATAATAAATTTAGCATGATCTAGTTTTGAGCTTTTGCTGTATGATCTTTACCCATTGTAACCGAGTCCGTGAGCTATATAATAAAGATTAGTGTTGGGTCAAGGGCTTGATTTCCCCACTTGGATCGTGATAAAAAGAAGGAAAACAAAAAGAGTATCCAAGAGATCATATTGACCTTATGGGAAGTAATGACCTCACATATAAAGAGTATGATTAATAAAAGTTGTTGGGAGTTGACAAACATAGTTTTGGTCATCGTTGCAATTAACAGGAAGTAATAAAAGAAGATAGGCTTCACATACAAATATACTATCTTGGACATCTTTTATGATTGTGAGCACTCATTAAAATATGACATGCTAAAGAGTTGATGTTGGACAAGGAAGACAACATAATGGGTTATGTTTTCTTATATACGAAATAAAGTATATTGTCATGGATCATCCAACATGTTGAGTTTGCCTTTCCCCCTCATGCTAGCCAAAACTCCTCGCACTAAGTAGAGATACTACTTGTGCTTTCATACATCCTTAAACCCACGTTTGCCATGAGAGTTCACCATACCTACCTTGGATTGAGTAAGATCCTTCCAAGTAAGTTGTCATGTTGCAAACTCGCTAAAATATGTATGATTTGTTAGTGTGGAGGAAATTATCTTTATACAATCTTGTGATATGGAAGTAATAAAAGCGACGGACTGCTTAATAAAGGTCCTTATCTTACGTCGCAATATAAAGTGACGTTCTTTTGTGCTAAGACTTTGTGCATCCAACCATAAAAACACATGACAACCTCTGCTTCCCTCTACAAAGGGCCTATCTATTATTCTTGCCTTATAAGAGTCAAGGTGAAATTCACCTTTCCTTTTTACATTGTATCCTTTGGCAAGCACATTGTGTTGGAAAGATCCTGACATATATACCCACTTGGATGTAAGTTTTAATGGTCTATTACTATTGACATTACCCTTGAGGTAAAAGATTGGGAGGCAACACCATAAGCCCCTATCTTTCTCTATGTCCGATTAAAACTCCATAAACATAAGTATGGCGTGAGTGTGAGCAATTGTGAAAGACTATGATAGTTGAGTATGTAGGCTTACTGAAAAGCTCTAATATTGACTCTTTCCGATGTTACGATAAATTGCAATTGCTTCAATGACCGAGATCAAAGTTTGTTAGTTTTCAATGAAGTTTATGATTCATGCTTGATAATGTGAATGAATTGTTACTTTGGCATAAGAATCATATGACAAAATATATATATGTTGCTGTTATCAGAATGATCATGATGCCCTCATGTCCGTATTTTACTTTTATCGACACCTCTATCTCTAAACATGTGGACATATTTTTCGATTTCGGCTTTCGCTTGAGGACAAGCGAGGTCTAAGCTTGGGGGCTGATACGTCCATTTTGCATCATGCTTATATGTTGATATTTATTGCATGATGGCTGTTATTACATGTTTTGTCACAATACTTATGCCTTTTCTCTCTTATTTTACAAGGTTTACATAAAGAGGGAGAATGCTGGCAGCTGGAATTCTGGGCTGGAAAAGGAGCAAACTCTGGAAACCTATTCTGGACAACTCCAAAAGCCCCGAAACTTCACAGAACTCCGTTTTAGAAAATATAAAAAATATCTAGCGAAAGAAGACCACGAGGGGGGCCACCTACTGTCCACGAGGGTGGGGTGCGCGCCCCCTCTCTGGGCGCGCCCCCCTATCTCGTGGGCTCCCCGATGCCCATCTTCTCCTATATGAGGTGTTTTGACCTGGAAAAAATCATAAGGAGGCTTTGGGACCATGGGCCGCCGTCTTCAGGTGGAACCGAGGCGGAAACCAATCTAAGGCTCCGGTAGAGTTGTTCTGCCAGGGATATTTCCCTCCGGGAGGGGAAATCATCACCGCCGTCATCGCCAACAACTCTCCCATCTTGGGGAGGGCTATCTTCATCAACATCTTCACCATCACTATCTCCTCTGAAACCCTAGTTCATCTCTTGTATCCAATGTTTTTACCCAAACCTCAGATTGGTACCTGCGGGTTGCTAGTAGTGTGGATTACTCTTTGTAGTTGATGCTAGTTGGTTTAATTGGTGGAAGATCATATGTTCAGATCCATTATGCATATTAATACCCCTTTGATCATGAACAATATTATGTCTTGTGAGTAGTTACTGTTGTTCCTGAGGACATGGGAGAAGTCTTGCTATTAGTAGTCATGTGAATTTGGTCTTCGTTCGATATTTTGATGAGATGTATGTTGTCTCTCCTCTAGTGGTGTCATGTGAACGTCGACTACATGACACTTCACCATTATTTCGGCCTAGAGGAAGGCATTGGGAAGTAATAAGTAGATGATTGGTTGCTAGAGTGACAGAAGCTTAAACCCTAGTTTATGCGTTGCTTCGTAAGGGGCTGATTTGGATCCACTTGTTTCATGCTATGGTTAGGTTTATCGTAATACTTCTTTTGTAGTTGCGGATGCTTTCATTGGAGGTTAATCATAAGTGGGACGCTTGTCCAAGTAAGGACAACACCCAAGCACCTGTCCACCCACATACCAAATTATCAAAGTACCGAACGCGAATCAGATGATCCTGATGAAAACTAGCTTGACGATAATTCCCATGTGTCCTCGGGAGCGCTTTCCTTTATATAAGAGTTTGTCCAGGATTGTCCTTTGCTACAAAAAGGATTGGGCCACCTTGCTGCACCTTATTTACTTTTACCTTTTGTCACTTGCTACCAATTACCTTATCACAAAACTATATGTTACCTATCATTTCAGTGCTTGCAGGAAATACCTTACTGAAAACTGCCTATCATTTCCTTTTGCTCCTCGTTGGGTTCGACACTCTTACTTACCGAAAGTACTACGATAGATCCCCTACACTTGTGGGTCCTCAATTGTTTATACTATGCACTGGCCTTTACTATGTGTGCATGAATTGTTCTTCTATGACATGCCGATGCATAGGAAGAGAGATAGACTTCGTGTTGCATGATATATGTTACTTTGTGCTTACTACTAAATCACAAATCATTGTTAATTAAAATTGGCTTTGATATACCTTGGGATCCAGGTGGATCCAGTACTTGAGCACTTTATGCCTAGCTTAATGGCTTTAAAGAAAGCACTGCCAGGGAGACAACCCGGGAGTTTTGGAGAGTCATTTATTTTTGTTGTGTGCTTTTATAAAGTTTAAAAAAAAAAGAGGGGAACCAAAAACTTTCTCAAAAAGAAAAGCGAAAGTGAGAAAGACGAGCAATGTTAAAGTGGGAGCTAGCCTTGAACTTTGTTCATGCCCATGGAAACTTTGTGAACCTTGATTACAAAAACTTTTCAGCAAAAATAATTATCCAGTTGTACAACTCCATTGTATAATAAAAATAATGTGCCAAGAGTTTCCTTTAGGATGATTAATCTGCTTCTTGGTTTGTGCGGTGCAAAAACAGAAACTTTGGTTGTAGTGCGCGATTTTACATTTTTTTTACTGGAACGTCGAAAGGATCTGATACTTTTTGCAAAGTCTTGCTATACAAATTGTTGCTTTTTTCTAGTTTTTCCAGAATTTTTAGAGTTACAGAAGTATGGTTAATGTTCATATTACTACAGACTGTCCTGTTTTCAGATATTGCTGTTATAGCTTCATTATTTGCATATGTTTGAATTCTTGTTGAAGCCTCCTTGACTTGGGGCCATAGAATTGTGAGAGCATACAGTGGGTAATGTTTGTTCATAATTATACAATAATGTTAGAGCTGTACATGATGGGATTTCATTGATCATATGCACTAACCCAGCCACTAAAAGTTCGGTTAAGTTTTGTGTGGATGAAGTGTTTGAAGATTGAGGAGGTCTCGATGTGAGAAGGAGGAGAGACAAGAGCTCAAGCTTGGGGATGCCCAAGTCTCCCCAAGTAAATATTCAAGGATACTCAAGCGTCTAAGCTTGGGGATGCCCCGGAAGGCATCCCATCTTTCTTCAATAAGTATCGGTATGTTTTCAGATTTGTTTTCGTTCACATGATATGAGTAAATTCTTGGACGTCGTGTGCCTTTTCTTTTTCTTTTAATAAATGCACCATGCTGGTATGAGATAGTCCTTGGTTGATTTGTCGAATGCTCTTTGCAATTCACTTATATCTTTTCACTATGGCTTTATAGAATGCTTCATGTGCTTTACTTATATCATTTGAAGTTTGGATTGCCTGTTTCTCCTCACATAGAAAACCGCCATTTGTAGAATGCTCTTTTGCTTCAGTTATATTTGTTAGAGCGTGGGCATATATTTTGTAGAAAGAATTAAACTCTCTATCTTCACTTATATCTATTTAGAGAGTTGACAAGAATTGGTCATTCACATGGTTAGTCATAAAATCCTACATAAACTTGTAGATCGCTAAATATGATATGTTTTATTCCTTGCAATAGTTTTGTGAAATAGAGATGCTAATATGTGGGAGGTACTAGTGAATGATTGTGGTTTAGTAAAAATATTGGTGTTAAGGTTTGTGATTACCGAAGCATGCATGTATGGTCTCCTAACTATGTAACCAAATTGGTGCGCATTGTATTTTGATTGTTTATTTTTGCGTGAAGATCGGGGGCGCGCGATGGTTAAATCCTACCAACCTCCCCGCTAGGAGCATGCATCATAGTATTTTTGTTCGAGGGCTAATAGATTTTTCGCAATAAGTATCTGAGTTCTTGATGACTAATGTTGAGTCCATGGATTATACGTACTCTCACCCTTCCACCTTGCTAGCCACTCTAGTACCGCGCAATTTTCGCCGGTGCATCAAACCACCTTATACCCTTCCTCAAAACAGCCACCATACCTACCTATTCTGGCATTTCCATAGCCATTCCGAGATATATTGCCATGTAACTCCACCATTCCGTTTGTTATGACACGCACCATGATTGTCCTATTGCTTTGCATGATCGTAAAACAGCTAGCATGATTTTTTAATGGCTTGTCCATTTCTTGATGTCATTGCTATGCTAGATAATTGCACATCCCGGTACACCGCCGGAGGTATTCATATAGAGTCATATTTTTGTTCTAGTATCGAGTTGTAATATCGAGTTGTAAGTAAATAAAAGTGTGATGATTATCATTATTAGAACATTGTCCCATGCGAGGTTATAAAAAAAATAAAAGAGGCCAATGAAGCCCAAATAAAAAAAGAGGCCAGAGAAGCTCACAAAAAAAAGAGGCCAAAGAGCCCCAAAAAAAGGAAAATAAAAAAATGTGAGAAAAAGAGAGAAGGGACAATGTTACTATCTTTTTTCCACACTTGTGCTTCATCATAGCACCATGTTCTTCATATAGAGAGTTTCCTATGTTGTCACTTCCATATACTAGTGGGAATTTTCATTATAGAACTTGGCTTGTGTATTCCAACGATGGGCTTCCTCAAATGCCCAAGGTCTTCATGAGCAAGCAAGTTGATGCACACCCACTAGTTTTCTTTTGAGCTTTCATACACTTATAGCTCTAGTGCATCCGTTACATGGCAATCCTTACTCACTCACATTAATATCAATTGATGGGCTTCTCCATAGTCCATTGATTTGCCTAGTCGATGTGAGACTTTCTCCCTACTTTTGTCTACTACCACCTTCTATTCCACCCATAGTGCTTTGGCCATGGCTGACGCTCATGTATTGCGTGAAAAGTTGAAAAGGTTCGAAAAAGTAAAGTATGAAAACAATTACTTGGCTGACACTGGGATGGGCATGAGGGGTGCCTTGTGTTAAGAAAAGGGAGCATAAAAGACTATACGATCTTGTAGGGATAACGTTCTTTAGCATTGATATTTTGAAAGACTTGATTGTTTGTTGGGATGCCCGAGTATTAAATTCTTTTATGTCAAATGATAGACTATTGCTTTGAATCACCCCGTGTCTTAATATTCATGCCATGATTAGATTACATGATCAAGATTATGCTAGGTTGCATTCCACATCAAAAATTATTCTTTTTATCATTTACCTATGCGAGGACGAGCAGGAATTAAACTTGGGGATGCTAATACGTCTCCGTCGTATCTATAGTATTTGATTGTTCCATGCCAATATTCTACAACTTTTACAAACATTTGGCAACTTTTTATACTATTTTTGGGACTAACATATTGATCCAGTGCCCAGTGCCAGTTCATGTTTGTTGCATGTTTTTTGTTTCGCGGAAAATCCATATCAAACAAAGTTCAAATGGGATAAAAACACACGGAGATTTTTTTTGGAATATATGTGACTTTTGGGAAGAAGAATCAACGCGAGACGATGCCCGAGGGGGCCACGAGGTAGGGGGCACGCCCCTGACCCTCGTGGCCACCCCATAAGGCCGTTGGTGACCTTCTTTCGCTGCAAGAAAGCCAATATCCCGAAACTAAATGTGTCGAAATTTCAGCCCAATCAGAGTTACAGATCTCCGGGAATATAAGAAACGGTGAAAGGCCAGAATCTGGGAGCGCAGAAACAGAGAGAGACAGAGAGACAGATCCAATCTCGGAAAAGCTCTCGCCCCTCCGCCGGCATGGAGGCCATGAAACAAAGGGGAAACCCTTCTCCCACCTAGGGAGAAGGACAAGGAAGAAGGAGAAGGAGTACCACCGGGGCCATCATCGTGCGACGGCGATCTACAACAACACCTCCGTCGTCTCCACCAACATCTTCATCACCTTCCCCCATCTATCTACAGCGGTCCACTCTCCCGCAACCTGCTGTACCCTCTACTTTAACATGGTGCATTATGCTTCATATTATTATCCAATGATGTGTTGCCATCCTATGATGTGTGAGTAGATTTTCGTTTCCCTATCGGTAATTGGTGAATTGCTATGATTGGTTTAATTTGCTTGTGGTTATGTTGCTGTCCTTTGGTGCCCATCATATGAGCACGCGTGTGGATCACGCCATAGGGTTAGTTGTATGTTGATAGGACTATGTATTGGAGGGCAAGAGTGACAAAAGCTTCAACCTACCATTGAAATTGATGCATATGGGATTGAAGGGGAACCAATATATCTTAATGTTGTGGTTGGGTTTTACCTTAATGAACGTTAGTAGTTGCGAATGCTTGCTAACAGTTACAATCATAAGTGCATAGAATTCCAAGTCAGGGATGACATTCTAATAGTGGCCTCTCCCACATAAAACTTGCTATTGGTCTAGTAACGTAGTCAATTGCTGGACAATTTCGCAACTCCTACCACCACTTTTCCACACTCGCTATACTAACTTTATTGCTTCTTTATCTAAATAGGCCCTAGTTTTTATTTACACGCTCTTTATATTCTTGCAAACCTATCCTACAACACCTACAAAGTACTTCTAGTTTTATACTTGTTCTAGGTAAAGCGAACGTCAAGCGAGCGTAGAGTTGTATTGGTGGTCGATAAAACTTGAGGGAATATTTGTTCTACCTTTAGCTCCTCATTGGGTTCGACACTCTTACTTATCGAAAGTGGCTACAATTGATCCCCTATACTTGTGGGTTATCAGGGCTACTATGAGAGTAGCGGGAGCACTCCAAGTAACCTTCCAAAGGCTGCTACCAAGTCAAGGAAGAAGAAAACTTCTGACAGTGAAGATGAGGATTTTGTGGTTGATGAGGCCACTTCAAAGAAGAAAGTGACTAAGAAGGAGTATGGCACAATTGTTTCAACAAAGCCTGGACTAAACAAGAAGGCCCCTGCCAAGAGAGTGCCAATGTCAAAGGCCAGAACCTTCACTCCAGAAACAATGTTGTTCACTCTTGAAACCAGAGATGATGAGCCGGCAGGAACTAAGAAGAGGGCTTGTAAGACCACATCCAGAGTGGTTGGCAAGCCATCTATGAGAAATGATGGTGATGATGATGATTCTGAAGATGAAGCTGATGAGCCTGTTGCACCAGCTGCAAAGACTCAGAAGTTGATGGGGGATGCCGTCAAGTCTAGGGCTGCCCCTCCTAAGCCCAATACTGCCCCCAAATCTTCTACTCCAGCCCACAATACTGCACCAAAGAGGAGCACAAGAAACATACCAGCTTCTAAAAAGAGCAAGGCCCTAGTGCTCGAGATTGATGAAGAAGATGCTGAGGTCCAAGTATTCAGAAAATAGAAGCCCAAGATTCCTGATCATGATGATAGTCATATTGTTGCTGAAGGCATGAAATTGAGGAAGGATGAAGGTCTCAGACATTGGAGACAATCTGATCCATATGCTGTGAGGAGAAGGACTGATGTGGATTACAGGTTCCACACTAGAGAGCAGCAGGATTTCTATGAGAACATCTTGCTTGATAAGAATCCCATTGTTTGTGATATGAAGTGGGTAGATTGGGATTACATTTATGAGAATGCAGATCATTTTCCAGGTGTGCATGAGCGCTTCCAGCTCGATCTTGCGTTGTATTCCCTCGAAGAGGAAAGGGTGATGCAGCACAGTAGCGTAAGTATTTCCCTCAGTTTTTGAGAACCAAGGTATCAATCCAGTAGGAGACCACGCGCGAGTCCCTCGCACGTGCACAGACAAATAAGAACTTCGTAGTCAACGTGATAAGGGATTGTCAATCCCTTTACTGTTCACTTACGAAAGTAAGATCTGATAGATAGGATAGTTTGATATTTTTGGTATTTTTGATGTAAGGACAGAAAGTAAAAATAGCAAAGTAAAGTAGATTGTAGATTAATATGTTAAGAATAGACCCTAGGGCCATAGGTTTCACTAGTGGCCTCTCTCATGATAGCAGAATTCTATGGTGGGTGAACAAATTACTATCGAGCAATTGATAGAAAAGCGAATAATTATGAGAATATCTAGGCATGATCATTATATATAGGCATCATATTCGTGACAAGTAGATCGAAACGATTCTGCATCTACTACTATTACTCCACACATCGACCGCTATCCAACATGCATCTAGAGTATTAAGTTCATAAGAACAAAGTAATGCTTTAAGAAAGATGACATGATGTAGAGGGATAAACTCAAGCAATGTGATATAAACCCCATCTTTTTATCCTCGATACCAACAATACAATACGTGCCTTACTGCCCCTGCTGTCACTGGGAAAGGACACCACAAGATTGAACCAAAAGCCAAGCACTTCTTCCATTGCAAGAACTATAGATCTAGTAGGCCAAACTAAACCAATAATTCGAAGAGACTTGCAAGGATATTATAATCATACATAAAAGAATTCAGAAATGAACCAAATATTTCTCATAGATAATCTTGATCATAAACCCCCAATTCATTGGATCTCGACAAACACACTTCAAAAATATTACATCGAATAGATCTCCTCGAAGACCGAGGAGAACTTGGTATTGATATCCAAAAAGAGAGAAGAGGCCATCTAGCTAATAACTATGGAACCGAATGTCTATGGTAAACTACTCACAACTCATGGTGAGGCAATGGTGTTGATGTAGAAGCACTCCATGGAAGATCCCTCCCTCCGGCGAAGCTCCGGAACAGGCCCCAAGATGGGATCTCACGGGAACAGAAGGTTGCGGCGGTGGAATTAGGGTTTTATCTGTTGCCTCGATGTTTTCAGGGTATATGGGTATATATAGGAGGAAGGAGGGCATCGGGGGAGACGGAGGGGTCCCACGAGGGTGGGGGGCGCGCCCTAGACCCTCACGGCCGCCTCCTTTGTTCCCTCACGTGTACTCCAAGTCTTCTGTGTTGATGTCGTTCCAAAAATAACTCTCGCGAAGGTTTCATTCCGTTTGGACTCCGTTTCATATTCCTTTTCTGCGAAACCCTAAAATAGGCACAAAAAAACAGCAATCTGCACTGGGCCTTTGGGTTAATAGGTTAGTCCCAAAAATAAAATAAAAGTGTATGATAAAGCCCATTAAACATCCAAAACATCATATATAATAGCATGGAACAATCAAAAATTATAGATACGTTGGAGACGTATCAAGCATCCCCAAGCTTAATTACTGCTCGTCCTCGAGTAGGTAAATGATAAAAACAGAATTTTTGATGTGGAATGCTAACCAACATAACTTTCAATGTAATTTCTTGATTGTGGCATGAATGTTCAAATCCGAAAGATTCAAGACAAAAGTCTATATTGACATAAGAAATAATAATACTTCAAGCATACTAACAAAGCAATCATGTCTTCTCAAAATAACATGGCCAAAGAAAGTTATCCCTACAAAATCATATAGTCTGGCTATCCTCCCTCTTCATCACACAAAATATTCATATCATGCACAACCCCAGTTTCCGCCAAGAACTTGTTTTCATACTCAATTTTTTCAAACCTTTCAACTTTCATGCAATACAAGAGCGTGTGCCATGGATATAGCACTATAGGTGGAATAGAGTGGTGGTTGTGGAGAAGACAAAAAGGAAGAAGATAGTCCCACATCAACTAGGCGTATCAACGGGCTATGGAGATGCTCGTCAATAGATATCAATGTGAGTGAGTAGGGATTTCCATGCAATGGATGCACTAGAGCTATAAATGTATGGAAGCTCAACAAAAGAAACTAAGTGGGTGTGCATCATACTTGCTTGCTCACGAAGACCTAGGGCATTTGAGGAAGCCCATTGTTGGAATATACAAGCCAAGTTCTATAATGAAAATTCCCACTAGTATATGAAAGTCACTAAACAAGAGACTCTCTATCATGAAGAACATGGTGCTACTTTGAAGCACAAGTGTGGAAAAAGATAGTAGGATTGTCCCTTTTCTTTTTTCTTTTTTTTCTTTTTCTTTTTCTTTTTTTGGGCCTATATTTTTCTTGGCCTTTCCTTCTTCTTCTTTTTCTTTGGGACAATGCTCTAATAATGATGATCATCACACTTATATTGATTTACAACTCCATATTACAACTCGATACTAGAACAAAGTATGACTCTATATGAATGCCTCCGGCGGTGTACCGGGATGTGCAATGAATCAAGAGTGACATGTATGAAAAATTATGCATGGTGGCCTAGACACAAATACGATGTCAACTACATGATCATGCATGGCAATATGACAATATGAAACGTGTCATATGAACGGAACAGTGGAAAGTTGCATGGCAATATATCTCGGAATGGCTATGAAAATGCCATGATAGGTAGGTATGGTGGCTGTTTTGAGGAAGGTATATGGTGGGTATATGGTACCGACGAAAGTTGCGCGGTACAAGAGAGGCTAGCAACGGTGGAAGGGTGAGAGTGCGTATAATCCATGGTCTCAACATTAGTCATAAAGAACTTATATACTTATTGGGAAAATTTACGAGTCATCAAAACAAAGCAATCAACGCATGCTCCTAGGGGGGAGGTTGGTAGGAGTTAACCATCGCGCGCCCCCGACCTCCACACAAAGGATGACACTCAACAAATACATCATGCTCTAACTGTCGGAGATATTGACCACGGGTGTCCTCATCAACCACCCATGGTATTTCAAGACGATTAGGGCCCGCCTGCTCATCGGGCCGCGTCCTGGGGCCGCACCGCCAAGGAGCCGGCTGCCAGTAGGCGGCGGGGCCTAGACAGGCGGCAGCCTAATGACCAGCATCCAGAAGATGGCCCCACACCTCCTCCTCGGGACGTGTGGTGGGGAACCACGACAAGGCTAAGGCCTGGCTACAATTGAGCATGTCCTTAGAGTATCTATAAGGGCGTGGCTGCAGTGAGGGTGTACCTTGCGGACACTCCTTAAGTGGCGCATCACTGTAGCCATGTTGCCAATGACCTAGCCCCGGTTAGAGGAAGCCATGATCCCACTACCCATTGGCGGCAGGGCCAGCAAGTGGCTAGCCCCACCAGCCAGTGGGTCAACGAGAAGCAACCGACCCTTGGCAGGCGACCTGGGGGACGGGCCACCTGCTAGCAGGCGGCTAACCGTGCCCTAGGAGTCTGAACCCCATCAAGATGACAAGACATGACGTGCTGGCAGTGTACGGCAGGAGGCGGCGGCACTGTGGCCATTCCCCTCCCGACGATGCTACCGTCAGCAAAAGAGTGCCCACAGTGAAAAGCAATCACGAGGGCCCATAGACGGCGGGCCCCAACAAACAGGCGGAAAGGCCGGCACCCGAAGACGCTGACAGCCGGGGGCCGTTCCACTCGGATTATTGTTGTACCCCTGGGGGTAGGCCTATATAAACCCCCCAGGGTCCTCCATGTGCAGAGGTTGGACCCTAAGGAAGACAGAGAGAAAGAAAGAGATCGAGAGGGAGAAACCCTAGCGACCATTCCCGTTCCCTAGAGCGAAGATAGAGAGCTAGCCTGGCCCTTCGTCTTCCTCTAGAAGACACAACTCAAGGAGCAACCTTGTAGCTACCATATTGTCATTTAGTCATGACGCGGAGCCCCCGCGGAGTAGGACTAGGGGTGTTATCTCCTCAGAGAGCCCCGAACCTAGGTAAGATTCGTAGGCGTCCTAAGTATCGCCTTATCCTGCTTCCAGGGCCCGGCGATGTTCTAGTGTCCCCATGCATGATAAGTCATCCTTTGGCATATGTCGCACCAAAACCCCGACATTTGGTGCCCACCGTGGGGCAAGGTGCACCGTCGTCCGGATACATGTTCTGGACGGGAACTTTGTTCCTCCCTGGCGAGCACAGCCAGCCCGGCATGCCCGCAGGCGTGGGTGTCGGGATGCTTTGCGGCGCTGAGGCCGCATGCGCCACGAGCGGACTCGCCGACCTTCTCGTCAGTGTCCACCTTCACGATGAGCCCTCTCCAGTCACAGAGCCAATTGTCTCAGAGAGTTGCCTCGTCGAGCTCCTCGACAAGCTTCACATCATCGACGAGCATGCCTCTGACATGGAGTCCGTGGGTTCCTCTGATCCACCAGTTGACATGATCGTCGACCTCGACACGGCGTCTGTCGATTCCTTCCCTGAGCACATGGTGATCATCGATGATCCCCTCCCCTCTGTAGCCTGCGACAGTGGCATCAGCACCATCGAAGGTGCTGACCGCCAGCCACGACGAGCCTTCCAGCGGGTCTGGGCAGGACCCGCTGCAGGCGGCCATGCACAGCATCTCCGCCCACATCGTCGCGGGAACGAACGGCACGGTGCTGGAGGCACTCCGCGTCTCGCTCCTCGACAACGCGAACAAACTAGCCGCCTCCCGGCGCCTCACCGAAGCCTACCACCATGAGATGGACCGTTCCATAGGAGGCACACCGACTGCTGGCGAGCCCAGCCGAGCCGGTGCCGTTTGCGGTCGCGGCGGGGTGCTGGCCGACATGCTGGGGACCCCACGACCAGTATACCCCGCCCCGTTGGAGAACCTAAGGGCTGCCCAGGCGGCAGTTGATGAGCTAGGACACTTAGAGAGAGACGAGCTTCGCTGCATAACTCAACGCGTCCAGCAGCTCCTCGACGCGGCTGCCGTGCAGCAGGAAGCCCGTCGCCGGGCCTTGGAGGCTGGTGCGCAAGTGGATAACTGCCCTCTTTGGCGGGAGCAAGGGCTACGTCTCGTTCACCAACAATTGGCACTCGTAGCCGGCGTGACTCAGAGCCGGCTGCTAGCCGTAGTAGACAGACTCGCATCACGATCAAGCGTGATCAAGATGGCTGCCCAAGGGTCGTAGAGCGGCGAGATGAGCGCACACCTCCTCCGCATCGAGAGTGGCGTGTGTCTCCACCGCCTGTCGACCATCCTTCTCTCGGAGGCCGCTTGGGCTGCCGCGAGGGAGTTGGGGAGAATGACGCCCGCCACCGCCTCGACCGGCTGGCCCGGTCCCAGACGGTCGAAGAAGAAGATGCACTCGGCCCAGCCTGCTTCGGCCCCCGCATCCGTGACGAGCCTTTCCCCAAGGGTTTCTCACTCCCCAGAGACACCCCCATGTACAACATATCGGTAAAGCCGGAGGACTTGCTGGTGGACTACTCCACGGCCGTCAGCATAGCAAACGGCAACAAGCCCGTTGCGGTGAAATATGTGCCACTCATGCTCCAGGCCATAGCCCGGACGTGGTTGAAAAGCCTCAAGCCCAACAGCATCAACAACTGGCTGGACTTCACCGACGTCTTCACTCGCAACTTCACCAGCACCTACAAGCGGCCTCCCAAGCCGCGCCAGCTCTCCTATGCGTTCAAGGTCCGAACGAGTCTGCTCGTGATTACCTGACGCGTTGGGCAGAGCTGCGCAACTCTTGCGAAGGAGTGCACGAGGTACAAGCCATCAAGTACTTCACGGCCGGGTACAGAGAAGGCACCTTGCTCAAGCACAAGCTCCTCTACGACGAGCCCACCACATTGGACGAGCTGCTAAGCATAGCAGACAAGTATGCCACCGCGGATTCCTCTATGAAGTCTGAGCTGCATGTGGATGCCTTTGGAAAAATGGCTCCACCGTCTCCTAGAACACCAGCTGGAAAGTCCAGTCGGCACCAGCAACAGACTGATCACAAGCGCAAGGCCCACCCACCGGCCTCCAGCAGCCGGCTGGTGGCAGCAGTTGATGGCCAGCACCCAGAAGCTCAGGCAGGTCCCAAACGCCAGAGGGGCGGCAAGCCGGACTGGCAGCCCGCTTTCTCCTTGGATCAAGCTCTGGATGCTCCCTGCAAGTTTCACAGCAGCGCGAAGCCCTCCAATCACACCACACGAAAGTGTCACTGGCTCGCGCGGATTGCCAGAGGGGAAGCTCTGTCACCGCCGCCTGCTGGGCAGGCGGCTCTGCCTCCAAAATTGCCGGCTGCTCGCGCAGGCGGCCAGGTCTAGGATGAATTCCCAGAAGAGAATGGAGCTTACGTTGTCTTCACAAGCCAGGCAGACGATAGGCACGGCCGGCGCCAGTAGCGCTGAGAAGTCAACACCATTGCCTCTGAAGCCCCAGAATTCATGCACTGGTCCGAAAGGCCCATCAGCTAGAGCCGTGAAGATCACCCGGCTGTCATGCCTTCGCCAAGGGCTTACGCCTTGGTTCTGGATGCAACTCTCTCCACCGACAAGCGGGCATGTCGTTTCTCCCGAGTGCTGGTAGATGGCGGCAGCAGCATCAACATCATGTATCATGACACCATGGAGAAGTTGGGCATCAAAGAAAAGTAGCTTCAGCCTACCAGGACCGTGTTTCACGGCATCGTCCCCGGCCTCTCTTGCTCACCAATCGGCAAGGCCAAGATTGATGTCCTGTTTGGTGACAAGAAGCATTTCCGGCGAGAGCCGGTCTGGTTTGAAGTGGTGAACCTAGAAAGCCCCTATCACGTGATATTGGGCCGACCAGCTCTTGTGAAGTTCATGGAAGTACCCCATTACGCCTACCTCATGATTAAGATGTCGGGCCCCAAAGGAATAATTACCATAGTCGGGGACTACGAGAAGTCTGTCGCATGTGCAACTGCAAGCAGCCGGCTGGCCGCGTCCCTTGTCGTAGCTTAAGAGAAGCGCCGCCTTGATCGGTTGGTGGCAATGGCTGGCGAGCAGCCGGCCGTACCATCCGATCCTAGGGAGGCAGAGTCGCAAGGCTTGTTCCAGCCGGCTAAGGAGACGAAGAAGATTGCTTTGGACCCTCTCACCTGGAGCGATTTGCTATCATAGGGTCAAACCTAGATGGCAAATAGGAAAGCAAGCTCGTCGATTTCCTCCATGAGAATCGGGACATCTTTGCATGGTCCCCCAAAGACATGCTGGGTGTCTCGACGGACTTCGCCGAGCACAAGCTACATGTGAGAGAAGACGCAAAGCCTGTCAGGCAGCCAATCCGCCGCCTGTCATAAGAGAAAAGAAGAGTTGTTGGAGAAGAGGTCGCCCACCTGCTAGCAGCCGGCTTCATTATGGAAGTGTTCTACCCTGGGTGGCTCTCCAACCATGTCCTAGTGCTGAAGAACAACAACAAATGGCGCATGTGCATTGATTACACCAGCCTCAACAAAGCTTGCCCTAAAGATCCGTTTGCTCTACCGCGAATAGACCAAATGATTGACTCCACAGCCGGATGCGAGCTGTTGTCATTCCTTGATGCCTACTCCAGATACCACCAGAACAAACTTGATCCGACCGACCGCCTGAAGACCGCCTTCCTCGCGCCATTTGGGGCCTTCTGCTACCTGACTATGACGTTCGTCTTGAGGAATGCCGGTGCCACCTTTCAGCGTTGCATGTAGAAGTGTCTCCTCAAGCAACTTGGCAGAAACGCCCATGTTTACGTGGACGATATCGTGGTAAAGACGGAGAAGAGGGGAACTCTTTTGGAATACCTCCAAGAGACCTTCGAAAACCTGCGTCGCTTTCAGATTAAGCTAAACCCGGAGAAATGCGTCTTCGGGGTACCAGCATGCCAGCTCCTTAGTTTCCTGGTATTTGAACGCGACATCGAGTGCAACCCCACGAAGATCAAGGCCATTGAGAGAATGGAGAGGCCAACTCGCATACGTGACGTCCATAAGTACACCGGGTGCCTGGCATCGCTCAGCCGATTCATCAGCCGGCTGGGCGAAAAGGCACTCCCCCTGTACCAACTGATGAAGAAGACTACTTGCTTCGATTGGAACGACAAGGCAGATGAAGCCTTCCAGCACCTCAAGAAAGTGTTGTCCACGCCACCTGTCCTGGCGGCGCCAACAGACAAGGAACCCATGTTCCTTTATATAGACGCCACCAGCCGGGTGGTCAGCACTGTGATTGTGGTCGAGCGCCCAGAAGACGGCAGGGCCTTGCCTGTCCAAAGGCTGGTCTACTACTTGAGCGAGGTGCTATCAATCTCGAAGCAGAACTACCCCCATTACCAGAAGATGTGCTATGGTGTGTACTTTGCCGCCAAGAAACTCAAGTCGTACTTCCAAGAGCATCCGATCACGGTCGTATGCATGGCTCCGCTTGCTGAGATCATGGGCAACCGAGATGCTTCAGGCCAAGTGGCAAAGTGGGCCATTGAGTTGGCCCCCTTTCCATCTTCTCCCAGCCCCGCACCACCATCAAATCACAATCACTGGCCGACTTCCTCATCGACTGGGCCAAGACGCAGTACCTGCGCCTGCTCTAGATTCAACCCATTGGTGGATGCACTTTCATGGATCAAAGATGCGCACTGACTTGGGAGCCGGCATCGTCCTCACCTCTCCCAAGGGAGACAAGCTCAAGTACACCCTACAAATCCACTTTGCCGCCTCCAACAATGTGGCCGAGTACGAGGCACTCATTCATGGGCTCCGGATGGCCAAAGAGATTGGCATCCGCCGGGTGCTGTGCTATGGTGACTCAAATTTGGTTGTCCAGTAGTCATCAGGTGACTGGGACGCCAAGGATGCAAACATGGCAAGTTACCGTTTCCTTGTCCAGAAGATCAGCGGGCACTTTGACGCCTGCGAGTTTCTCCACGTGCCTTGAGCGGACAACGAGCAAGCCGACGCCTTGGCACGAATTGGCTCCACCCGCTAGGCAATACCAGCCGGCGTGTCCCTCCGGATGGCCAAAGAGATTGGCATCCGCCGGGTGCTGTGCTATGGTGACTCAAATTTGGTTTTCCAGTAGTCATCTGGTGACTGGGACGCCAAGGATGCAAACATGGCAAGTTACCGTTTCCTTGTCCTGAAGATCAGCGGGCACTTCGACGCCTGCGAGTTCCTCCACGTGCCACGAGCCGACAACGAGCAAGCTGATGCCTTGGCACGAATTGGCTCCACCCGCCAGGCAATACCAGCCGGCGTGTCCCTCCAATGCTTGCGAAAGCCGTCTATCCAGCCGTCACGAGAGTCAGAGTTAATCTTCATGCCAGCCGATCCTGGGGCAGACGGCCCAACAACCTCAGCAGCCGTCCCAAGGACTGATGCGCCAACACCCGGCCCGGGGACTGCTGCAGCCGGCCCGAGGACTGCTCCAGCAAGCGGCCAAGAAACTTCAGCTCCAACAGACGGCCTAGGAACTGCTGCACCAGCACCTGGCCCGGGGACTTCAGAACCCGGCTCGGGGACTGCTGCAGCCGGCCTGGGGACTTCAGACACACAGCAGGCGGCTCACCCCAGCCCTCCACCTTCCGGCCCAACCGCCCTGGTTTCAGTGGCAGAAGTAACAGGAGTCCCAGCACCGTCTTGGGCACATCCAATCCTCAGTTTTCTGCTCAGAAGAGAGTTGCCTGCAGACGAAACCTTGGCACGGCAAGTTCAACGCCGAGCGTCAGCATATACAATAATAAGCAGAGAGCTTGTCAGGCGAAGTGCAACCGACGTCTTTCAGCGCTGCGTGGAAGCAGAAAAGGGTCTAGCCATTTTGAGAGATATTCATCAGGGCGAGTGCAGCCACCATGCGGCCTCAAGATCCCTCGTCGCCAAAGCTTTCCGCCACGGTTTCTTCTGGCCGACTGCTTTGGACGGCGCCAAAGATTTAGTCAAGAAGTGCAACGGCTACTAGCGCTTCAGCTCCAAGCAACAGTTGTCGGCTTCTGCACTCAAGACCATTCAGATCACTTGGCCGTTTGCAGTTTGGGGGTTGGACATGGTGGGTCCTTTCAAGACAGCCCGTGGCGGCTTGATCCATTTGCTTGTGGTCGTGGGCAATTCACCAAGTTGATCGAGGTGAAGCTGATCAAGAAACTCAACAGCCCAACTGATGTGACCTTCATCGCTGATATCACAGTCCGATATGGCATACCACACATCATCATCACTGACAACGGCACAAATTTTGCCAAAGGCGCATTGGCCCGTTTTTGTGCAACACTGGGCATCCGACTGGACTTAGCGTCTGTTGCCCACCCGCAGTCAAACGGCCAAGTTGAGCGCGCAAATGGCCTCATCTTGTCCTGCATCAAGCCCCGACTGGTCGAGCCCTTGGAACGATCGGTCGGCTGCTGTATCGAAGAGTTGCCGTCTGTCCTCCGGAGCCTCAGTTCAACTCCGAACAAGTCAACCGGCTTCACTCCCTTCTTCCTCGTCTACGGGGCCGAGGCCGTCATCCCAACATATGTCGAATTTGACTCGCCTCGCGTCACCATGTACACCGAGCCGAAGCAAAAGAAGCGCGAGAAGACGGCATGGACCTGCTGGAGGAGGCCCGGCTGGTAGCACTCCGCCGGTCCGCCATCTACCAGCAGGGTCTCCATCGCTACCACAGCCGATGAGTCTGGCCACGTTCCTTCCGCGAGGGGTATCTTGTGCTCCGGCTGATCTAGCGAACAGCCGGCCAGCACAAGCTCTCATCCCCTTGGGAAGGACCATTCATCATCAGTAAGGTACGAGGCAACGATGCTTACTACCTCATCGATGCGCAGAAGCCAAGAGCATGAAAAAGAGACGACTCGGGCAAGGAGTCGGAGCGCCCGTGGAACGCAAACCTCCATCACCGCTTTTATAGCTAAAGACAGTATGTGTCGTACTATCTACTTTATTTTGAGAAACAATGGGACCACCGAGGAGTTCTCGGGGACTGTCCACCTCTTTATCTATATGATAAGATTTATGCATGTGAATGAGTATTTTCATTCCTTCGCCCGGCACCGGGACCAAGCATACGACCCGGGGGCTCGCCGCCTGGCCCTATGTTTAAAGCTTTTTCTTCAACAATCGGACAAGTAATGTGCCGGCATCCAAGCCCTCTCCCACCTACAGTCACAGACTCGCAAAACGCGGCTGTCTGACTGGCGGGAGTCAAAGGTAGGAAGTGGTGCCCACATGAAAAATGGCTAAAGAAAAATAAACATAGGGCAAGATGGCCCTTCATACAAGTTGGTCGGCTGCCGAGCACCCGGCCATCCAGCTTCTAGCTTAGACAAACCGCGTTCCAGAGGGCGGGATACTTGCCTATCCAGAAAACAGCTAAGTACCTAACCCAGTCACAGACCACGGAGTGGCTGTTGGGCTGGTAGGACGGCAGTTAAAGGAGACGGCAAAAGAAAAAACGCCCGAAGGAACAAAGGACGCTGCTAACTCTAGAATTCGGCAAACATCATAGACATATGCAGAATTAAGAGAATATTTATAACAAAAGGCTTCAAAGGCCGCCTTCCAGCAATATCTTACGAATACACCCAGTGGGTGGAACTGTTCGGGACTAATTCTACCAAGTCTTAAGAAAATCAGGAAATTAAAGTTACACGAGGCCGCCTAAACTAGAGGTGCAGCAGACAGAGTAGGTGGCACGACGGGATCCACAGGGCCGGCTGCTGAGGGGGTCGCCTGATGGGCTTCGGCCTGGTCGCTTCCCGTGGTAGACGGCGCCGTCCCACCGGACCCGCTCGTGGAGATCTGGTCGGGCAGGTAACGAACAGACGGCTTCGCCTCCTAAGAGTTGGCTTCCTCATCGCCGTCCTCCTCGTCTTCGCCGTCGTCGCTTGAGGCGATCTCCTCATCTAGCTCCTCTGACGCCGCCAGGTCCAGCCCAAATTTATTGGGTGGCACCACATGGATGATTTCATCCAACTCCGGGATGAAAATGGTAGTGTCGGCATAGTCGGCGAGGGAGGCGGCGCGCTTGATGAGATCTTCTCGCGTTGCCGCCAGTTCGGGCTTGGCTTCCAGGCGAAAGGTCGCCAGCTGGGCAAGGTCCAGGTCCGGATACCAACCCTTGGCGAATTCCAGGGCGGTCCGTGCGCCGGCCCTCACCGCGGCGCCCTTCCAGGCCTCGAAGCAGCGGCCGCCCGCCTCCAGCCAGTTGGTAGTCCGGCTGGGAGTGCGGAGTACTGGGACGTCTGGCCAGAGGGCGGCCAGTACCTGGGACCCGGCACATTGCAGGCGGCGGAGCAGGCGATGGGCCGGCTGGAGGCGCGCTTTCACGGCGAGAAGTTGTTCAGGCGGACTCCGGGGCGCGTTGGGTGCGATCACCCGGCCCGCCCGGCGCTTCCCGTCGCGCTGGGCCTCAATAGCCTAGCTGGCAGTAATAGAATGGCTCGGGAAGAACTCTACGCCAAGGACAAGACAAAGAATTAGAAAAAATAAAGCCGTCCATAGCAGATGGCAAGCACGTGAAAGCAGGGAATGCGGCTTACCATCGACCATGTCCACGATGGCTCCATAACCGTCCTGCAGGGCCGTCTCCGTCTCGGCCCAGTTCGAGCGTTCAGTTTCGAACTCGGCCCGAAGGAGCTCCTTCACGTCAGCCAGCTTTCCGAGCTTCGCCTTGTGTGATGCCGCCAGGTATGCCAACTCCTTGGCCAGGCGGTCGCATTCTTGGGCGGCGAGGCTGCGCACTTGCTCCTTGGCTGTGAGTTCGGCCTAGACCACACCCAGCTGATTGCGGAGGTCGGCTATGGTTGCGGGCAAGAAAGGAGAAGGAGCATCAGCACCAGCAAGAAGACAAGAAAACCTTGGAGTTCCTGGCCGCCTGCTCAGCAGCCGGCCCGGAACTCGGGGATTACACCCAGCGGGTGTGCTGACGCGCCCCCACAAGGAGGAAAAAAGACACTTACTCCGGCTTTCGGCCAGGGCAGCCCTCAGTTGAGCCAGCTCCTGATGCTGGGAGTTGTGGGCCGCCACCCGAAGATTGTGGTAATCCTGCAGCAAGAAACAAGTTAGCCCACAAAGTAGCGCCTTGGAGTTCCAAGCCGCCTGCTCAGCAACCGGCTTGGAACTCGGGGACTTCACCCAGTGGTTGCGCTGACGCGCCCCCATGGAAGAAATTGAAGAAATAAAAATAGAAGCAAGGAGTCAACATACCCGGACAGAGGTTCGCTTAGCCAGGAACTCCCGCAAGGCCGTTTGCATGACCTCGCCCAAAGAGTTGAAGTGGTCGAGGACGTCTCGTGACGTGACGTTCAGCATGCTGCCACCACCGGGCGTCCAGCCTGGCGGCGCTGTGCTGGTGGCCTCGTTATCTGGTGATGACGAGCTGGCGGCACCAGCCTCTACTTGTCATGGCGCTGAGGCCGCCCTCGCAGGACGCGGACGGAAGGGGGCTTGGAGGGTCGGCAGCGGGCCATCGGGCGGCGTGGGAGGGATTGCTTCCGCCTCCATTGTGGCGCGGCTGTCCCCCTCCTTGTCAAGAGCCGGCTGATCGCCAGCAGCCGGCACTTGGACGGACGGCTCCGGAGGGCCCATGTCCTGGAGATTGACGTGGTATGCTGGCTGCTGGAGGCCCGCCTCCTGTTCCTGGGCTTGGGCGGCGGTGTCCGCCTAGGCCTTGGTGGCTACCTCGGCCTCAACCTTGGCTGCGGCGTCGGCCTTCGCTTACTCGAGGGCCACGGCCTCCCGCTCTTCACGCACCTCTCGGGCATTCCTTTCCATCGCCTCTTGGAGCGCGGCGGCAGGGTCCACGCGGCGCGTCGCAGAAGGTGCGTCCGTGCCCCCAACTATAGAGCCCACAGGCGCCCGCAAGACAGAAAGCGGGGAACTGTTCGGGTATTCCCAAGAAGACAGTAAAATCAGCCACGAAGTGGGTGAAAAATTAGAACAAATACAGAAAGAAAAAAGGATGCGTCACTTACGCAGACACGACCAGCCTGAGCTTGGGAACCCTAGGAAGGGCTTCTTTGGTGGCCGCCTCCTGGCGTTTGGTGGCGTCGGCTGAGACCTTGAGCTTCTTGAGCTTGCCACCAGTAGGCCCGGCAGACGGTCGGCGCTTCACGCCGCCGGCTGCGGTTGGCGGCGCCACGAGTTAGCTGCCGCTCTCAAGCGGGTTCACCTCTCGGACGCGAGGCGGCGCTTCCTCCCCCTCGTCATCATCTGGCCAGTCCTCGACACCACCTCCTGACGAGCCGCCTGCTGGATGGCCCATGCCGCCTGTCACCTCCTCTTCCTCCATGGCAGTGCCCCCCAGATCGGGGTCGCTCGTGTCTCTCTGAGAGCGGTCTGGTTGCAGAGGGCGGCCCAGCTGGTCGAAGCCTGGCTCTAGCTGGCCGGGGAAGATCTGCAGGCGGCACAAGGGTCAGGTTGCTGGGACAAGCGGAGGAAGGAAACAAGAATAAAGAAAGAGGGAGCTCACCACAGGCGCCGGGTTGCTGCGGCTATACGGCGGCTTGCCAAAGGCCAAGTCCGATTCGGAGAGCTTGCAGTTAGAGACCGAGTTCACCAGCAGAGCCACCTCCTTGTATGGCATTTGCTTGGTGCAGGTCCGGCTCGGGTCCCGGTGCCCGCTCATATCACAGTTCAGATGAGGGCGGGACTACAGCGGCAGCACCCGGCGCTCCGCAAAGGTGATCAGACAGTCCGAGAACACCAGACCCTCGTTTTCCCTCATCTCCCGGAGGCACCGCATGGTGATGGAGGCCCCGAGTGTGAGGGAGACGGGCCAGGACTTCCAAGAGGTGCGGGGTTCGGCAGGCGGGCCGGGTGCGAAGTCCGGCAGGTTGATGAAGTCGTGCGCTGGGTCGACGTTGGAGACGTAGAAATACGTCTTTTGCCACAACTTCACCGAGTGCACGAGAGCAGGCAGCAGGAAGTAGTTCTTGGCCCCGGAGCACTTCACCGCGATGCACCCACCGCACTGGGCCGCCACGCCCTGGACCGCGGTGCCGAGCTTCAGATAGAAGAGCTCGGTCCACAGCTCGATTCTGGGGAGTATCCCGAGGTACCCATCACAGAGGACGACGAAGGCGGACAGCGTCACCATTGTGTTCGACGTGAGGTGGTGAGGCTGCACATTGAAGAATTCGAGGAAGGAGCGGAAGAAGCCACCGACGAGGAGCCCGAAGTCGCCGGGGAAGTGCGAGTGGAAGACGACCCGCTCGCCGAACTGCGGCGCTGGCCTGATTTCCGTTGCCAGCACCAGACGCATGGCGACCTTGTCGTCATAGGGCAATCGCCGCGCGCGGCGGAGGTAGAAGATGTGCTCGTCGAGGACCTCGCTGCCGTCCCACTCGCCGGAGCGGTGGGCCTGCGCCTCCACAACCATGGCTTGAGGCAAGAGCTTGTTCCGATGGAGCGCTGCGAGCGGCGGTGGCGAGGTGTGCGAGAAAGAGCAAGGAGGAAGAAGAGAACGGAGCGGGGGTGTGTGCGCGAGCGGCGCTGACCCCCTCCCGGACCTACTTATAGGCTCGGGGCGACGAAGCCGAGGGGGCAAGGGCGTGGGATTAACTGCTCCACGCCCCACACGATCCCCACCTTTTTCGCGCCTAAATCCGCGTGCATTAAATGCGCGTGGGGAGGGCAATCGATTGCCTCTGCCACAATAGATCCGTGCGCGCATCGAGGCCCGGTAGTGGCGGGCCCAAACCCGCTGCTACGTCCCGTCGAGCGCGTGGGCTTGCAAGCTAGCTTGACGGGGCGATGATGCGTGGAACACCGCCAACGGACGGCAAGCCCACACCACAGCCCGCCATCCACGCGGTATCTTCTCCCCAAATTTTAGAAGACAGAGGCCCAGCTGCCAAAAGCCGGCCCTTTCCAGAGGACGGACAAGAAACACCACCAAACCTTACTTGGAGTGGGAAGCTACTGGAACCCCGCAGCCCCGATCGCGACCACAGAGTTCCACCAGCTTCGGGGACTACTGTCGGATATATTGACCACGGGTATCGTCATCGACCACCCATGGTATTTCAAGACGATTGGGGGCCTCCTGTCACCCTTCGGCCCCCTGCTCATCGGGCTGCCTCCTCGGGCCACAACACCCAGGAGCCGCCTGCCAGCAGGCGGCGGGGCCTGGACAGGCGGCAGCCTAATGACCAGCATCCAGAAGACGGCCCCACACCTCCCCCTTGGGACGTGTGCTGGGGAACCACGACAAGGCTAAGGCATGGCTACATTTGAGCATGTCCTTAGAGAATCAATAAGGGCGTGGCTCCAGTGAGGGCGTACCTTACGGACACTCCTTAAGCGGCGTATCACTGTAGCCATGTTGCCAATGACCTAGCCCCAGTCAAAGGAAGCTATGATCCCACTACCCATAGGTGGCAGGGCCAGCAAGCGGCTGGCCCCACCAGCCAGTGGGTCAACGAGAAGCAAGCGACCCTTGGCAGGCGGCCTGGGGGATGAGCCGCCTGGTAGCAGGCGGCTAAACCGTGCCCTAGGAGTCTGAACCCCAACGAGATGACAAGAAGGGACATGGTGGCAATGTACGGCAGGAGGCGGCGGCACTGTAGCCATTCCCCTCCTGACGATGTTGCCGTTGGCAGAAGAGCGCCCACAGTGAAAAGCAATCACGAGGGCCCACAGACGGCGGGCCCCAACAAATTGGCGGAAAGGCCGGCCCCCGAAGACGCTGACAGCCGGGGGCCGTTCCGCCCGGATTACCGTTGTACCCCTCGGGGGTAGGCCTATATAGACCCCCTAGGGTCCTCCATGTGCAGAGGTTGGACCCTAAGGAAGACAGAGAGAAAGAGAGAGATCGAGAGGGAGAAACCCTAGCGACCATTCCCGTTCCCTAGAGCGTAGGCCGAGAGCTAGCCTTGCCCTTCTTCTTCCTTTAGACGACATAGCAGAGAGCTACCATATTGCCATTTAGTCATGATGCGGAGCCCCCGCAGAGCGCGACTAGGGGTGTTATTTCCTTGGAGAGCCCCAAACCTGGGTAAGATTCGTAGGCATCCTAAGTATCGCCTTATCCCGCTTCCAAGGCCCGGAGACGTTCTATTGTCCCCATGCATGATAAGCCATCCTTTGGCATATGTCGCACCAAAACCCCGACACTAACTTCGTCACATAGCGGTTCACCATACGTGCATGCTACGGGAATCACAAACTTTAACACAAGTATTTCTCAAAATCATAATTACTCCGGTAGCATGACACTAATATCACCATCCTCATATCTCAAAACAATCATCAAGTATCAAACTTCTCATCATATTCAATGCACTTTGTATGATAGTTTTTACTACATTCATCTTGGATGCCTATCATATTAGGACTAGTTTTATAACAAAAGCACATTACCATGCTGTTCTAAAAGACTCTCAAAAGGATATAAGTGAAGCATGATAGATCAACAATTTCTACAAAATAAAATCACCACCGTGCTCTAAAAGATATAAGTGAAGCACTAGAGCAAAACTATTTATCTCAGAAGATATAAGTGAAGCACATAGAGTGTTCTAACAAATTCTAGACCATATTTATCTTTCTCAAAAAGGTGTGTCCAGCAAGGATGATTGTGGCAAACTAACAAGCAAAGACTCAAATCATACATGACACTAAGCAAAACACATATCATGTGGTGAATAAAAATATAGTCCCGAGTATAGTTACTGATAGATGAAGACAAAAGAGGGGATGCCTTCCTGGTGCATCCCCAAGCTTAGGCTCTTGCCACTCTTTTTTTCCATAGTCCATCAAAGCCATACTCAAAACTTGAAAACTTCACAACACAAAACTTAGCCAAAAATCTCGTGAGCTCCATTAGTATAAGAAAACAAACCACCACTCAAAGGTACTGTAATGAACTCATTATTTGTTTATATTGGTGTTAAACCTACTGTATTACAACTTCTCTATGATTCATACTCCCCAATACTACTCATAGATTCATCAAAATAAGCAAACAAGACACGAAAAACAGAATCTATCAAAAACAGAACAGTCTGTAGTAATCTATAACTTTCGAATACTTTTGTAACTCCAAAAAAATTGAAATAAATTGGCAAACTTGAGGAATTTGTCTATTAATCATCTGAAAAAATAATCAACTAAATAGCACTCTCCAGTAAAATCTGGTGATTATTCTCGTGAGCGCTAACGTTTCTGTTTTTTACAGCAAGATCATATAAACTTCACACAAGTCTTCCCAAAGGTTCTACTTGGCACAAACACTAATTAAAACACAACACCACATCTAAACATAAGCTAGATGCAATATTTATTCCTAAACAGAAGCAAAAACAAAGAAAATAAAAATGGAATTCCTCCCAACAAGCTCTTTCTTTATAGCCATTAAGATAGGCTTGAGATTCCAATGATGCTCACATGAAAGATAAGAATTGAAGCACAAAGAGAGCATCATATAGCATGTGAAAATCACATCTAAGTCTAGCATACTTCCTATGCATAGGCATTTTATAGGCAAACAAATTAGCAAGACAAGCAAGATCTAGCATATGCAAGGAAGAAGAAAGAATCAATAGCAATCTCAACATAACGAGGTGTAATTTAGTAACATGAAACTTTCTACAACCATATTTTCCTCTCTCATAACAATTGCATGTAGGATCATAAGCAAATTCAACAACAGAGCTATCACAAAACATATTCTCAACACGATCCACATGCATACGAAGTTTACACTCTTCCAAAATAGTGGGATCAACATTAACTGAAGTCATGACCTCTCCAAACCCACTTTTATCAAAAATTTCATAACATTGAAAACTCTCCAACTATGTGGGATCTAAAGTTGACACTCTTCCAAACCCACTTTCAATATTATTGCAAACATTATTATCAATTGCATATATATCATGGGGCTTAAATAAATTTTCAAGATCGTAAGAAGCATCACCCCAATCATGATCATTGCAACAAGTAGTGGGCATAGACAAATAAGCATCCCCAAGCTTAGGGTTTTGCATATCATTAGCACAATTGACATTAATAGAATTTATAATAACATCATTGCAATCATGCTTTTTATTGAAGGAACTATCATGAATCACTTCATAAATTTCTTCTTTCAACACTTCATCACAAATTTCAGATTCACAAATTTCAAGCAAAACCTCATAAAGATAATGTAGTGCACGCAACTCACTAGCAATTGGTTCAACATAATTGGATCTCTTAAAAAGATTAGCAAGTGGATGACGATCCATAATTTAGCAAGCAAAGATGCAAGCTAATAGAAGGCACATGGCAACACAAGCAAACAAAAAGGCGAACGGGAAAATGGCGAATAAAACGGCAAGGTGAAGTGGGGGAGAGGAAAACGAGAGGCAAATAATGTAATGTGAACGATAAGAGTTTGTGATAGGTACTTGGTATATGACTTTTGCGTAAGTCTCCCCGCAACGGCGCCAGGAATTCTTCTTGCTACTTCTCGAGCTTGCGTTGTATTCCCTCGAATTGGAAAGTGTGATGCAGCACAGTAGCGTAATTATTTCCCACAGTTTTTTAGAACCAAGGTATCAATCCAGTAGGAGACCACGCGCAAGTCCCTCACACCTGCAAAAACAAAACTTCGCAGCCAACGCGATAAGGGGTTGTCAATCCCTTTACGGTCACTTATGAAAGTGAGATCTGATAGATAGGATAGTTTGATATTTTTGGTATTTTTGGATATAAGAACAGAAAGTAAAAACAGCAAAGTAAAGTAGATTGTAGATTAATATGTTGACAATAGACCAGGGGGCCATAGATTTCCCTAGTGGCTTCTCTCATGATAGCAGAATTCTACGGTGGGTGAACAAATTACTGTCGAGCAATTAATAGAAAAGCAAATAATTATGAGAATATCTAGGCATGATCATTATATATAGGCATCACGTCCGTGACAAGTAGATCGAAACGATTCTGCATCTACTACTATTACTCCACATATCGACCGCTATCCAGCATGCATCTAGAATATTAAGTTCATAAGAACAGAGTAATGCTTTAAGCAAGATTCCATGATGTAGAGGGATAAACTCAAGCAATATGATATAAACCCCATCTTTTTATCCTCGATGGCAACAATACAATACGTACGTTGCTGCCCCTACTATCACTGGGAAAGGACATCGCAAGATTGAACCCAAAGCCAAGCACTTCTCCCATTGCAAGAACTACAGATCTAGTAGGCCAAACCAAACCGATAATTCGAAGAGACTTGCAAGGATTGTATAATCATACATAAAAGAATTCAGAAAAGAACCAAATATTTCTCATAGTAATCTTGATCACAAACCCACAATTCATCGGATCTCGACAAACACACCGCAAAAAGATTACATCGAATAGATCTCCTCGAAGACCGAGGAGAACTTGGTATTGAGATCCAAAAAGAGAGAAGAAGCCATCTAGCTAATAACTATGAACCCCGCAGGTTTATGGTAAACTACTCACAACTCATGTTGAGGCAATGGTCTTGATGTAGAAGCACTCCGTGGAAGATCCCCCCTCCGGCGGAGCTCCGGAACAGGCCCGAAGATGGGATCTCATGGGAACAGAAGGTTGCGGCGGTGGAATTAGGGTTTTCCCTGTTGCCTCGATGTTTTCAGGGTATATTGGTATATATAGGAGGAAGGAGGGCATTGGGGGAGCCAGAGGGGGCCCACGAGGGTGGGGGGTGCGCCCTGGACCCTCGTGGCCGCCTCCTTCGTTCCCTCGCATGTACTCCAAGTCTTCAGTGTTGATATCGTTCCAAAAATAACTGTCACGAAGCTTTCATTCCGTTTGGACTCTGTTTGATATTCCTTTTCTGTGAAACCCTGAAATAGGAAAAAAAAACAGCAATCTGCATTGGGCCTTTGGGTTAATAGGTTAGTCCCAAAAATAATATAAAAGTGTATGATAAAGCCCATTAAACATCCAAAACATCATATATAATAGCATGGAACAATCAAAAATTATAGATACGTTGGAGACGTATCAACACCCACTTAGTTTATTTTGTTGAGCTTTCATACACTAATAGCTCTAGTGCATCCGTTGCATGGCAATCCCTACTCACTCACATTGATATCTATTGGTGGGCATCTCCATAGCTCATTGATACGCCTAGGTTATCTGAGACTATCTTCCTCCTTATTGTCTTCTCCACAACCACCATTCTATTCCACCTATAGTGTTATATCCATGGCTCACGCTCATGTATTGCGTGAAAGTTGAAAGGTTTGAAAAAATTTGAGTATGAAACAATTGCTTGGCTGAAACCGGGGTTGTGCATGATATGAATATTTTGTGTGATGAAGAGGGAGCATAGCCAAACTATATGATTTTGTTTGGATAACTTTCTTTGGCCATGTTATTTTTAGAAGACATAATTGCTTTGTTAGTATAATTGAAGTATTATTATTCTTATGTGAATACAGACTTTTATCTTGAATCTTTCGGATCTGAAAATTCATGCCACAATAAAGAAACTACATTGAGAATTAGGTTGGTTAGCATTCCACATCAAAAATTCTGTTTTTATCAGTTACCTACTCGATGACGAGCAGGAATTAAGCTTGGGGATGCTTGATACGTCTCCAACGTATCTATAATTTTTTATTGTTCCATGCTACTATATTATCCTTCTAGGATGTTTTATGTGATTTTATATACACTTTTATATGATTTTTGGGACTGACCTATTAACCCAGAGCCCACTCCTAGTTTCTATTTTTCACTTGTTTTAGAGTAACGCAGAAAAGGAATATCAAACGGAGCCCAATTGACCTGAAATTCAACGGAGCTTATTTTTGTACTAGAAGAAGCCCAGGAAGTGCCGGAGGGGGACTAGAAGGTCCACGGGCTGCCCACGTGGGTGGGGGCACGTGCCCCCCTGGGCACGCCCCCCTGCCTCGTGGACAGCCCGGAGACCCTTTTACTTGTCCCCGACTCCAACACCTCCTATATATACTGAAACCTCCAGAAAATAACCTAGATTGGGAGTTCCACCGCCGAAAGCCTCTGTTGCCACCAAAAACCAATCTAGACCCATTCCAGCACCCTGCCGAAGGGGGGAATTCCTCTCCGGTGGCCATCTTCATCATCCAGGCGCTCTCCATGACGAGGGGGGGTAGTTCACCCTCGGGGCTTAGGGCATGTACTAGTACCTATGTGTTTGATCTCTCTCTCTCTCTCTCTCTCTCTCTCTCTCTCTCTCTCTCTCTCTCTCTCCCTCTCGTGTTCTTGAGGTGGCACGATCTTGATGTATCGCGAGCTTTGCAATTATAGTTGGATCTTATGATGTTTCTCCCCCTCTACTCTCTTGTAATGGATTGAGTTTTCCCTTTGAAGTTATCTTATCAGATTGAGTCTTTAAGGATTTGAGAACACTTGATGTATGTCTTGCATGGGATAACCGTGGTGACAATGGGGTATTCTATTGATTCACTTGATGTATATTTTGGTGATCAACTTGCGGGTTCTGTGACCTTGGGAATCTATGCAAAGGGGTTGGCACACGTTTTCGTCTTGACTCCACGATAGAAACTTTGGGGCACTCTTTGAAGTACTTTGTGTTGGTTGAATAGATGAATATGAAATTGTGTGATGCATATCGTATAATCATGCCCACGGATACTTGAGGTGACAATGGAGTATCTAGGTGACATTAGGGTTTTAGTTGATTTGTATCTTAAGGGGGCACCTCTGCGATATGTACCTCAGACTGGGTGACGCCAAAAGCTAGCGCTCTTAAGGGAATAATTGGTCGGTGGATACACGACATATCACATTCTAAAAGCGTATTTTAAAAATCACAGGAAATGGTTTCCTACTATCCTCATCATGGGATTGAAAGCCTAGGCCTGCATCTTTATGCACGCTGACCCAGGGAAAGGAACTCCTAACAGAACTATTCTCTCTGGAAGATGTTTCTTACGTTAAATAGTAATATAACATAACTCCCCGAACTCAGTTCGTTTGTTCAAACAATTATGACCGGATTGCCTGGTTTCCAAACATATCATGTGCTCGTCACAGATATAGTATTCTGACGCACTCCAGCCTTCGGGTTTATGGAGGTCAAAGCATATGGTCGGCAATGACAAACTTTATACAAATTCGGCTAGAGATAAGTTTGATGGTAAAAGTACATTGATACATAGAATCAAACGACTATTCATTTTCCATTCCCTCCATCAGACGGTCTAGTACACAGTCCTATTGGGACAGCTTAGCAGCTAAATCTACTTGGTCATATACCAAACGCGGAGGAATTTCTTGTCGGTCAGGCCCTCGAGGTCCCTCACGGGCCATGTGATTTGGATCAAGGCGCGTAAAATGCATCTTCACCATAGCCCACGCTTCTCGAGCACCCATGCGGCATGCTGAGGCTTTCCATAGTTCAAAGCGGCGCCGAGGCCCTTTGAACAGGTCCGCCAAGTCCTCCATAGATTCTGGAGGAGAGTCTCCAGGCCATATAGCTCTGGCCATACTCTTCATGGCCTTACGAGCCCGTTCATGGACCCTGGAAAGCTCCTGCAGCACATCGCCCTCAAATCCGAACACCCCGCCTTCAGACTGACCAGTTAATAAACCTGCAGGAAAAGTTTTTGTAAGAAACTTTTAAAACTACGAGACTATAGGGAGAGCTAGGTAAAAGAGACATAATAAACATGCCGCTTTTTAGCCTTCGGTTCTCCTCCAAGGCGCTTGAGAGTTGGGCATTTACGCCCTTTAGCTCATGTATGAGCCTAATGTTTATATCCTGCGTTTGGTTCCTTTTTTTCCATCGCCTGCGTTAGTGCACGCTCGCCAGCGGATTTTTCCTCTTCGGCAAATTTTTTATACGCTGAGGCAGCTCGTAGCTCCCTCTTCAGTTGGTCGGTTGATCATGTCGCTGTATTACACACTAGTATATACATCATAGTAATCAGCAGAACTACCATAGTTTCCGGACACAATTCTTACCAACAACATCCTTTCTGGATTCCTTCGAATTTTTCAATTCAGCAAGTTGGGTCCGAAACTCCTCAAGTTCCTTGGACAAAGAATCATTCTTTTCCCGAATGACCTACAAAAATGCAACGATCCTCAAATCAGTTATACCAACTGCTTTAAGTCTCGGGGGCTACTAGCAGGATAATACTCAAACAACAAAAATGTACCCTCATATCTTTTGAAAGCTGATGGGTGGCTCCGGCGAGTTCGTCTTGAGCGGCTCAGATATGGGCATCTACAGAATTAAGGGCGTTGAGCACCTCCACAGAGAAGCCAGCGTCATGCATGGCTGCTTTCCGCCGCCGATGAATCATCACGACCTCTATTTCAGAATTGGTAGCGTATACTTCACCCAAATCTTCCTGAAGAGGACATTCCGGCACCGAATTGACATTTACCTTTTGCGGGTCTGGTGCCGGACTGGCTGGAACTTGGCCTGCGTCGCCTCCGTAGAAAGGCCGACTGGTATTCCTCCAAAAAGGAATAATGCGGAAAGATATAATAACGATTTCATCTCCCAGCACATGATAAAACAAAACACACCTCTTTGAAGGTCCGCTGGTGATCGCTGTCCTTTTCCACTTCAAAACCCCGCCCGATGCGGGCGCCGCCCTCCGGGTTGGCGGCCTACGCGCAGTTCGGCGTGAGGAGCGCCGTCCCTATTTAAAACATAATAGAATACAATGGGTAAATGCGCACCGGGAGTCTTCTCGTTGGTGAGATGTACCCTAAATTTCTTACACTGGAAGAAGGAATGAGGCCCGGGTAATCGGCCACTATAGCCACCAAGGTGCCCCCATGGTAGGCTTGATAGAAGACTCCCTCTTCTAACTCTATACCTACGTCCGGATCTTCTTCGTATCCGGGGCCCGCTTTTTGGAATGGGTCCTCCGGCTACGGGGCAGGATTGTTAATCCCCCTTACCACCTTCCTCAACTCCTGTCGGGAGCAACCGAATACAGTTCGGTTAATACCACATAATTAAAAATATCTAAGCAGCCAAGGAGAAGGACTTACCCAGTCAGAAAGATTGTACATAGAAAGGGCTTTCCGGCATATTAAACGGATAAAATCTTGTTTCTCTCCCTTATAGAGGCCTTCCAGGACCATGCCTAGAATTACAGGGTCATCTAGATCCAAACATAGGCGGCGCGAGGCGTCATTCTGACCATTATAGTGATACATTGGAAGTCCTCTGGCTTGGAGCGGCTGCACACGTCGCTGCATCGAAATGGCCATCACTTCGATTATAGTTAATCCCGAACTGGCAAGAAGTTTGATCTTGCCGGCCAGTCGGTTAACCTCTGCGCTCTCTTCCTCTGAGGGACCCCGGGGACGCCAGTTGAAAAGCTTCCTTGGAGGAACACTGTAATACGGGGAAGTCCTTGCCGAACTGGATCTGGCAAAGCGACATCCTTGATGTAAAACCACTTCGAGGGCCACTCATCGGATGCCTTCTTCGGGATACCGGGCAGATAACCTGTCCCGACTATACGCCATACTTCGGCGCTCCCAACTTCAAATATGGATCCTTCCTCCGATCTAGGAACGGGGTAGAAGTACCTCCTCCATAGCTCAAAGTGGGGCTCGCAGCCCAAAAACAGTTCGCATAAAGCGACAAAACTCACAATGTGCAGGATTGACGCTCGGGTAAGATTATGCAGTTGGAGGCCGTAAAACTCCAGGAGGCCCCTAAGGAGGGGATGGACCTGGAACCCCACACCTCTTAGAAGGTAGGGGACTAAACATACCCGCTCTCCCTTGGAGGGGTTGGGAAAGTTCTCCGCCTAGGCTTGGCTGTCAACGGACGTTAGTACGGCCCGGACGGGGACTAGATCCTCCGGAGGGTGATACCCCTGCGATTGCAGTGTTCGCAGATGCGTGTGGGACACTGAGCAACTTTTCCAATCTCCTGCATTTGGGCCATGAGGGCGAGAGGAGGAGCTCGGGATACTGGCCATATCTGAAGATTTTTTGCAGGCACTAGGGATTTCTTCCGCGTGGAATGAGATGAAGAAACGATTGGATCTATTCTCTTATATAGACGTTTTCTCTGAACAGCTAGGGGTGTTTGCAAAAAGTCGCCCAGACGGTTGGCATTCAGTGAACACGTGGAAGCCAAGGCGACGGCGGTGAGGAACTGGCAGGTTATAATATTTAAAGAAGCTGAACTATCATCCAGAAGGACTCACCTTGCAAGACCGAAGACATGAAGCCGGATACAATCTCATCCTTGAAAGGCAAGTCCGGGGGCTACTGAGGGAGTCATGTATTCAGGGGTCCTCACGCATCTAGGTCAATGAAGCTGGGCCGCACTGGTGGGCCGCATAAAGAAGAAGTAGAAGACCTTCCCCCGTATTGGGTCACGACTCCTATGTACGTAGAAAGGCAGGTTTTGAGTCCAGATGTGTCAAATACTTCCTCCCCAAGTCACCCTTGTAACCCTAGGTCTCCTCGGGCATGTATATAAGCCAAGGGGTTTAGTCTGTAGAGGCATCATCATCATCATTACAATATCCTCATAGGCTAGACCTAGGGTTTAGCCATTACGATCTCGAGGTAGATCAACTCATGTACACATATTCACTCATATTAATATAGCAGGAAGTAGGGTTTTACCTCGATCGTGAGGGCCTGAACCTGGGTAAACATCGTGTCCCCAGCCTCCTGTTACCATCGATCTTCAGACACACAGCTTGCCGCCCCCCCCCCCCCTACC
>LR738710.1:138649560-138697841 GCA_902687465.1 Secale cereale
CCTACCCGAGATCTGTCGGTTTTGACACCGACAACCGTGGCTACCAAGTGGGTGGTGGGTGGGAAGAAAATTTCCCTGACCTCAGCCCCCATTTTTGACTGGGCATAGTTCGACTGAGAAACCTCTGCTACGGTGAGAGATTGCAGCAAGTCGAGCGCCTCGTTTAAGAGAAAGAGGTGGATAGGAGTTTGGGAGTCTATGGGACCAGGCTCGGCGATAACCGCTCCATTGAGCCCGGAGGGTGCGGATCGCATATGTCCGGAGCTCGTAATATGAGACAAGTCCGGCTTTCCAGCGGCGGGGAGGGTCCCGCTCAATTCTGGGTCGATGAGCGGCTCAACCGCTGCTAAGTCTGTGGTTTCCGTGGCGGGGCTTACCCTCCCGTCTTCAGACAAAGCGGCCTGCTCCAGGTCTTGGGCCACATCCATTGCGGGTGATGACCCCTGGATGGGGTCCGATGATAGATCTAAGACGCCTTCCTCATGTAGGCAGGACCAGCAGCCATGGGTGTGAATCCATCAAAGATCAAGTCTCCTCAGATGTCAGCAACATAATTCAAGCAACCAAACCTGATCTGATGACCAGGGGCGTAGCTGTTAACCAGCTTGAGCTGGCCATCCGAGTTGGCACGTAGCGCAAAGCCACCGAACATGAAAAGTTGTCCGGGAAGGAAAATCTCGCCAGGGGTGGCGTCGTCGCTGATGACAAGGCAAGCAATCAATCCTTCCGTCGACGACACGGTGGAACTCTCAATGAAAGCACCAATGTCGGTGTCAAAACTGGTGGATCTCGGGTAGGGGTCCCGAACTGTGTGCCTGAGGATCGATGGTAACAAGGGACTGGGGACACGATGTTTACCCAGGTTCGGGCCCTCTCTATCGAGTTAATACCCTACTTCCTGGTTTATTGATCTTGATGAATATAGGGTTACAAGAGTTGATCTACCTCGAGATCATAATGGCTAAACCCTAGAAGTCTAGCCTATTTGATTGTGATTCTGTCTCTATGGACTAAACCCTCCGGTTTATATATTCACTGGAGGGACCTAGGGTTGTACATGATCATCTTGCAGAGGAAGGAAACATTACACACGGACTCTAAACTTGCCATTCTACACATATAGGAGTCCTATCCGGATACGGGGGATAATCTTCAGCGACAATCTTCATGGCCCACCAGTCCGGCCCATAACGATTAATCCGGCTATGATAGCCTGGCTTATTAGGGAAGATAGACTACTCATATCAATAAGGAATTCCTTCTTTTCCGGAAGCCCATTCAGACAGAACTCCAAAGTGAAGTGGGCTCAGCTTGGAGTAATTTCAGGATGGGTGACCGACCAGGAAGTTGCTCCAGGGTGCGCATAAGTGAGGACAAAGTGCGCAGAAAAGACTAGTATTGATATGTGGGGCCATTCTAGATTCCGCCAGGAGTAACGACCACCGGCGGGTGTGTCCGGGGCGTTACAAGTTGGTATTAGAGCCGACCCTCGCGGTTACATGGATGTTTGCGGACAGGTGCGCGATCATGTTGTGCATGACGTTTGTGACCCGTCATGGCACACGGCATGTCACATGTGCTGTACTGGAAGCATAGCCGTATGTGCCAAGAGGGAACGTTCATGTGGCCCGACGAGGACATCAGTTCCTATGAGCGGGGTGTATGTGATAGCCTGGTTTATTAGGGATAATAGACTACTCATATCAATAAGGAATTCCTTCTTTTCCGGAAGCCCATTTAGATAGAACTCCAAAGTTAAGCGTGCTCAGCTTGGAGTAGTTTCAGGATGGGTGACCGATCGGGAAGTTGCTCCCGGCTACGCATGAGTGAGGAAAAAGTGTGCAGAAAAGACTAGTATTGATATGTGGGGCCAGTCTAGATCCCGCCGGGAATAATGAACATCGGCGGGTGTGTCCAGGGCGTTACACCGGCCACCCAAGGACCCCTTAAACCAGGACTGCCTCAAGGGGGAGAGAGCCTCCCTCCTTTTTATTCTTCCTTGCCCTCTTCCCTAGATGGGAGGACGGTTTCCCCTTTGGCCCTTGACCTCCATGGCAGCGGAGGGGCGAGAGCCCCTTCGAGATTGGATTTGTCTCTCTGTTTCTCTACTGTTTTGCGTTCTCCAGATCTGGCCCTTCACCATTTCTTAAATTCCTGGAGATCCGTCACTCTGATTGCGCTGAAATTTTTACAGGACTTGTTTTCAGAAATTATCTTTTTGACGCCCGAAGAAGAGCTCTAACCAACTTAAGGGGAGCCCACAAGATACCTGGGCGCGCTAGGGGGTGCCCGGCATGGCCTGGTGGGTGGTGGAGGTGGTGGGCCTCCGTTTGCATTGAGTCCAACTCCCAAAAAACACTTACATTCCAAAATAATTCTCACTAAATTTTAGTTGTGTTTCGACTTCGTTTGCTATGGATTTTCCGCGAAATGAAAAACATGCAACAAACAGGAAGTGGCACTGGCACTGGATCAATACGTTAATCCTAAAAATTTACATAAATTGTTGCAAAAAATATTTAAAAGTTGTATAATATTGGCACGGAACAATCAAAAATTATAGATACGACGGAGACGTATCACATTCCCATAAAAAATGTAAATTCACGCACTACAGCCAAAGTTTCTGTGCACTACACATACTAAACAAGCCATCTAAACATCCTAAAGGTAAATCTTGACACATTATTTTTATAACACAATGGATTTGTATAACGAGATAACTATTTTGCGAGAAACTTCCATGAGAAATTCTACATTGTTTCCACGGGCACGAACACAAGTGTTGAAGGTCGACTCTCACTTCTTCAATGCATAACTTTCCAGTGGCTTGTTTTTTGAAAAAGTTGTAGGTTCCCCTCTTTATTATTTTGTCTTTAAACCTTTTAAAAGCACACAACATAATAAAATGACTTCAAAACTTCTGGGTTGTCTCCCAGGCAATGCTTTCTTTAAGGCCATTAAGTTAGGCATAATGTTCTCAAGTAATTGATCCACTCGGATCCCAAGGAATATCAAAGCCAATTTTAATTAAGAATGATTTATAATTTAGAAGTGAGTACAATGCAACATATATCATACAATGACGAAGTCTAACTCTCTTCCTATGCATAGGTGTGTCATAAAAGAACAATTCATGCACACATAGTAAAGGCTGATACGTTTTTCTGGTATAATGTAACTGGGAGAATTCAAAAAGGTAGTAGGACTATCATGTGCGGGTGCAATAGCAACAATTTCATTCTTAATATAAATAACTATAGCCAATTCATCTTCATATGCACCATTCATATTGACATCATGGCCACAAGCATAGCAAGCATCAATTTCATCAAAAAGGGATATTTCAAATGAATCCAAGGGATCATAGCAATTATCATAGCTTTCATCCTTCGGTAATCATGAAGGGAAATTAGACAATGTATGAGTTGAAGATTTAATCTCATTAGATGGTGGGCACGCATAGATAATCCGCTCTTCTTCCTATTGTTCTTCGCTCTCATCCTCATCTTTTTCATCTAATGAGCTCATAGTTTCATCAATTTCTTCTTCCATAGATTCCAGCAAAACATTAGTCTCTTCTTGGTCAGCGGAGACTTTCTTAATATAGTCATTAATATAGACATTAGAATCATAGTTTTCATAGCAATATTTAGGTATAATAAAATTTTCATAATTGTAAAGGGCATCATCATGCTTATCATATATTTTTAACAAAGAAGCAATTTCATAAGTACCCGTAAGAGCAAAAAGTTATTCTATTTGTTCCACATCATAGTAATCATATACCCCATTAGCATAAGAATCCAAAGTTTCATTATCATTAAATTCACATGCAAAGGGGAGGTGTGAAACCTCCATATTGAGAAACAAGTATAATAATACATAGAGCACATATTCAAAGCATACCAACATAGCATTTTAATTCGATCCCATAATAGTTTCCCTTTTTAAGTATTCAAGCGATAAGCCATCAAGTATTGACGTTGATCCAACATGTCTCCCATTATTAAATAGGGGATTTATCGGGATTATCAAAGAAGTAAATAATGTTCCACACATAACCAACATCGAGGGTTTTAGGAGGTTTCCCATCTCCATGAGTAGCAAGTACAACTATTTTTTTAGTATTTTGTGTTCCATATCCATAAGTAAAGAAATAAAACCACGTAGAATAGAAATAAAGACTACTTTTTTGAGCAAATACAGTAGGGCAAAAAACCAATGTAACTCTATTTTTCATTAATAAGGGGTGGTCAATTACAGATGGAGTACAACTTGCTAGGGGAGAAAAAAGTATCAAAATGTTTACAAGTAATCTAGCAAATTATGCATTCCCTCTTTAAGACTAGGTTTAGCTCTCTTGATGATGGTGCCATAGTGTTCTTTGAAACATGAAATGCGGTAACTCATATTGCTGCTCTTGTTGTCAAAGATTATACTGTTCATGTGCTTCCATATGGTCCAGCAGCCAGCTATTAGGCATTCTTAAAATGGTTGGATATGTATCATGTTTTTAGCCTCATTTAGCATGTCATTACAGTTCAAGTCTGTGTTCTATTCAATGCCAAGTGATAGCCAGAAATTTTTGCTAAAGTCACATGAGAAGAGAAGGTGCTTTAGATACTCTCCAGGTTCATCATCACAATGAACACATCTAGGTGTCTCAATATAATAGTTTTTCCTGGTAAGCAGATCTCCAGTGTTCAGTCTATCCGGCAACAATAACCAGAAGAACATTTTTTGTTTTGGCAAGCAACCTGATTTCCATATCCATTGGAAAGGCTTTGGTGCTTTCTTTGGGCATCCCATCAGTTCAAAGTATACTTTCTTTGTAGTATATTATCCTGAGGCCCATTTGAATTTCCATAGATCATGTGTGCTATTACCCATTGTTCCATTAAGTAATTGCATGAGAATGGTGCTTTGTTGAACAGCAATAGAAGATATGGGAAGATGAAATATTTTGTAAAGATCAGTCCCAGCTTCTATGCATTCATTCTATAAAGTGATATCTTTGTTTTTGGCATAGGAAAACAATTGTGGGAAAGTATCTTTCAGTATGTTATCATTACATTTATCATACCATGGAGCAATGGTATCACCTGTGCCAGCCTTGCATGAGGTTAGATCTTTGAAATGTCCCAGTATAGAACAACAATCCCTCCACCAGAAGGAGCCATGTCTGGTAGGGAATTGTGGGACATCGCCATTGCCATCATGTGTGTTCCAAATTAACTGCACCCGTGGGATAATCCATCTTATTGAAGAACTTGTATAGGAATTTAGTTCGCAAAGCTTAGTTGTGAACTCTAAGGTCCAGAACACCAAGTCCTACGGCTAATTTTTGCAAACATACTTGTTCCCATTTGATTAGACATTTCCCATATTTGTTAATGGCATTCCATACCATAAGAAAGCTCTACCAGATTTCTCAAAGTGGTCCAAAATGGTGAGTGGAACCCTCATGCAACACATAGCAAATATAGGTAGAGCAGTTATAATTGCTTTCAGGTGAGTAAGTCTACAATAATAAGACATCATGGTGGCAATTCCAGAAAGTCTTTTGTCCAACCTAGAGACCATTCGCATGAGATCATCCACTTTGGGTTTGGTGGATCCCAAGTCGGAGAAATGTGTCATCATAGGATACCCAAAGGAAACTGTTGGGTGCACCTTCTATCACAGATCTGAAGGCAAGATATGCGTTGCCAAGAATGGATCCTTTCTAGAGAAGGAGTTTCTCTCGAAAGAAGTGAGTGGGAGGAAAGTAGAACTTGATGAGGTAATTGTACCTTCTCCCAGATTGAAAAGTAGCACATCATAGAAACTAGTTCCAGTGATTCCTACACTAGTTAGTGAGGAAGCTAATGATGATGATCATGAAACTTCGGATCAAGTTACTACTGAACCTCGTAGGTCAACCAGAGTACGTTCCGCACCAGAGTGGTACGGAAACTCAGTTCTGAAAGTCATGTTACTAGACCATGATGAACCTACGAACTATGAGGAAGCGATGATGAGCCCAGATACCGCAAAATGGCTTGAGGCCATGAATTCTGAGATGGGATCCATGTAAGAGAACAAAATGTGGACTTTGGTTGACTTGCTTGATGATCGGCAAGCCATTGAAAATAAATGGATCTTCAAGAGGAAGACCGATGCTGACGGTAATGTTACTGTCTACAAAGCTCCACTTGTTGCGAAAGGTTTTTGACAAGTTCAAGGAGTTGACTACGATGAGACTTTCTCACCCGTAGCGATGCTTAAGTCTGTCTGAATCATGTTAGCAATTGCCGCATTTTATAATTAAGAAATCTGGCAAATGGATGTCAAAACTGCATTCCTAAATGGATACCTCGAAGAAGAGTTGTTTATGATGCAACCAGAAGGTTTTGTCGATCCTAAAGGTGCTAACAAAGTGTGCAAGCTCCAGCGATCCATTGATGGACTGGTGCAAGCCTCTCAGAGTTGGAATATACGCTTTGATAGTGTGATCAAAGCATATGGTTTTATACAAACTTGTGGTGAAGCATGTATTTACAAGAACGTGAGTGGGAGCACTACAACCTTTCTGATAAGTATATGTGAATGACATATTGTTGATTGGAAGTGATGTAGAATGTTCTGGAAAGCATAAAGGATTGTTTAAAATATTTTTTCAATAAATGACCTCGGTGAAGCTGATTACATATTGGGCACCAAGATCTATAGAGATAGATTAAGACGCTTGATAAGATTTTCAATGAGTACATACTTTAAATAAGATTTTGCAGAAGTTCAAAATGGATCAATCAGAAAAGGAGTTCTTGCCTGAGTTGTAAGGTATGAAGTTGAGTAAGACTCAAGACCCGACCACAGCAGAAGATAGAGAAAGAATGAAAGTCATTCCTTATGCCTCAGTGATCCGTCCAAAACGTATCTATAATTTCTGCTTGCTCCATGCTTCTTTTATGTGATATTGCTATGATATTGATGCACTTCCATACACTTTTGATCATATTTGGACTAACCTATTAACTCAGTGCACCACAGTGCCAGTTCCTGTTTTTTGCTGTTTTTCTATTTCAGGTTTCCCCCATATTAAAAGTGCCCCAAAAATTCCGGGAAAAATACAGGAAAAAACAGCGTACAGGAAGCTTCGCGAAGAACCAAAGCGGGGCCAAAGGGGAGCCAGGGGAGGCCCAGGCGGCCACCTGGCGCGGCCCCACCCCTGGCCGCGCCAGGGGGGCGCCTGGGGCCCCTGCTCCGCCTCTGGTTGCCCCCCTTCGCATATATATTCCTCTCGTCCCGAAACCCTCGAGGACGGAACCCTTTTTCGCGATCTCTTCTCTGTTCCGCCGCCGCAGCGCTTCCAAGATCGGGAGCATCAGGAGAACTCTTCCCGGCACCCTGCCGGAGGGGAGAACGACCACCGGGAGCTTCTCCACCACCATGGACGCTTCCCGGATGAGTCGTGAGTAGTCCACCTTGGACCATGGGTCCATGATCAGTAGCTATGTGATGTTCTCCTCCCCTCTTTGCTCTTCATGGTTTAGATCTCGTGAGCTGCCCTACATGATCGAGGCACATATGTAAACTTTCTGCTGTTGCTTTGCTGAGTTTGCTGGGATCTGATGGATTATGAGACTATGTTCACATTGTGTTTGAGTAATATATTTGATTCACCTCTTTTATATCTTTGTTCTTGAGTAATTCTTGCATGTTCTCCGTTGCTGTTTATTGCTTTGGCCAAGTAGTAGGTAGTAACTCCAAGAGGGAGCGTTATGCTTGATTGTGGGTTCATGCCCCTGATGACTAGCTTGAGTGACAGAAACATGAGTCTAGGGGATGTGCTGTTGCCACAAGGGGGAAAACAACGGTGCTTGTACTTGCGGGTGCAAGGATTGTTTACTTTACGCAAAGTTCTTTTAATGCAGTTGTCTGTTGCTTTGAGTTTACACTTTGGGTGGGATTCGCAACTTAATACCAGCGAGATGTTCTGGATAGATATCTCAAGGTGAATGATTAGTAGTAGATGCAGATGGATTTCGGTCTACTTGCCTTGGCGTACCGCCCATGCTTTTGAGCCTCTACCTTTCCTTGCAGCATAGTTAGCATTGGTTTGCGCACATAATCCTGTCAATTGCCCAGCTGTAATTTGTTTACCTCGCTTTGCTGTTTTATCGTCTTTTGGGAGAGAGACATCACTAGTGAACATCATGGGACCCCGGTCCACATTACCACCGCTGATCACACCTTTTATTTACTTCCTGTTTTTATTTCCTAGTTGCAGTCATAGCTATCATTATTATCTCTTGTGTTTGATCCTTTGTAAACAACATGGCCGGAGGGATTGACAACCTCTCTGCACTCGTTGGGAGCAAAGTTATATGTATCTGTGTGCAGGTCCTGTCAACCGCTAAGTTTTTGGCGCCGTTGACACCTACTTGTCGACCCTCGGAGTCTCACGGGATTCGATCCTTGGTATCTTTGCCAAGGGAAATTTGCCGCTACGCTACATCTCAACCTTCCACTTGGGGTAACCAACGAGGGGCGAGAAGCCATCAAGCAAGTTTCTGGCGCCGTTGCCGGGGACTCCACTCTTCAAGATAGGGGAGTTGCACGCTATCTTTTATCTTTGCTTTTTAATCTTGTTAGTTTACCTTTCAGTTTTTGCTTTAGTGTCCCTTACCAAAAATCACAAAAATAGTTATCTTGCTTGCTGCTGCTATGGGTTCCACCGAGAACACCAAGTTGTGTGACTTCACTAGTCATAACAACGATGACTTTATCTGCACGCCTATTGCTACACCTGCCACTTCAGCACCTTCTTATGAGATTAAACCTGCTTTACTGAACCTAGTTATGAAAGATCAATTCTCCGGTGCTGGAGATCATGATGCTTTGCACTAAAATAATTTTGTTGAGCTTTGTGATATGCAAAAGTACACAGAAATAGATGGTGATATTGTTAAGCTTAAGCTTTTTCCTTTCTCCTTGAGAGGAGTTAAAATCTGGTTTCAATCCTTGCCTAGGAATAGTATAGATTCTTGGGACAAGTGCAAGGATGCCTTTATTGGGAAGTACTATCCCCCTGCTAAAATTATCCAATTAAGGAGTAACATAATGAATTTTAAACAATTGGATAATGAACACGTTGCCCAAGCTTGGGAACGCATGAAATCTCTTGTCAAGAACTGCCCTACTCATGGTTTGACTACTTGGATGGTTATCCAAACTTTTTATGCAGGCTTGAACTTTACCTCGCGGAACTTGTTAGATTCGGCCGCGGGAGGAACCTTTATGTCAACTACACTTGGTGCTGCCACGAAGCTTCTCGATGCGATGATGACCAATTATTCCCAATGGCACACCGAATGCGCTCCAACAGGTAGGAAGGTAAACTCTATCGAGGAGATTTCCTCCCTAAATGAAAAAGTTGACTTGATCATGTCTCTACTTTCCAAGCAATCTTCTATTGATCCTCATGATGTTCCTTTAAATTATTTGATTGCTCAAGGTCAAGTAGATGTGAACTTTATCTCTAGAAACAATTTCAATAACAATGCTTATAGGAGTAATTTTGGTAGCAACCCTAGACCGTTCCTCTCTAATTCCTATGGGAACAACAATACTTATCCGAGCACCAAGAACTCCACCCAAAGAGATAGAGACATGCCTAGTTATGAGAAACTTCTAGAAATAGAAAAGGCCACTAAGAACTACATGCACACCCAATATGAACAAAACAAGACCTTCTCGAGTCAATTAGATGAGCATATTGCTGTCTTGCAAGACATTGGTAGACAACTGGAGAGCCTAAATATTGAGATTTCTAACCTCCAGACTAGGCTCACCATCACTGAGACCCAAGTTTCCAATATGTCCCACACACAAGCCACTTTGATAAACCAAATGGCAGCTAAACCTGAAGTGGTTGCACCCCTGAAGGAGGAAGAAGATAGAATTAAGAGCCTTCCTACCCACCACACTGTTGCTACTATTCAAGTTGTTGAGGATATCCAAACTCTTAGCACCCAATGCACTCCTAGTCCCATTGGACCTATTAATGGTGATGCTATGACCTCAACCGTAGAAGAAGAAACTCCTATGACCATAGAAGCTACCAAACAAGTGAGCCTAAAGGACACCACTACCACTTTACTTGATAGTAGTGACCTTGATTTTGATAATAGCACCCTTTCTGAAGTTATTGGTTTTCTTCACAAGATGTCTAGAGATCCCCACACTAGCACGCTTAATCTTGCCTTCACGGAGCATATCACTAATGCTCTTATCAAAGCTAGGGAGGAGAAGCTTAGGGTAGAAGCCTCCATACCTAGAAAGCTAGAAGATAGTTGGGATCCTATGATTAAAATTAAGTTAAATAACTTCTCTTGCTATGCTTTATGTGATGTTGGAGCTAGTACCTCCGTTATGCCCAAAAGAATGTATGATATGCTTGAATTGAAACCTTTTGATCCTTGTTCTTTTGGTGTTCGTCTTATTGATTCTTCCGTAAAGAAACCTTTGGGGAAGATCGACGATGTTCTTATCATTGTCAATGACAATTATGTTCCAGTTGATTTTACTATTATGGATATTGAATGTGAACCTTCTTGTCCAATTATTTTGGGACGTCCTTTTCTTCGCACCGTTGGAGCTATCATTGACATGAAAGAGGGGAATATAAAATTCCAATTCCCTCTCAAGAAAGGGATGGAACACTTCCCTAGAAAGAAGATTAAGTTGCCTTTTGAGTCCGTTACACGGGCTAGCTATTCTCTTACTCTTGATAAAACTTGATCTTCTCTTTTTGCATCATGCCTAGCTTAAAGGCATAAAAGAAAGCGCTTTTGGGAGGCAGCCCACAACGAATTAGGTTTTATTTTGCTTTTGCCGTGTCTAGATGTTTGTTACTACAGTAGCATCATCATTGTATCTTTTCTTTTCAGCTATGTGCCAAGTTTAGCCTCCGATTGCAAGAAAGTTCAAAAGTTGTGACGTGCTGTCCAGAAATCAGATTCTGTCCATGGATAGAAAAATTCGAATAAAATCACCAGATCATCTTTTTGATCTGAATTTTTTTGACAGCGTGCTCTATACAATTGGCTTTCGAGCGTCTGTTCTGAGTTTTTTGATTTGAGTTGCCGAAGTGCCCCGAAAAAATTATTTACTACCTGCTGGTCTGTTTTTCACAGATTCTGTCCTGTTTTGCCTTTTCTTCGTTTTGCAAACCTTGAGCTTGCTTTTTCTTTGCAAAAACCTTTTGGCATTCTTGAGAAACAGTAGCTCTTCAAGATTATCTTTATTTCCAGTAGGGAAAAATTATTTTATTGTGGGTACTAACCTCGCTAATCAGATTATGATGAGTTATGTATGAAGGGAGTTTTCAAGTGTGCGAGGGAAGATGATAAAAGAAGATTTAGGAGGGTCAAACGCTCAAGCTTGGGGATGCCCCCGTGCACCCCCAAGAAATATTCAAGAAGACTCAAGCGTCTAAGCTTGGGGATGCCCCCATGCATCGCCTTCTCCATCAACAATTATCAGTTCGTCTTTCGTTCCACTATATTCTTATCACTTCATGTGTTATGTGCTATGCTTGGAGCGTCTTGCTCTTAGTTTCCTTTTTAGTTTTCTTTAGCTTTGCTTTCTGTTCATAACAAGTTAGAACCCAGCTTTCTTTGTGTGGGAGAGAAACACGCTCCACTTCAACCTAGAACACAACATAGGATTTTCATGCTTATCGTTGATGTGTGTGTTCTTTGTCTTTCCATAGCTGCTGTCATGTTTAGCTCTTAGTTTTCATGCTTTTCTTTTTAAAGAGTTTTTGTTTAGTTGGTTGCTGAACTCTCTTGAGTTTTCATGTTTATCTTGTTAAGAGAATTTGCATGTTGCACTGAGTTGTGTGTCTTAACTTAAAGTAGGTAATTGAGGTTGCTATTTAATTTTAGTAGTAACTTGCAATAGTTTTGAGGTATTGCCATGAGTAATGTCTGAACTTTTGGTGTCAAGAGCTTTAGCCTATTAGTGATAGATGTCGTATTTTAGGCAATCCGTGTTTATTTTCGAAAACCTACAAAATAGTTGAGAACTTTAGCTACTAGATGGATCACTAATCTTTGGAGGGATCGAATATTAGAGTACACTCACGTACCATGAGTCGAGGATGCGCAAGGATAACCAAACCCCCATACACTCCTCCTCGGGGTACTTGTCTCTTTGTGAACCTCCTAATTAGATTGAGAGTTACCGATAATAAGTGCATGAGTTCTTTGGACTAATGTGAGTATTCGAAAGTTGATACTTCCACCTAGCCATATTTTTCTAGCCTCTTCGGTACCGTGCATTGCCCTTTCTCACCTCGAGAGTTGGCGCATACTTCGCCAGTGCATCCAAATCCTTGGCACGATACGCTCGGTCATCATAAGCCTCATTATATCCTTCCTCAAAACAGCCACCATACCTACCTATCAAGGCATTTCCATATCCTTTCCGAGATACATTGCCATGCAACATCCATCTTCTCATGACTTGATCTTCATGTCATACATGCTTTTTTTTTTGCTTGATCGATGAGCCGCATGCTAGTTGGGCCTTGCCCTAATCATTGCTACTTGACGCGCTAGTATCATTGCATATCCTGCTACACTGGCAGAGGCATACATTTGCATACATCATGATAGTTTCATTTTCTTTATGTTGAGTACTTTTGTAAAGTGTGAAAGATTTTCTATACTTCTTGTAATACATAGAGTGTTGCCCGTAAAGTGAGGAAAAGATCCCAAAGAGGACAAAATCAAAAGATCCCAAAGAGGACAAAATCAAAAGATCCCAAAGAGGACAAATGAGAGTTAAATAGAAAGAGCCATTGAGGCCACAAAAAAAATATAAAAAAAGAGAAAAAAGAGAAAAAAGAAATAAAAAGAGAGAAGGGGGCACACTACTATTCCTTTTGAGAGATCCACACTCGTACTCCATCTTATACCTTGTACTCCATAGAGATTATCATTCATGCATATAGCTATGTGGGGAACTTCACACTATAGAACTTGGCTTGTATATTCCAATGATGAGCCTCCTCAAAAGAGCTCTAGGTCTTCTTGAGCAAGCAAGTTGGATGCACCCCCACTAGTTCCATTGGAGAGCTTACCTTAGCTCATATGTGCATCCGTTGCATGGCAATCCCTACTCCTCACATCATATCAATCATTTGGCTTTCTCTCGCCTATGATTATCCTCATTGATGTGAGCCTTTCACACCTTTTTTGTCTTCCCCCTTCATCATTTTTCTCTCTTTGCCATCCTAAGTGTCAACTTTCTTGCTTACGCTCATCCATTGCATGAGTGCTCAAAATATCGAAAGGGAGTGGATCATTTTGACTTGTACCTGGCTGGTGGTCTGGGGATGAGTCAAGATAAGATTCCAAAGAAGACCAAGTGTGAAACTTTAGTAGATTAAGTTCTCAACAATACAAAAACTATGTTTTACTCTCTCGTATATCACTATCCCCTTTCTTGCACGCAAACACCATTTGGAGACATTCGAGTCACGGACAGCGAGAGCTCTTGCACCTTTATGTTCTTATGTTGCTTGTTACAATGCAAATATAGACTCTTGCTTGTTATGACTTGAATTGAATTACATGCCTTAATTGCTTTACTTAAAAATTCTTATATGGTTGATAGCATGTCACCACAGAAATTATGCTTGTTATCATTTACCTACTCGAGGACGAGCAGGAATTAAGCTTGGGGATGTTGATACGTCCAAAACGTATCTATAATTTCTGCTTGCTCCATGCTTCTTTTGTGTGATATTGCTATGATATTGATGCACTTCCATACACTTTTGATCATATTTGGACTAAACTATTAACTCAGTGCACCACAGTGCCAGTTCCTGTTTTCTGCTGTTTTTCTATTTCAGGTTTCCCCCATATTAAAAGTGCCCCAAAAATTCCGGGAAAAATACAGGAAAAATCAGCGTACAGGAAGCTTCGCGAAGAACCAAAGCGGGGCCAGAGGGGAGCCAGGGGAGGCCCAGGCGGCCACCTGGCGCGGCCCCACCCCTGGCCGCGCCAGGGGGGCGCCTGGGGCCCCTGCTCCGCCTCTGGTTGCCCCCCTTCGCATATATATTCCTCTCGTCCCGAAACCCTCAAGGACGGAACCCTTTTTCGCGACCTCGCCTCTGTTCCGCCGCCGCAGCGCTTCCAAGATAGGGAGCATCAGGAGAACTCTTCCCGGCACCCTGCCGGAGGGGAGAACCACCACTGGGAGCTTCTCCACCACCATGGACGCTTCCCGGATGAGTCGTGAGTAGTCCACCTTGGACCATGGGTCCATGATCAGTAGCTATGTGATGTTCTCCTCCCCTCTTTGCTCTTCATGGTTTAGATCTCGTGAGCTGCCCTACATGATCGAGGCACATATGTAATCTTTCTGCTGTTGCTTTGCTAAGTTTGCTGGGATCTGATGGATTATGAGACTATGTTCAGATTGTGTTTGAGTAATATATTTGATTCACCTCTTTTATATCTTTGTTCCTGAGTAATTCTTGCATGTTCTCCGTTGCTGTTTATTGCTTTGGCCAAGTAGTAGGTAGTAACTCCAAGAGGGAGCGTTATGCTTGATTGTGGGTTCATGCCCCCTGATGACTAGCTTGAGTGACAGAAACATGAGTCTAGGGGATGTGCTGTTGCCACAAGGGGGAAAACAACGGTGCTTGTACTTGTGGGTGCAAGGATTGTTTACTTTACGCAAAGTTCTTTTAATGCAGTTGTCTGTGGCTTTGAGTTTACACTTTGGGTTGGATTCGCAACTTAATACCAGCGAGATGTTCTGGATAGATATCTCAAGGTGGATGATTAGTATTAGATGCAGATGGATTTCGGTCTACTTGCCTTGGCGTACCGCCCATGCTTTTGAGCCTCTACCTTTCCTTGCAGCATAGTTAGCATTGGTTTGCGCACATAATCCTGTCAATTGCCCAGCTGTAATTTGTTTACCTCGCTTTGCTGTTTTATCGTCTTTTGGGAGAGAGACATCACTAGTGAACATCATGGGACCCCGGTCCATATTACCACCGCTGATCACACCTTTTATTTACTTCCTGTTTTTATTTCCTAGTTGCAGTCATAGCTATCATTATTATCTCTTGTGTTTGATCCTTTGTAAACAACAAGGCCGGAGGGATTGACAACCTCTCTGCACTCGTTGGGAGCAAAGTTATCTGTATCTGTGTGCAGGTCCTGTCAACCGCTAAGTTTCTGGCGCCGTTGACACCTACTTGTCGACCCTCGGAGTCTCACGGGATTCGATCCTTGGTATCTTTGCCAAGGGAAATTTGCCGCTACGCTACATCTCAACCTTCCACTTGGGGTAACCAACGAGGGGCGAGAAGCCATCACTCAGCCATAGGTTCTATAAAGTATGTCATGATGTGTACCAAACCTGTTTTGTACCTTGCCATGAGTTTGGCAAGGAGGTACAATAGTGTTCCAGGAGTATATCACGGGACAACTGTCAAAATTATCCTTAGTTACTGGATGACTAAGGAAATGTTTCTCGATTATGGAGGTGATAAAGAGTTCGTCGTAAAGAGTTGCGCCGATGCAAGCTTTGACACTAATCCAGATGACTCTAAGTAGCAATCTGGATGCGTATTGAAAGTGGGAGCAATTAGCTAGAGTAGCTCCATGCAGAGCATTGTAGACATAGAAATTTGCGAAGTACATACGGATCTGAATGTACAGACCCGCTGACGAAACTTCTCTCACGAAGCAAAACATGATCACACCTTATTACTCTTTGGGTGTTAATCACATGGCGGTGTGAACTAGATAATTGACTCTAGTAAACCCTTTGGGTGTTGGTCACATGGCGATGTGAACTATGGGTGTTATTAACATAAACGAGGTGAACTATCAATATTAAATCACATGGCGATGTGAACTAGATTGTTGACTCTAGTGCAAGTGGGAGACTAAAGGAAATATGCCCTAGAGGCAATAATAAAGTTGTTATTTATATTTCCATATATCATGATAAATGATTATTAATCATGCTAGAATGGTATTAATCAGAAACTTAGTACATTTGTGAATACATAGACAAAACAGAGTGTCCTTAGTATGCCTCTACTAGACTAGCTCATTAATCAAAGATGGTTATGTTTCCTAGCCATAGACATGAGTTGTCATTTGATCAACGGGATCACATCATTACACTTCAAAAAAGACACATCCGTGACATTTTGGGCCGAACGAAAAAAAATTATGTCATACTTATGACACTTCTATGACGATAATTGTGACAAAACCCGGTATCATCATAGATGTGGTGGGGTCCTACTTCGATGACAAAAAATTATGACAGAAAATGGGCTTTTCGTCCTGGGCGGGCCGGAGATGCAGCTGCATGACATTCTTTGGGCCGTCCATGACGGAAAAAATTGTGGTAGAAGCGGGGGCGAGGAAAATATCGGGGTGTTCCTCGTTACGGTGGGTGGTCGGGGCCGAGCGATGCGCGTTTCTCTCGTACAAGCACGCGCGTGGGTGCGAGGCGTTGGGCTCTAACTGAACCCGAGCATGGCATTGGGCTCTAACTGAACCCGAGCGATTACACTGCAGGCTACGCGTTACTGAACCCGAGCGATCGATCAATGGCCGTTAACTGAACCCCATCAGCGATTCCTTCGCTACTACTGCTAACTGAAGCCGATCGATGCTGCCTCCGGAAGAACAGTGAGCGTTGCTGGGGGGGTTTGGATGAATGATACATCTCCAACGTATCTATCATTTTTGATTGTTCCATGCTATTATTTATGAAGTCTTGGATGTTTAATGGGCTTTATCATTCACTTTTATATCATTTTTGGGACTAACCTCCTAACCCAAAGGCCCAGTTCAGATTGCTGTTTTTTGCCTATTTCAGGATTTTGCAGGAAAGGAATACTCCCTCCATTCCCTTATACAAGGCCACTATGAAAAATACAATTTTCATCTATACAAGGCCACTAACTGTAATCGAGGCAAAAATTAATGGTGTTTTCTCGAACTACCAACTGTTTTAATACTTGCATGCATGTAATCATAATGACACTGTACTACTTTCTTTTAGTTCCTTCCTTGCATGCATGTGGGCGTATTAATGATACCAGTTTACGAAAAGAAAAGTGGGCTTACAAAGCAGCCATTAAATTTTACCTTGGTACCTGTAATTTGAGTTTGTGGCCTTGTATAAGGAAATGGAGGGAGTATCAAATGGAATCCAAACGGAATGAAACCTTCGCGAGAGATATTTTTGGAGGAAATCACGCTCGAGAAACGTCAGGACCAAGTCAGGGGGCAAGGGACCAGCCCTCGAGGGTGGGGGGCGCGCCCCCCTTCCTAGGGCGCGCCCCCCTGCCTCGAGGCTGGCCCACACGGCCCCCGGTGCCCTCCGTCTTCCTATATATACCTACATACCCCAGAAACTCCATACGCAGAGAGAAAACCCTAATTCCACCGCCGTAGCTTCTGTTCCCGTGGATATCCCATCTTGGAGCCTGTTCCGGGAGGGGGCTCCATCATGGAGGCCTTCATCATCATCATCATCGCCCACACCATGAGTTGTGAGTAATTTACCACAGACCTTCGGCTCCATAGCTAGTATCTAGATGGCTTCTTCTCTCTCTCTCTGGATCTTAATACAAAGTTCTCCTCGGTCTTCGAGGAGACCTATTCGATGTAATCTCTTTTTGCGGTGTGTTTGTCGAGATCCGATGAATTGTGAGTTTATGATCAAGGTTATCTATGAAAAATATTTGGTTCTTCTCTGAACTTTTTATGTATGCTCATAATATCCTTGCAAGTCTCTTCGAATTATTGGTTTGGTTTGGCCTACTAGATCTATAGTTCTTGCAATGGGAGAAGTGCTTGGCTTTGGGTTCAATCTTGCGGTGTCCTTTCCAAGTGACAGTAGGGGCAGCAAGGCACGTATTGTATTGTTGCCATCGAGGATAAAAAGATGGGGTTTTCATCATATTGCTTGAGTTTATCCCTCTACATCATGTCATCTTGCCTAAAGCGTTACTCTGTTCATATGAACTCAATACACTAGATGCACGCTAGATAGCGGTCGATGTGTGGAGTAATAGTAGTAAATGCAGAATCGTTTCGGTCTACTTGTCTCGGACATGATGCCTATATACAATGATCATGCCTAGATAGTCTCATAATTATTCGCTTTTCTATCAATTGCTCGACAGTAATTTGTTTACCCGCCGTAGAATATCACTATCATGAGAGAAGCCACTAGAGAAAACTATGGCTCCCGGGTCTATTCTCAACATCTCAATCTATATCTACTTTACTTTACTTGCTTTTATTTGCTGTTTTATTAAACCAAAAATACCAAAAATATAATTATTATCTCTATCAGATCTCACTCTCGTAAGTGACTGTAAAGGGATTGACAACCCCTTATCGTGTTGGCTGCGAAGTTCTTATTTGTTTGTGCAGATGCGATGGACTGGCGCGTGGTCTCCTACTAGATTGATACCTTGGTTCTCAAAAACTGAGGGAAATACTTACGGTACTGTGATGCATCTCCCTTTCCTCTTCGAGGGTATACAACGCAAGCTCGAGAGGTAGCAAGAAGAATTTCTGGCGCCGTTGCCAGGGAGGCTTACGCAAAAGACATATACCAAGTACCTATCACCAACCCTTATCCTTCGCATTACATTTATTTGCCTTTCGTTTTCCTGTCCCCCACTTCACCTTTGCCGTTTTATTCGCCCTTCTTCCGCTGTGTGTTTATCGTCCGCGTGCCTCTTGTTTGCTTGTGTCGCTATGTTCCCTCATTTAGCTTGCATCTTCGCTTGCTAAAGTATGAATCCTCATCCACTTGCTAATCTCTTTAAGAGATCCAATTATGTTGAACCTCTTGCTAGTGAGTTGCGTGCACTAGATTATCTTTATGGGGTTTTGCTTGAAATTTATGAATCTGAAAATTATGAGGAATTGTTAAAATAAAAAGTGATTCATGTTAGCTCCTTAAATAAAATGCATGATTGCAATTATGTTACTATAAATTCTATTGATGTCAATTGTGCTAATAATATGCATAACCCTAAGCTTGGGGATGCTAGTATTGCTATGTCCACTACTTGTTGCAATGATCATGATTGGGGTGATGCTTCTTATGATCTTAAAAATTTATTTAACCCCCATGATGAATCTGAGATTGATAATGTGTGCAATAATATTGAAAGTGGGTTCGGAAGAGTGTCAACTTTAGATCCCACATATTTGGAGAATGTTCAATTTTATGAAACTTTTGATAAAAGTGGGTTTGGAGAGGACATGACTTTAGTTGATGTTACTCCCACTATTTTGGAAGAATGTCAACTTCGTATGCATGTGGATCATCCTAAGAATATGTTATGTGATGGCTATATTGTTGAATTTTCTTATGATCCTACATGGAATTATTACGAGAGAGGAAAATATGGTTGTAGAAATTTTCATGTTACTAAATTACCTCTCGTTATGTTGAGATTGCTATTGTTTCTTTCTTCTTCCTTGCATATGCTAGATCTTGCTTGTCTTGCTAATTTGTTTTCCTATTAGATGCCTATCCATAGGAAGTATGTTAGACTTAGATGTGTTTGTCACATGCTATATGATGCTCTCTTTGTGCTTCAATTCTTATCTTTCTTGTGAGCATCATTGAATTATCGTGCCTAGCTAGGGGCGTAAAACGATAGCGCTTGTTGGGAGGCAACCCAATTTTATGTTTTTTGGGGTTTTGTTTCTGTTAGGGAATAAATATTGCATCTAGCCTCTGATTAGATGTGGTTTCACGTTTTGCTTAGTGTTTGTGCCAAGTAGAACCTTTGGTAAGACTTGTGTGAAGTTTATTTGATCTTGCTGTGAAAAATAGAATCGTTAGCGCTCGCCAATGTAGTATCAGATTTTAATGTAGCATGATTTTTAGTTGATTCTTTTTTCTTCTGATTGTTAGACAAATTGCGCAAATTTACCAATTTAGTTTGAATTTTTTGGAGTTCCAGAAGTAGGCGAACCCAGCAGATTACTACAGACTGTTATGTTTTTGTCAGATTCTGTTTTTCGTGTGTTGTTTGCTTATTCCGATGCATCTATGAGTAATATTGGAGGATATGAATCATAGAAAACTTGGAGTACAGTAGGTTTAACACCAATATAAACAAATAATGAATTCCTTGCTGTACCTTTGAGTAGTAGTTTGCTTTATCTTACTAACGAAACTCGCGAGAATTTTTGTCTAAGTTTTGTGTTGTGAAGTTTTCAAGTTTTGAGTATTGCTTTGATGGACTATGGAACAAGGAGTAGCAAAGGCCCGAGCTTGGGGATGCCCATGGCACCCCAAGTAAAATCAAGATAATCAAAAGCCTAAGCTTGGGGATGCCCCGGGAAGGCATCCCCTCTTTCGTCTTCATCAATCGGTAACTATACTTGGAGCTATATTTTTATTCGCAACGTGCTATGTGTTTTGCTTGGAGCATCTTGTATAATTTGAGTCTTTGCTTGTTAGTTTGTCACAATCATCCTTGCTGGACACACCTATTTGAGAGAGTTAAATATGGCCTATAAATTATTAGAACACTCTATGTGCTTCACTTATATCTTTTGAGTTGGATAGTTTTTGCTCTAGTGCTTCACTTATATCTTTTAGAGCACGGTGGTGATAATATTTTGTAGAAATTGCTGACCTCTCATGCTGCACTTATATCTATTTGAGAGTCCATTAAAACAGCATGGTAATGTGTTTAGTCTAAATAAATTAGTCTTCACATGTAGTAAAATTTTCACACCAAGTGCATTGAATAGAATGAGATGTTGGATGATTGATAATTGTTTTGAGACATGAGGATAGTGATATTAGAGTCATGCTAGTGGAGTTATTATGAAATTGAGAAATACTTGTGTTAAGGTTAGTTATTCCCGTATCATGCACGTATGGTGAACCGCTATGTGACGAAGTTAGAGCATGAGGTATTTGTAGAGTGCCAACCTTTGTGTGGAGGTCGGGGGCGCGCGATGGTTAACTCCTACCAACCTCCCCCCTAGGAGCATGCGTTGATTGCTTTGTTTTTGATAACTCGTAAATTTTTGCAATAAGTACATGAGTTCTTATGACTAATGTTGAGTCCATGGATTATACGCACTCTCACCCTTCCACCATTGCTAGCCTCTCTTGTACCGCGCAACTTTCGCCGGTACCATAAATCCACTATATATCCTTCCTCAAAACAGCCACCATATTGTTCCTCAAAACAGCCACCATACCTACCTATCATGGCATTTCCATAGCCATTCCGAGATATATTGCCATGCAACTTTCCACCGTTCCGTTCATATGACACGCATCACATTGTCATGGTGCCATGCATGATCATGTAGTTGACATCGTAGTTGTGGCAAAGCCACCATGCATAATTTTTCATATATGTCACTCTTGGTTCATTTGCTTATACCGGTACACCACCGGAGGCATTCATGTAGAGTCATACTTGTTGTAGTATCGAGTTGTAACAAAAAGTGTGATGATCATCATTATTAGAGCATTGTCCCGTGTGAGGAAAGGCCAATAAAAAAAGAGAAGGCCCAAAAAAATAGAGAGCAACTAATAAAAAAAGATAAAAGCCCCTCCAAGAAAAATTGAGAGAAAAGAGAGAAGGGACAATTGATACTATCTTTTTTCCACACTTGTGCTTCAAAGTAGCACCATGATCTTCATTGTAGAGAGTCTCATGATTAGTCACTTTCATATACTAGTGGGAATTTTCATTATAGAACTTGGCTTGTATATTCCAACAATGGGCTTCCTCAAATTCCCTAGGTCTTCGTGAGCAAGCAAGTTGGATGCACACCCACTAGTTTCTTTTGTTGAGCTTTCATTAATACTTAGCTCTAGTGCATCTGTTGCATGGCAATCCCTACTCACTCACATTGATATGTATTGATGGGCATCTCCATAGCTCGTTGATACGCCTAGTCGATGTGAGACTATCTCCCTCCTTTTTGTCTTCTCCACAACCACCTCTATTCCACCCATAGTGCTATATCCATGGCTCACGCTCATGTATTGCATGAATGTTGAAAGGTTTGAAAAAAATAGAGTATGAAAACAAATGCTTGGCTGAAATCGGGGTTGTGCATGATATGAATATTTCGTGTGATGAAGAGGGAGCATAGCCAGACCATATGATTTTGTAGGGATAACTTCTTTTAGCCATGGTATTTTGAGAAGACATTATTGCTTTGTTAGTATTGCTTGAAGTATTGTTATTTCTTATGTCAACATAGACTTTTATCTTGAATCTTTCAGATCTGAACATTCATGCCACAATTAAGAGAATTACATTGAAAAACTATATTGTTTAGCATTCCACATCAAAAATTCTTTCTTTATCATTTACCTACTCGAGGACGAGCAGGAATTAAGCTTGGGGATGCTTGATACGTCTCCAACGTATCTATAATTTTTTATTGTTCCATGCTATTATTTATGAAGTCTTGGATGTTTAATGGGCTTTATCATTCACTTTTATATCATTTTTGGGACTAACCAACTAACCCAAAGGCCGAGTCCAGATTGTTGTTTTTTGCCTATTTCAGGGTTTTGCAGAAAAGGAATATCAAACGGAGTTCAAACGGAATGAAACCTTCGCGAGAGATATTTTTGGAGGAAATCACGCTCGGGAAACGTCGGGACCAAGTCAGGGGCCAAGGGACCAGCCCTCGAGGGTGGGGGGGCGCCCCCCTTCCCAGGGCACGCCCCCCTACCTCGAGGCTGGCCCACACGGCCCCCGGTGCCTTCCTTCTTCCTATATATACCTACGTACCCCAGAAACTCCATACGCAGAGAGAAAACCCTAATTCCACCGCCGTAGCTTATGTTCCCGTGGAGATCCCATCTTGGAGCCTGTGCCGGGAGGGGGCTCCATCACGGAGGCCATCATCATCATCATCATCGCCCTCACCATGAGTTGTGAGTAGTTTACCATAGACCTTCGGGTCCATAGCTAGTATCTAGATGGCTTGTTCTCTCTCTCTCTCTGGATCTCAATAGAAAGTTCTCCTCGGTCTTCGAGGAGATCTATTCGATGTAATCTCTTTTTGCAGTGTGTTTGTCGAGATCAGATGAATTGTGAGTTTATGATCAAGGTTATCTATGAAAAATATTAGGTTCTTCTCTGAACTTTTTATGTGTGCTCATAATATCCTTGCAAGTCTCTTCGAATTATTGGTTTGGTTTGGCCTTCTAGATCTATAGTTCTTGCAATGGGAGAAGTGCTTGGCTTTGGGTTCAATCTTGTGGTGTCCTTTCCCAGTGACAGTAGGGGCAGCAAGGCACGTATTGTATTGTTGCCATCGAGGATAAAAAGATGGGGTTTTCATCATATTGCTTGAGTTTATCCCTCTACATCATGTCATCTTGCCTAAAGCGTTACTCTGTTCATATGAACTCAATACACTAGATGCATGCTTGATAACGGTCGATGTGTGGAGTAATAGTAGTAGATGAAGAATCGTTTCGGTCTACTTGTCTCGGACGTGATGCCTATATACAATGATCATGCCTAGATAGTCTCATAATTATTCGCTTTTCTATCAATTGCTCGACAGTAATTTGTTTAACCACCGTAGAATATCGCTATCATGAGAGAAGCCACTAAAGAAAACTATGGCTCCCGGGTCTATTCTCAACATATCAATCTATATCTACTTTACTTTACTTGCTTTTATTTGCTGTTTTATTAAACCAAAAATACCAAAAATATAATTATTATCTCTATCAGATCTCACTCTCGTAAGTGACCGTAAAGGGATTGACATCCCCTTATCGCGTTGGCTGCGAAGTTCTTATTTTTTTTGTGCAGGTGCGAGGGACTGGCGCGTGGTCTCCTCCTGGATTGATACCTTGGTTCTCAAAAACTGAGGGAAATACTTACGCTATTGTGCTGCATCTCCCTTTCCTCTTCGAGGGAATACAACGCAAGCTCAAGAGGTAGCAATGAATAGTTCCCGGTGGGGGTGGATGAACAGGACCCCGTGGTGTTACCTCTGGATGAACAGGACCCCGATCGATCGAGCCAGTTGGGCCTGGATGAACAGGACCCCGTGGAGGGCTGGATGAACAGGACCATCCCATGGAGGGCTGGATGAACAGTAGACGATGGAGGGCTGGATGAACAGTAGCCCGTGGAGGGGTGGTTCAACAGGAGCCCGTGGAGAGGGGTGGTTGAACAGTAGCCGGTGGAGTAGCGCGTGATGGAGGCTGGATGAACAGGAGCCCGTGGATGAACAGTCACAGTTGGAGGCTGGAGGAGGTCGACGGTGGATGAACAGTAGCCCGTGGAGGCTGGAGGGGGTCGACGGTGGAGATGTACAGTATCCCGTGGAGTCCCGTTTTGCGGTACGCCACACCCCTCCCGATGAACATGACCCCCGTTTCGACCGTAGCGCTCCAACACAAGTCTGTTTCCTCTGTTTTGCGGTACACCACACCCCTCCCGATCAACAGGACCCCCGTTTCGACCGTAGGAGGTCCGTTTCCTCTATTTTGCGGTCCGCCATACCCCTCCCGATGAACAAGATCCCGTTTCGAACATTGTCAGTCGAACACAAGGCCGCTTCCTCCATTCTGCGGTACGCCAGGCCTCGTTTCCATCGGTTGTTCCATCCAAGCCCTCCCGATGAACACGACGACGCATTCCGTTCCGACCCAGCCGGTTGGCTCCCCATGAACACGACGATGACGTTGTTTCTCCGTTCCGGCCCAGCCATGTACACGAGCCCTGGCCGTACGTATGCGCAAGTAGGCGTTCGAGACCCTGCCCGTATGTACATATGTGGCCGTATTTTCTTTCTAGCACACTGACCGATGTACGTACGTGTACACGCTACGTGCGCGCCTCTACTATGAAACGTGCACACCTCTACATCGACCAGTATGTACGTACACGTTCGCGACCAGAATGACAATGCTACGTACGCTTCGACCAGGTGGGTCCTGACTGTGAGGCACTTCCTTGCGTGCGAAGATGTAGCTGGTGGGTCCCAGCAGTCAGGGGGCGAATCGTTTTGTTTTTGCCCGGACGTAGTTCCTTGCGTGCGAATATGTAGCTGGTGGGTCCCAGTAGTCAGGGGGAAACATTTTTTGCGAAATACGGTGGCCCATCCGGTGGGTCCCTGCTATCAGGTGGAGGAATAATTATTTCGCGTGTAATAAGGAGGCACTTCCTTGCTGCGGCCGTGGACCCCGCAGTCAACCTCTCCACATACATTCCACGTCCGATGGAAGTCGTTCCTTGACCACGTTGACCAAGCCGCACCGAGAGCACCAGGGCGGTGGACGACGACGAGGCCTAGGAAGGGGACGACGCGGAGCCGGGGAAGACGCGGTAGTGGATGCCCACGCGTAGAGGAGTATGAGGGTTCACTAGTTCGCTACGGTGGGAGGCTGCCGTCGCCACAGAATAATAGGTAAACAGGGGGTTTGGGTGAGTAGAGGGATGGCCTGGCCAGCGGTGGGAATAGTAGGGGACGGTGAGGCCTTCGCGGCAGCTCAGCCGGCCATGGGAGGCAGGAGCATGCGGCACGACCGGCGCTGCTTTGGGCGGCTGGAGCAACAAGACCAGAGGTTGAAGAAGCACTACGGCCGTTGGATGGACATCGTACGATCACTGGAGCTAGAATCATTCATATTGACTAAGTTGACAAAGCACTCTGTCCCCGTCAACTTAGTAGGCCCACAAGTCAGCCTCCCACCAAGGTGGGTCCCAACCAGCAGGGGGAGTATTCATTTTTGTGTGCGTAATAAAGAGGAACTTCCGATGGGTCCGAGCTGACAGCGGGGGGAACGTTTTTTCACACAATACGGTGGCTCGTCCGGTGGGTCCCAGCAGTCAGGGGGGAAACATTTTTTTCGTGAAATACGGTGGCCCGTCCGGTGGGTCCCTGCTGTCCGGTGGAGGAATCATTATTTTCCGCGTAATAAGGAGGCACTTCCTTGCTGCCGTTGTGGACCCAGCTATCAGCCTCTCCACGTACAGTCCACGTCCGATGGAAGCCGTTTCTTGACCACGTTGACCACGCCGCGCCGAGAGCACCAGGGCGGTGGACGACGTCGAGGCCTAGGAAGGGGACGACGCGGAGCCGGGGAAGACGCGGCAGTGGAAGCCCGCGCGGATAGGAGTACGAGGGTTCACTGGTTCGGCTGCGGTGTGAGGCTGCCGTCATCGCGGAATAACAGGGGGTGTGGGTGAGTAGAGGGATGGCCTGGCCAGCGGTGGGAGTAGTAGGGGGCGGTGAGGCCTGCGCGGCAGCATAGCCGGCCACGGGAGGCAGGAGCATGCGCCACGACCGGCGCTGCTTTGGGCGTCTGGAGCAAGAAGACCAGAGGTTGAAGAAGCATGACGGTCATTGGATGGACATTGTACGGTCACTACAACTAGAATCATTTATATTGACTAAGTTGAGAAAGCCCTTGGTACGCGTCAACTAAGTAGGCCCATAGGTCAGCTTCTGAAACGGTGCGCCCAGATGCTAGGGGGGGAATCATTTTTTTGGGCGGGTGAAGCTAGAATATCCGAGATTGAAGAAGAAGCACGGCATCCATTGGATGGACATCCAACGGCCACTGCTGCTAGAACTGTGTGTTGACTATAAGTTGACAAAGCCTTGCATACGCGTCAACTTTTTTTAGGGGACGCATCAACTTAGTAAGGCCACAAGTGTGTGGCACAGAACTTATAGCCAATTTGACATTTGTAAGAATGTGCAGCCAATTTTTGAATTCTAATGGAATTTACTACAGCCCATTTACAGTTTGTTAAAAGTACAGCCCATTTCAGCCAGCCGTTCAAAACAGAATTCAATGAAATTTCCCACATTTTGATGGGATCCGAAATATTTTTATCCCGAAATTTCTAGTCAGATTAAATACAATTTCAATATAAATTCATATTACGTAAAAATCCAACGAAACATTGCGCTCGCAACAATTAATGAAATTAAAATTTTCAATATCCAAAAATAATATTTTATAAAGTAATTACGTGTTTGGTGCATTTTTATAGTTACTGCCCAGTTTTTTTATAATTACATCCCATTTATTATTTCTTAAAACCCATTTTCTTGTTAAGCCTAATGAATCCCTCCAAGGAAAGATTTGCAGCCCAGCGGGGCGTAGAATAACAAATTGACCTTGCCTGGGTATTCCTAAAAAAGTATGGCTGGGCTAGCCATTTTCAGCTAGAAAAAAATTAATATTTGGGCTGGATATCTGGCCTGGGCTAGACGGGCCACAGCCCGCCGAGTTAATAGCTGCAGCGATGTTTTCGTTGTTGTTCAGAGGAGAAACATTAATATCTGGGCTAAACATCACTCAAGAAAAACTCTGAAGTGCTCACACCTCAAAAACACAAATACTGCTCAAGCTGCATGGTCCCAGCTGTCGGCCTCTTTTTGTGCAATTCTCTTGTTTATTGACTACATAGGTTGACAATGGTGTGGGACCATGATGTCAGGAATCCAGGAGGAAGCAAAAAAATCTAGTTTTATATACTAATAAGGAGGCACTTGCGTACGTGCGGCTATGGCCCTGGTGGGTCCCCACTGTCATCCTCTCCCAGTAAAGTCATCTCCTCATCCTCATGTCCGTTGACCATGTTGACAACGCGAGACGGCGGCGCCACGGCAAGCGCAACAACTCAAAGGACGACGGAGAGGGCCTCGCGGGCCCTACGGATGGTCTGATACAGCGACCGCTGCTCATTCGGAAAGCCAGGATCATAGGGCCACATGTCCGCGATGGCATTGTCGTTCGCTTGTTCACCGGTGCTCGTTAAGAAAACGGAGGTTGCTGCACAGGTCCTCCTGCGCTGGTAGCTCTTCCACCATTAGGGCGTCGAAGTGAGGCCGCACCTGCTCTATGCTGAACACGGCATGAAGCGGCTTGGATAGTGGCGCCGGCTCCTGGTCGGAAGCTATGTCCATCGTCTGATTGTCGTCGCTCAGCTCGGCAAGGTAGTTGGCGAGCCACCATGTCCGGCTGCTGGACCGACCCGCTTCCAAGCACGAGTCTGACTGCCCTGGCCCACCCAGACCGCCTCCCTCGCCCGCGCGCGCTTTCCGCCCGAAACGGTCAGCACCGCCCGCCCTGCTTCCCGGTGCATGTGATTGCTCCACCTTCAAACGACACAAGTGTCGTCCGTACATCCTTTTGCCGCCCACATTAATGATACGCGGTTGCCGAGGCAGCTACTCCGGCGCCACACGTCCGTCCCTCCGCCGCCCACCATTGCTATATAAACTTCTGCGCCGGCCATAGCCGCAGTCATCCGCATCCGTTCCTATTCTCCTGTCCACACCACTACTGCCCACCATGGCTTCCTTGCGCTCCAGCGCTCTTCGGGACGGGCGGACGACGGACCACAAGGAGATGGCAGTCATTCCTGCCGACTGGATGGCAGGCAGGCAGCCGGAGGATGACGATGTCCCAATGGAGAACATGGTAGTCGACGATCCGGCGCAAACCCCCTCCTCCGTGCCATCCTCACTGGTGCTTTGCACCATGACCATCGGCGAGGCCCGTGCCCAATATATGGACACGGTGAGGCAGAAGCGTGAGGAGCAGTTCTGGGAGCCGCAGGCCGACGCCGCCTACAACCACCATCTCCTCCAGGAGCACCTACAGCCGGAGGAGCAGATTGCCGCGGAGCGGGCGGAGCAGGAGGCGCTGCTCGACTTGTACCGCTCCGCTCGCGAGGGCCGCCTCAAGCGCTGGCGGTACCGCATGCGGGTGGGAGAGGCTGCGGCCGCCTACAAAGAGGACGATGAAGTGGGCGAGGCGCTCTTTGGCGAGACCGAGGACGAGGCAGAGGAAAATGCCGGCTCCGACGAGTCCCCGCTCCGCTGGCGTCGATGAGGCCCTGCTCCACCGAGGGCCTGTGGTGCCAACAACGTGGCAGAGGACATCGCCGGCTCCGCCAAGGCCCCACCCTGCCGGCAACAAGGGGGAGATTTCCCCCGCTCCGCCGAGGCGCCGCCCGCCGGCAATGAGACAAAGGACATCGCCAGCTCCGCCGAGGCCCCGCCGCGTTGCCAACGAGGTCGCACCACATAGAAAATGAGGAAGAGTAGAACACGGTAGGTCACCGCCGCTTGGGTCCAAGTAAGGCCAGCGCTGCTACCCTCCGGTCGGTTAGCTTCTTGGCGGTGACGTGGAGTCGGAGAGCTATGTTGGAGAAGGACACTGCTTCTACTTAACTGCTGGTGCACTTGGCTGACTGACACGTGGGCCCAACATGCATCTGGGCTACATGTCAGTTACGCAACTGCACCTGCAGTTAAGTCACTGAAGCTTCTATTCGGCTCAGCTGGACATAGGTGGGTAGCTTCGGTTAATTAATTATACCTCCAGCGCACCCCTTTTTAGTTGAAGAATGTATAAAATGTAATGAAATCCGGCATGTTTCTATGAAATCCGACCATGTATGAATGAGTTTATTTCGATTAGTTCAAATTCTTGTATCATTGGCATTGGATGAACATGCAAAACAATACATACTAGCATTATTCCCAGGGTGATCACCTCGTTTGCAGCAGTTTCACATGTACTCCCTCCGGTCCTTTCTAGTCTGCATACAAGTTTTGTCTGCAGTCAAAGTATCTCTACTTTGACCAATCTTATAGAAAAAAGTATGCACTTTCACAATGTGCGAAGTAAAAAGGAACAGAAGGGGTACAAAGAGTTTGAGCAGCTTTTTAGCGTTCCTGTACATTGCAATCAAACACACAGGCCTGACAATTCATAGAGAACATTCAAAACAATCGATGATTATGCATCTCAGCGACTCACATGTCAGAGCCAATATTTACTTTACAAATAAAGAATAAAGAAAAAATGGATCGACACTGCTGACAGCAAAGGGCGTCCCATTCGAAAATATCAAATGCATGTCTTCTTGCTAAAATCAATGAGCAAAATTTGACAAGGTTTTCCCATTCCAAAATATCAAATGCCTACGATTGTGAAATGGGCAGGGTTTGTCATCAGTTCATACATTGACATGGCACCTCGTGCTAAATAAACCAGTTGTTCTTTTTGTGCAGTTCCACCAAAATCAACCAAATTCGCGCGTAGCTTGTATGATTTCACCCTTATATGTTGCAACGCCTTGAACTTATCGGCACCTCCTTTCTTGTGGTGGAAATGAATGATTCAATGTATTCATGAATATTTTGTGTAGTTCCCATTGAAATCAAGCTGAGCACCCATGTTTGCACAAATACAAAAAAAGTGATTAGTATAAAGCAAATTGTACTATGAATTGACAGTTTAACATGCACCTACATGGTCTATGTAGAGCACACTTTTAGAAAAATGGAACTCACCAGAAAGAATCCTAGAACAACATTGTACTCGCGCATCACAGCAAGAAAATGGAGATTTGTCAGTCCTTCTGAGTTGAAGTTAGTTTGGTCTTGTGGGGGGTAATGTAACCATCCTTCAACTGCTCCTTCTGATGAGAAGATAGACAGGGCTTGTTCATCCTGGCATAATCGGAACTAGTCACTTCACGTACTCCATATTCTTCTTTTGAGGAGGATGATCCTATTGTGCAAAGACAAGAGGATAATTAAATGCTAGCATCCCTGTTTGCTCGAAAAAAAAGGAAAGGAAATATTTAAAATAGCACAGATGAAGCACTTCTCAGGGACAATACCACTTTTTGATGACAGTATGTAAACAGTAGCACAACACCAATAGAGATGACAAAGCTCAATCACATGGATGAAATCAGTGGGCGAGTACCAACCTTTGTCAGGAGGCTTATTTTGTAGAGGATACACATGAAGCACTTCTCTGGAACCATCTATTGCTATCTACTGTGGTGGCCATGCTTACTATATACTCCTCGATTAGATTAATGTTTCCAACATCTTCTTGTGCAGTTCCACTAAATATATGGTATCTCCAAAGAAGATCCCTATTTGCACAAGTAGAGATAATTACGTATTACATTAAGAGTGGCTTCTTTACAGCACCAGGAGTTGATTTTTATTTTTCTTCCGCTTGTTCTTCCCCTCCATCAATTGGTTCAATAACAGACAAGCTTCGCCTACAATGTAAGATTTGGCATGTCAATTAGGTTGCACAAGTATAGCATTAAATAATGACATTAATTTTCTGATGAAAGTGGCAAAATACAGGCCAACAGTTGTGAACTATCCTTAGCTTACCTCAATGGGATATTGCGGTGCACATACAGATTGGAAGTCTTGTCTCCATTTGTGCATTTCACTAAAATCAAGCAACATTACCGTACAAGTAGCCAAACATATGAAAGCACACTGCAGAATCATGTGAAAGAAGGCTAGTACTGACCTCTCATGACGAGGAATTCAAACAACTCACAAGAAGAAGATCTGAACCAAATTTGCCAACACGGATAGGAAGTAAGATCTCCTCTAATGCAGTTCCACTAAGATCAAGCAATCAAGCAACGTTGTCGGTGTGACATTTTGGTTAAACTGCACAAAACACTCTTAAAACAAAAGTGTTTTGTGCAGTGCAACAAAAGGTCACAATGGCAACGAGGTGAAGTAGATAACCAGGTTTACACAGAGGTGCAAAGGAAACAACTAGTGGTCAATAACAGTGGATGACACAATAGCCAACAAAAAGAAGCATCTACCTTATCTAAATGGGAAAGAAAGCAAGACAGTACCATTTCTCAAACAGTGCATTGATTAATATTAACAGAGTGATTATATTGACAATAAAATTCGTTAAACATGTAATTTGCTTTTAACTGTGGCACTGCATCAATTTTCCAGTGGCATTATTATAGGGTGCTTGTTTACAGGGACATTTTGGTGGAGGGACTAAAAAAACTCCGTGTCAGTCCCATCTAAACCAAACAGGACGGACTTTTAGGGACTAAAAGTGGGCATTTGGGACTAAAGAAAGAAGACCCCGAGGGAGAGTCTTTTTGGGACTTTTTCCAACAGTTGTCCCTGCCATGCATCGCACATTGTCTCTATTAGTTCATTACTAGGGGTAACATGGACTTTTAGCATGTCATTTAATAACCTCTAGTCCATGTTTGTCCCTGGACCCAAGCAGGTAGGGACTAGGGAGTTTTTAACTAAACAGGGTCTTAGATTAACAACAGCTAAAGAGTTGCACGGGACAGTGGATGCACCAGCACCATGTGCATCTACCGATGTACTGGGGTGATGCACAGTCTTTTGCAACAAAGAACAAACAACCAAGGAGCATATTTGTGTTGGTCCCAGTTTTGTTATCTTTAGACACCTTTCCCTATGTGAGCGCAGCAAATCTAGTCCTGCTCAAACTCTACAGCCTTGTCCCCCAAAACAAAAGATCTATTCGTTACAGATGTGCGTACTGTGTTTGTCATTGTTTTCCCTTTTCGACCAACGTAGGTGTTGGATAGCCAGTCTGTACTAGTACTTTCCCCACTTACTTTCCTTTGTGAACCATGTCCTAGATTTATGCTATACAACTTTCCCCACTACTTTCCCCGGTTCCTGTCCTCTTTGAACCACGTCTTAGATTCATGCGATACAACTTTCCCCACTACTTTCCCCCTTCCTTTCCTTTTTGAACCACGTCCTAGATTCATGCTATACAACTTTTCCCACTACTTTTCCCCATTCCTTTCCTCTTTGAACCACGTCCTAGATTCATGCTATACAACTTTTCCCACTACTTTTCCCCATTCCTTTCCTCTTTGAACCACGTCCTAGATTCATGGTACACAAGTTTCCCCACTACTTTCTTGTTTGATCCAACACCTAGATTCGAGTGCAGAAGCAGAAAAAGCCGACATGCCGCTAGAGCAATGCATGTGGAATAAGTAAATTATACCTTACGGTTCTTGGGGTGTGGTTTGGTGGGCGATCGGAGGCCGTTCGGCCCACACTATGTACGGCGGCGAAGAAGAAGGGGTCGGAGGCCCTCCCGCGCTACCGCTGGGTGAAAGTGAACAGCTGCGCTGGTAGTGAATTCCCTCCCTCGCCGACGGCGACAGCGTTAAGCCTCCTTCCCTTCCCGGTAGACGGATCATGCCGGCTCTTTGACCAGCAGTGAGGGGAGAGAGAGGCCAACAAAGTCTTGTTTAGATCTGGAGAGGGTGGGAGAGTGTGAAGAGAGCAACTACAAGCAGACCAGCAGTGAGGGGAGAGAGAGGCCAACGAAGTCTTGTTTAGATCTGAAGAGGGTGAGAGAGTGTGAAGAGAGCAAATACAAGCGCTGAGGCTTCAGTGTGTATATATATACTGGAGAGAGTGTGAAGAGTGCAAACCCTAGAAAACAAGCGCCGAGGCTGCAGCTTATACGTGATGAGGTGATTATACGGTCACTACGAGATCGTATAGCTCCGTATCCATCCATTTTGACCAGTCAAAGAATCCTCCTGGCATGAATTATCCTCTCAAGTGTAGTAATCGAACTCAAGACCTCAAGTTTGATGAGCGAACAGGCTAACCAGCTACACAACCCTCCTGTTATGTTCAACGAGAGGAAAATAACCTTTTATACATTCCTCCATTCGTGTGACAAGCATGCCATATTTTTTTGTGTGTAGAAGTCATTGGGATTTCAATCATAATCGTGTCATGTGGCTTTGGTGGCAAGACTATCCACAGTGGTGCAGAAATAATGCAGCCTCGGTCACCTTACCTCTCTCCACGTAGTATGTTGGGTCCCACCAGTGAGAGGGTGAAACAAACAAATTAATAAGAAAAGTTAAAAGCGCCAGCGGTGTATCTTACCTCACACATCTTGCTACTGATCGGGAACACTGTCCAATTGATCCATCTGTAAGTGAATCCTTATTTTAACATGCACACAATTTTGGGCACTTATATTCGACCTAAGTCAGTGTGCCACCGTATCTCGTACGACTCCCTCCGTCTAGGTGTAATAAGTCACGTTAGAAGGTGCAGCGGGACCAAGGTGCAAGAAGATTGGAGGAGAAGGAGAAACTTGACCGGTCATTCCTCCAATCAAAGCCCTGATTTCTGTCTCTAAACGCAACAATTAATCCAAACAACTAAGAGATGACGTTTTAACTCGCATGCCACGTATTAACTCGCATGCAAGCCAACTTTAATTTCTTGACTGATCAACGCGTAGTTGCGCTCCATGCATTGGGTTTCCGGGGGAGATAACAAGGCAGAGTCAGGAGCGTTTGGTTACATTGCTTAGGCTGGTCATAATGGTAGTATCATAGCTAGTATCATGCGTGCCAACTAGGCAATTTTGATGAGGTATCATAGAATTAAATGAAGAAAGAGAGGGTTGAGTATCATATCATGATACCGTATCATAATAAATGCTATGCTACTATGAGTCATGCATGGCAATAATTAAAGTACTACATGGTTTAGTATATGATACTATGCATTATGGAGGTAGTATCATACACTAGTATCATATGCATGATACTAGTATATGAAGGAAATATGCCCTAGAGGCAATAATAAAAGTTGTTATTTATATTTCCTTATATCATGATAAATGTTTATTATTCATGCTAGAATTGTATTAACCGGAAACTTAGTACATGTGTGAATACATAGACAAAACAGAGTGTCCCTAGTATGCCTCTACTAGACTAGCTCATTGATCAAAGATGGTTATGTTTCCTAACCATAGACATGAGTTGTCATTTGATCAACGGGATCACATCATTAGGAGAATGATGTGATGGACAAGACCCATCCGTTAGCATAGCACTATGATCGTTTAGTTTTACTGCTATTGCTTTCTTCATGACTTATACATGTTCCTATGACTATGAGATTATGCAACTCCCGAATACCGTAGGAACACCTTGTGTGCTATCAAACGTCACAACGTAACTGGGAGATCATAAAGATGCTCTACAGGTGTCTCCGAAAGTATTCGTGGTGTTGGCATAGATCAAGATTAGGATTTGTCACTCCGAGTGTCGGAGAGGTATCTCTGGGCCCTCTCGGTAACACACATCACAATAAGCCTTGCAAGCAAAAGACTAATGAGTTAGTCACGAGATGATGTGTTACGGAACGAGTAAAGAGACTTGCCGGCAACGAGATTGAACTAGGTATAGAGATACCGACGATCGAATCTCGGGCAAGTAACATACCGTTTGACAAAAGGAACAACGTATGTAGTTATGCGGTTCTGACCGATAAAAGATCTTCGTAGAATATGTAGGAACCAATATGAACATCCAGGTTCCGCTATTGGTTATTGACCGGAGATGAGTCTCGGTCATGTCTACATAGTTCTCGAACCCGTAGGGTCCGCACGCTTAACGTTTGATGACGATCGGTATTATAAGTTTATGAGTATTGATTTACCGAAGGTAGTTCGGAGTCCCGGATGAGATCACGGACATGACGAGGAGTCTCGGAATGTCCGAGACATAAAGATTGATATATTGGACGGCTATATTCGGACACCGGAAGTATACCGAAAAAGTTTCGGATTTATCGGGATTGCCGAAGGGGGTTACCGGAACCTCCTACGAAGGGGGATGGTCCATAGTGGGCCTTGTGGAAAGGAGAGAGGCAGCCCATAGGGCTGTCCGGCGCCCCACCTAGTTCCTAGTTGGACTAGGATTGGTGGGAGGTGCCACCTCTTCCTTTTCCTACTCCATCTCTTCCTTCTTTGGTGATTCCTACTAGGAATAGGATTGCAATCCTATTCCTAGTAGGATTCCTTCCCTAGCCGCACCATAGGAGGTTGGCCGGCCCTCCTCCCTTGCTCCTTTATATACGGGGGCAGGGGGGCACCCAAAGACACACAAGTTGAATTGTTTTAGCCGTGTGCGGTGCCCCCCTCCACATAATCACACATCGGTCATACCGTCGCGGAGCTTAGGCGAAGCCCTGCGCCGGTGAACACATCATATCCGTCACCACGCCGTCGTGCTGACGAAACTCTCCCGTGAAGCTCAACTGGATCAAGAGCTCGTGGGACGTCATCAAGCTGAACATGTGCTGAACGCGGAGGTGCCGTACGTTCGGTGCTTGATCGGTTGGATCGCGAAGAAGTTCGACAACATCAACCGCGTCACTTGACGCTTCCGCTCCCGGTCTACGAGGGTACGTAGACACACTCTCCCCTCTCGTTGCTATGCATCTGGTAGATAGATCTTGCATGATCGTAGGAAAATTTTAAAATACTACGTTCCCCAACATTGGCATCATGAGCCAGGTCTATGCGTAGATGATATGCACGAGTAGAACACAATGAGATTGTGGACGATACTAGTCATACTGCTTACCAGCATGTCATACTTTGCTTCGGCGGTATTGTGAGATGAAGCGGCCCGGACCAACATTACGCGTACGCTTACGCGAGACTGGTTTCACCGTTACGAGCACTCGTTGCTTAAAGGTGACTGGCGGGTGTCTGTCTCTCTCACTTTAGCTGAATCAAGTGTGGCTACGCCCGGTCCTTGTGAAGGTTAAAACAGCACATACTTGACGAAACATTGTTGTGGTTTTGTATGCGTAGGTAAGAACGGTTCTTGCTAAAGCCCGTAGCAGCCACGTAAAACTTGCAACAAACAAAGTAGAGGACGTCTAACTTGTTTTTGCAGGGCATGTTGTGATGTGATATGGTCAAGACATGATGAATTATACGGTTTTGTATGAGATGATCATGTTTTGTAAAGTTATCGGCAACTGGCAGGAGCCATATGGTTGTCGCTTTATTGTATGAAATGCAATCGCCATGTAATTGCTTTACTTTATCACTAAACGGTAGCGATAGTCGTAGAAGCAACAGTTGGCGAGACGACAACGATGCTACGATGGAGATCAAGGTGTCGTGCCGGTGACGAAGGTGATCATGACGGTGCTTTGGAGATGGAGATCAAAAGCACAAGATGATGATGGCCATATCATGTCACATATTTTGATTGCATGTGATGTTTATCTTATTATGCTTCTTATTTTGCTTAGAACGACGGTAGCATTATAAGATGATCCCTTACTAAATTTCAAGGTATAAGTGTTCTCCCTGAGTATGCACCGTTGTGAAAGTTCGTCGTGCCGAGACACCACGTGATGATCGGGTGTGATAAGCTCTACGTTCAAATACAACGGGTGTAAGCCAGTTTTGCACACGCAGAATACTCGGGTTAAACTTGACGAGCCTAGCATATGCAGATATGGCCTCGGAACACTGGAGACCGAAAGGTCGAGCGTGAATCATATAGTAGATATGATCAACATAAGATGTTCACCATTGAAACTACTCCATCTCACGTGATGATCGGACATGGTTTAGTTGATTTGGATCACGTGATCATTTAGATGACCGGAGGGATGTCTATCTAAGTGGGAGTTCTTAAGTAATATGATTAAATTGAACTTTAATTTATCATGAACTTAGTCCTGGTAGTATTAGCATATCTATGTTGTAGATCAATAGCTCGCGATGTTGCTCCCCGTTTATTTTTCATATGTTCCTAGTAGCAATGATGCGGAATTGTTCCGTGATCTGAGGATTATCCTCATTGCTGCACAGAAGAATTATGTCCTTGATGCACCGCTAGGTGACAGACCTATTGCAGGAGCAGATGTAGACGTTATGAACGTTTTGACAAAAGCTCGATATGATGACTACTTGATAGTTTAAGTGCACCATGCTTTACGGCTTAGAACCGGGACTTCAAAAACGTTTTGAACGCCACGGAGCATATAAGATGTTCCAAGAGTTGAAATTAGTATTTCATACTCATGCCCGTGTCGAGAGGTATAAGACCTCTGACAGTACTTTGCCTACAAGATGGAGGAGAATAGCTCAACCAGTGAGCATGTGCTCAGATTGTCTGGGAACTACAATTACTTGAATCAAGTGGGAGTTATTCTTCCTGATAAAATAGTAATTGACAAAGTTCTCTAGTCACTATCACCAAGTTAGTAGAACTTCGTGATGAACTATAATATGCAAGGGATGACGAAGGTAATTCCCGAGCTCTTCGCGATCCTGAAATCGGCGAAGGTAGAAATCAAGAAAGAGCATCAAGTGTTGATGGTTAATAAGACAACTTGTTTCAAGTAAAGGGCAAAGGGATAAAAGGGGAACTTCAAAAGGAATGACAAGCAAGCTGTCACACCCGTGAAGAAACCCAAAGCTAAACTCAAGCCTGAAACAAGTGCTTATACTGCAAAGGAAATGGTCACTAGAAGTGGAACTGCCCTAGATACTTGGCAGATAAGAAGGATGGCAAAGTGAACAAATGTATATTTGATATACAGATTATTGATGTGTATTTTACTAGTGTTCATAGCAACCCCTCGGTATTTGATATTGGTTCAGTTGCTAAAGAGTAGTAACTCGAAGTGGGAGTTGCATAATGAACATAAACTAGTTAAAGGATAAAGTGACGATGTGTATTGGAAGCAGTTCCAAGATTGATATCATCATCATCGCACACTCCCTATGCTTTCGAGATTAGTGTTGAACCTAAATAAGTGTTATTTGGTGTTTGTGTTGAGCATGAATGTGATTTGATCATATTTATTGCAATACGGTTATTCATGTAAGTTAGAGAATAATTGTTGTTCTGTTTACATGAATAAAACCTTCTATGGTCATACACCCAATGAAAAATAGTTTGTTGGATCTCGATCGTGTGATACACATATTCATAATATTGAAACCAAAAGATGCAAGGTTAATAATGATAGTGCAACTTATTTGTGGCACTGCCGTTTAGGTCATATTGGTGTAAAACGCATGAAGAAACTCCATAATGATGGACTTTTGGAACCACTTGATTATGAATCACTTGGTGCTTGCGAACCATGCCTCATGGGCAAGATGACTAAAACTCCGTTCTCCGGAACTATGGAGCGAGCAACAGATTTGTTGGAAATCATACATACTGATGTATGTGGACCAATGAGTGTTGATGCTCGCGGCGGGTATCGTTATTTTCTGACCTTCACTGATGATTTGAGCAGATATGGGTATATCTACTTAATGAAACACAAGTCTGAAACATTTGAAAAGTTCAAAGAATTTCAGAGTGAAGTAGAGAATCATCGTAACAAGAAAATAAAGTTTCTACGATCTGATCGTGGAGGAGAATATTTGAGTTACGAGTTTGGTCTTCATTTGAAACAATGTGGAATAGTTTCACAACTCACGCCACCTGGAACACCACAGCGTAATGGTGTGTCCGAACGTCATAACCGTACTTTATCAGATATGGTGCGATCGATGATGTCTCTTACCGATCTACCACTGTCGCTTTTGGGGTTATGCATTAGAGACAGCTACATTCATGTTAAATAGGGCACCATCTAAATCCGTGGAGATGACACCGTATGAACTGTGGTTTGACGAGAAACCTAAGCTGTCATTTCTTTAAGTTTGGGACTGCGATGCTTATGTGAAAAAGTTTCAACCTTATAAGCTCGAACCCAAGTCGGAAAAATATGTCTTCATAGGATACCCAAAAGAAACTGTTGGGTACACCTTCTATCACAGATCCAAAGGCAAAATATTCGTTGCTAAGAACGGATCCTTTCTAGAAAAAGAGTTTCTCTCGAAAGAAGTGAGTGGGAGGAAAGTAGAACTTGATGAGGTAATTGTACCTTCTCCCGGATTGGAAAGTAGTACATCACAGGAAATTGTTCCAGTGATTCCTACACCAATAAGTGAGGAAGTTAATGATAATGATCATGAAACTTCAGATCAAGTTTCTGCTGAACGTCGTAGATCAACCAGAGTACGTTCCGCACCAGAGTGGTACGGCAACCCAGTTCTAGAAATCATGTTACTAGACCATGATGAACCTACGAACTATGAGGAAGCGATGATGAGCCCAGATTCCGCAAAATGGCTTGAAGCCATGAAATCTGAGATGGGATCCATGTATGAGAACAAAGTATGGACTTTGGTTGACTTGCCCGATGATCGGCAAGCCATCGAAAATAAATGGATCTTCAAGAGGAAGACCGACGCATACGGTAATATTACTGTTTACAAAGCTCGACTTGTTGCGAAAGGTTTTCGACAAGTTCAAGGAGTTGACTACGATGAGACTTTCTCACCTGTAGCGATGCTTAAGTCTGTCTGAATCATGTTAGCAATTGCCGCATTTTATGATTATGAAATCTGGCAAATGGATGTCAAAACTGCATTCCTAAATGGATATCTCAAAGAAGAATTGTATATGATGCAACCAGAAGGTTTTGTCAATCCTAAAGGTGCTAACAAAATGTGCAAGTTCCAGCGATCCTTCTATGGACTGGTGCAAGCATCTCGGAGTTGGAATATACGCTTTGATAAATTGATCAAAGCATATAGATTTATACAGACTTGCGAGAAGCCTGTATTTACAAGAAAGTGAGTGGGAGCACTACAACATTTCTGATAAGTATATGTGAATGACATATTGTCGATCGGAAAAGATGTAGAATTTTCTGGAAAGCATAAAGGAGTGTTTGAAAGGAGTTTTTCAAAGAAAGACCTTGGTGAAGCTGCTTACATATTGGGCATCAAGATCTATAGATCAAGACGCTTGATAAGACTATCGATGAAGTACATACCTTGATAAGATTTTGAAGTAGTTCAAAATGGATCAGTCAAAGAAAGGGTTCTTGCCTGTTTTACAAGGTATGAAGTTGAGTAAGACTCAAAGCCAGACCACGGCAGAAAAATATAGAGAGAATGAAAGTCATTCCCTATGTCTCAGCCATAGGTTCTATAAAGTATGCCATGCTGTGTACAAAACACGTTGTGTACCTTGCCAAAGAGTTTGACAGGGAGGTACAATAGTGATCCAGGAGTAGATCACTGTACAGCGGTCAAAATTATCCTCAGTAATTGGATGACTAAGGAAATATTTCTCGATTATGGAGGTGATAAAGAGTTCGTCGTAAAGGGTTACGCCGACGCAAGCTTTGACACTAAATCCAGATGACTCTAAGTATCAATCTGGATGCGTATTGAAAGTGGGAGCAATTAGCTAGAGTAGCTCCATGCAGAGCATTGTAGACATAGAAATTTGCGAAATACATAGGGATCTGTATATGACAGACCCGTTGACTAAACTTCTCTCACAAGCAAAACATGATCACATCTTATTACTCTTGGGTATTAATCACATAGCGATGTGAACTAGATTATTGACTCTAGTAAACCCTTTGGGTGTTGGTCACAAGGTGATGTGAACTATGGGTGTTATTCACATAACGATGTGAGCTATCGGTATTAAATCACATGGCGATGTGAGCTAGATTATTGACTCTAGTGCAAGTGGGAGACTGAAGGAAATATGCCCTAGAGGCAATAATAAAAGTTGTTATTTATATTTCCTTATATCATGATAAATGTTTATTATTCATGCTAGAATTGTATTAACCGGAAACTTAGTACATGTGTGAATACATAGACAAAACAGAGTGTCCCTAGTATGCCTCTACTAGACTAGCTCATTGATCAAAGATGGTTATGTTTCCTAACCATAGACATGAGTTGTCATTTGATCAACGGGATCACATCATTAGGAGAATGATGTGATGGACAAGACCCATCCGTTAGCATAGCACTATGATCGTTTAGTTTTACTGCTATTGCTTTCTTCATGACTTATACATGTTCCTATGACTATGAGATTATGCAACTCCCGAATACCGTAGGAACACCTTGTGTGCTATCAAACGTCACAACGTAACTGGGTGATCATAAAGATGCTCTACAGGTGTCTCCGAAAGTATTCGTGGTGTTGGCATAGATCAAGATTAGGATTTGTCCCTCCGAGTGTCAGAGAGGTATCTCTGGGCCCTCTCGGTAACACACATCACAATAAGCCTTGCAAGCAAAAGACTAATGAGTTAGTCACGAGATGATGTGTTACGGAATGAGTAAAGAGACTTGCCGGCAACGAGATTGAACTAGGTATAGAGATACCGACGATCGAATCTCGGGCAAGTAACATACCGTTTGACAAAAGGAACAACGTATGTAGTTATGCGGTTCTGACCGATAAAAGATCTTCGTAGAATATGTAGGAACCAATATGAACATCCAGGTTCCGCTATTGGTTATTGACCAGAGATGAGTCTCGGTCATGTCTACATAGTTCTCGAACCCGTAGGGTCCGCACGCTTAACGTTTGATGACAATCGGTATTATGAGTTTATGAGTATTGATGTACCGAAGGTAGTTCGGAGTCCCGGATGAGATCACGGACATGACGAGGAGTCTCGGAATGTCCGAGACATAAAGATTGATATATTGGACGGCTATATTCGGACACCGGAGGTATACCGGAAAAGTTTCGGATTTATCGGGATTGCCGAAGGGGGTTACCGAAACCTCCTACGAAGGGGGATGGTCCATAGTGGGCCTTGTGGAAAGGAGAGAGGCAGACCATAGGGCTGGCCGGCGCCCCACCTAGTTCCTAGTTGGACTAGGATTGGTGGGAGGCGCCACCTCTTCCTTTTCCTACTCCATCTCTTCCTTCTTTGGTGATTCCTACTAGGAATAGGATTGCAATCCTATTCCTAGTAGGATTCCTTCCCTAGCCGCACCATAGGAGGTTGGCCGGCCCTCCTCCCTTGCTCCTTTATATACGGGGGCAGGGGGCACCCAAAGACACACAAGTTGAATTGTTTTAGCCGTGTGTGGTGCCCCCCTCCACAGAATCACACCTCGGTCATACCGTCGCGGAGCTTAGGCGAAGCCTACGCCGGTGAACACATCATATCCGTCACCACGCCGTCGTGCTGACAAAACTCTCCCTTGAAGCTCAACTGGATCAAGAGCTCGTGGGACGTCATCAAGCTGAACGTGTGCTGAACGCGGAGGTGCCGTACGTTCGGTGCTTGATCGGTTGGATCGCGAAGAAGTTCGACAACATCAACTGCGTCACTTGACGCTTCCGCTCCCGGTCTACGAGGGTACGTAGACACACTCTCGCCTCTCGTTGCTATGCATCTGGTAGATAGATCTTGCATGATCGTAGGAAAATTTTAAAATACTACGTTCCCCAACAGTATATGATACTCCTCATTACAACCAGTCTTAGGCTGGTCCTAGTGGTGAGTAACTTGGACTAGTACAACATGCATATGTTACTAGTCTATGTTACTACTACGCGAAGTTTGCCGTCGGAAGCAAGCCGATCTGGCTCTCCTGAGCTAGCAAGGTTTTTCTAGCCCACCCAAGCTAGCTGGCCCACAAAAGCTAAAATATTTTAACAGTTCCAAATGCCTAACCTTGCCCGGCTATGCTATAAGCTGTTCTTGCTAAGGATCCAAACGCTCCCTAAGTAACAGCGCTCGCTAGCAACGAGGCCAGGAGGGGATTGAGATGCGAAGTTAATGGACGACGCCTAAACATTTTGGGAATATCTGATTTCCGTAGGATGACTTAACACCTAGACGGAGGGAGTACTACTCCTCAGTCCAGGTTTGATGGAATATTCATCACCTCTTCTCTTCTTGTACGTACTACATTTGTATCTCACTTCCTGTGGCTTCACACTCACACGATTTTCCTACTCTATGAACCTGTGTGTGCGTGTGCATGTGCGTGTGTGTGTTTAACAGCATGTGTGTGTTAGAGAGAGCGACAGATTGACCTACTCCTACAGAGACATGGTGTGTAGTGTACGATTTTAGTCGCGAGAGTCGGTGCATCCTCTCGTTTACGGGCGTTCGGTAGGGACATGCGGACAGCTGCCACGCCCACTCCTAACCAGTCTGGCCCACCCAAAGCCCCTCCATCGCCCGCGCGTGCTTGCCGTCTGAAACGGTCAGCACCGCTCCCAAGAATCGGTGCCACATTCATGCCCGGGCAGAGCGGACGCGACCTCTCACTGGCGTCTGCTTTAAAACAAGTGATGGTTGCTTCGTCCGTCCAACTTACTGATGGGTATATGTGATTTGACAGCTCATTGGTCATTATTACTGAGGTGGTAGGACTGCTGGATGTCCCACGCTTTCGGCGAAAGGAGGTACTACTAGATTACAATTTTCTCCATTCTTACGGTGGAGGAGTGCAAGAGCAGTAAAAACACGCAGGCTCAGTGATTACATGGCCCACCTCACACTATCACTATATTTTCTGGACACCTTGCGACACCTACCTCTTTACATAGTACTCCCTCTGTTCCTAAATATAAGTCTTTGTAGAGATTCCACTATGTGGACTACATACGAAACAAAATGAATGAATCTACACTTAAAATGCATCTATATACATTTGTATGTGGCTCATGGTGAAATCTCTACAAAGACTTATATTTAGGAACGGAGGAAGTACTTGTATAGTATGTACTGTAATTTATCAGCGAGATAGTACAATGCTATGAAGCTTCCAGCTTCTGTTACATGTATCTTGCGTCCAAGGTTGCCTGTTGCAACATTTCATCAAATACAAAGGAGACTAACATGCATGCTATTGCATCTCAATGATTGACAGATCATAGCAAATATGTACTCCCTTCATTTCAAAATAAGTGTCTCAACTTTATGCTACATACGGAGCAAAATGAGTGAATCTACACTCTAAAATACATCTATATACATCAGTGTTTGGAGTATGTACTAGTAGTTCATATTGAAATCTCCTAAAGGACATATATATTCCAAACAATATGATAATCTCTCTAACCAAGGTAGTAGGGACAAGGAGTAAACGGAGAGAGTAGTAAAATTTTCTCCTCGTCCTGCGAGCCACCGCGCGCGTGGGCGAGGGAGCGAGCGTAAGGCATTGTAAGCAAGCTTCACCTCATCCTGCGAGCCAACGCGCCCGTGGGTGGGGGAGACGGCGTACTAAGCAAGCTTCTCCTCGTTCTGCGAGTTGATGGGACACATCAAAAGTACTCCAGTGTATAGAGCCTTACCTCTAAGGTAGGCCCCACATGGTTTTCCTATTTTTTAACATAACGCGTCAAGCCACAATTTGTTTGTTCACCCGTGGTAGACGATCCTCCCCCCATCTAGTGGACAACCAGTACACGTGTCAAGTTACCACGTGGGCTGCCTTTTCGTACAGAAATGATCTACACCGTGTACCCGCGCGGGTGTGGTTGGGAAAGAGACGGGAGTACGTGCGCCATGCGTGCACCTCTTCTCTTCGTGCACGTCCCCCACCTACATGGGTGTGTGTGAGAGATACAAACCTAGACAAATGGCTTGTGCGTTCGTGAGTGTTTTTTGTTTTAGGGGGGAGGTTGATTTCGTGAATGTATCTGTGGGAATATGTGTCGATGACATCTCAAACAAAATTTTTCATGCAATGTGTGTGAAATGGAGGCCTATCCATATCATATATAGAGGGTCAGGCGATCCACGAGAAGAGAGGGAGGGGTCATAGATATCAATAGAGTCGAAGAGAGGATCAAGTGGGTGGGTGCGAGATCGATGAAGAGAGCCATCGAAATTGTGAGTGTGTGCAAGTCAAAGATATAGGGCGACTGACCTAGCTACCAGAACGTTAGAGGGCATAGGTCAAGTTTGTGTGTGGCAGGGAGACATGACTAGAGCGCTCAATGTATCGCTGTGTGTGTGTGGGAGGGGGTGGGGGAGGAGTAGGCAAAGGCCTAACTATAGAGGTAGAATGACTCGTATATGTGTTGAGAAGGAGAGACCCAGCTATGTCTTGAGGGAGATCTCGGTCGACATCCATACATAACTAAAGGACGGGAAATAGGATGGGACAGAGAGAAAGAAGGGAGAGAGGGAGGGAGGGAGAGGGGTAGAGTGCTGGATGGGTGATGGAGTTGCTTCTCGGAGATGGTGGGAGAGGCCTACTAGACAAACTAAGGGTGGAACTGCAATATTATCAATAAGAGCGGGGATGTGTTTCTATGTGTGCTTGTGCGTGATAGATCTGTCGGGACACATCCATGGATGATGAAGGGGAACCATGTGTTTGGTAAGCAAACCTAACTATATCGGTAGATCAATTGTTGTTTGTCGGAGGAAGGGAGAGACATAACTAATGAGGTAGATCGATCGACGCGTGGGGGAAAACGAGTTATAAGGACCTAGCTAGCTATATGTATAGCGGGAGATCGGTCGGTGTACGTCCATTTGTTAGTGGCAAATAAGGCTCGGCGAGACGGATAGACAGAGAGAATGGAGCTAGGAGGTGGTGCGAGAAGCCCAGCTACTAGCTATATAGGGGGAGGAGTGTGCGGTTGTGAGATCGATGAAAAGAGGGGCGAGAGTTTACACGTGTGTGGGACCGTATGAGAGACACGAGGCAATGACACATAAAGGAGGAGATTGAAGGTGCGTGTGTATGTTGTAGGCAGACATCGCTGGAGAGGTTTATCGATTGGTGTATGTCCGAAAGGAGTTGTGGAGACTGTGGGAGAATGACCTAAAGAAAAAAAAATGAATGTGCGCGATGGATAGAATGCCGAGGGAGGGGGAGGGAGACGAGGGCGTGTGCATGCACGAGAGAAAGTTAGGGGTAGCTACAAAGGTTAGAGGATTGTGTGGGTGTAAGAGACTAATAAAGATCATAATTTGATATGAAAGTGGATTCATATATTTGACTAGGAGATCATAATGTTTTAAACATATGCATGCATGAATATAGCGGTGATACGCGTATTGTGGTTTTGCACATGTTATACCATAATGTGATAATGCATGCCGTTTGCAACTCACATCTAAATGTCGAACAATCTAAACCATACTATACATCGAACAATCTCACATTTTATTTGAATTTGTGATAATGTGTGGCCTTTGCAGCTTACAACTAAATATCGAACAATCTAAACAACACTATATATCAAACATTCTCACATTTTATTTGAATTTGTGGTAATGTGTGGTGTTTGCAACTCACATATAAATACTTGTAGGCGTAGGGGGCGGGGCACCATACATAAAGTGATAAACAAATTATACATATGAGGCATGGTTTAGTTTGTGAAGATCTAGCTAGAGCTTGAAATGTACTATGATTTAAAATCAACATAAAGTGGATTCAAAAAATTGAGTTCGAGTTCATATAGTACGCATAGTTCATATGTAACTCGAGACTAATCATGTGGTGTGCTGTGAAGATAATACACAAACGATGGTTTAACTTGACAATAATGACGATTGTAGATCTTATTAAAACAGAGAAATGAAATCAAATGCTTTGACTTCACAACCGAATGCACTAAAACGTTCATTTGAGTACTAGGTTGCATGCATTATACGCGTAGCAAAAAAATTTAATTGAACATAAAATGAATTCAAAGTTTTGAATCACATTTGTAGTGCGAATTGATTTGATACAGTACACATTAGGCTTGTCCAGAAATTTCAACCCGCGCCTTGTTAGCCCGAAATATTTAAGATATATCTTTGTCTCGTTGTGCTCCGACAACTCCCTCCATCTCAACCCGCGCCTTGCTATTCGAAAATTACAACGCGCGCGAGAACTCCCACCTCCTGTGAAATCCCGATAAGCGAAATGCCCGTGATACCACTGAACCGAAGGAACCGCCTCAAATTAGTGGGGGTACTTTCGTAACTTATCCCACATTTCGGACAAGCGCGTCCCTAAGCCATGGTTCCCCACTCCCATCCCATCTGCCCACCCATACATACACCGAGGCAGGCAAAACCCGCGAAGCCCCACACCCTCCTCCGTCCGCCACCCAGCCGGAGCCTCTTCCCTGACGACGTCGTCCGCAGCAACACCTCGACGTCCCTCATCCACCGTACCGGATGAGGATCCTCGTCAATCTGGTCGTCCCACCGGTTCAGCCACCCCGTCCTCCACCCATAAAGGAGCTGCCCCGACGTTCCCCTCGTCTTTTGCGCCACCTCCATTCCCACACCGCCGTCTTCACCTGCACCACCGGAAGAGCATCATCATCACCGTTTCCTCGGATGAAGCTGCAGCCTAATCGGCGCCACCAAAGAGGTTGTACATTAATCGCCTCATTTTCTTCTTGATTCGATCTCACGGTGCTGCTGGCGCTCGGTCCCGAGCCGACACGGCGCATCTCCATCCACGGCGGCATCGCCAACCACTTCCTCCACGGTGTCGCTCCCTCGGCGGCGACGTCCACATCAGTAGGAGCTGATGCTGCTTTTGCTCTCGCTCGCGCTGCTGCTCGGCTCTTGCTCTCGGTCCCCTGCCTGGTCTTCTCTTACTCTTACTCTTGCTTGCGCTGCTGCTCTCGCTCTTGCTCTTGCTTGCGATGCTGCTCGAACATAGCTACACTTCAGTCGCCTAAATCGACTTTTGGGTCA
>LR738710.1:138697968-138732247 GCA_902687465.1 Secale cereale
GGGGAGGGGCGCTTGCCGGAGAGGTACCCTACTATCTATCTTAGGGTTCAGGGTGGGGCGGTGGTCGCTGGCGGTGGTGGGGCGGTGGCGTGGGGATCGCCGGAGAAAAAGCTCGACACGGGGGGCCTACATGGATGGCCGGGGCGGCGGCGGACCGGCGGTGGGGAGTGTTTTTGGGGCGGGCAGGGCGGCGCACCGCCGTCCATGGGCGGCGGGGGCGACTGTTTGGTTGGCGGTGGCTGGCGGCTTAGGGGGTGGAGGTTGAAGATGTACTGTAGGCCCTTGATTTCGTATCCAACGGCTGCAAAATCGACTGACTAGAGATGAAAAAGTCAGTCGACTCACTTGTAGACTCACCTCTAGTGCGTTCAGTTTCGAAAGTAAAATTCAGTTTCGACATCTAAGTTCAGTTTTGACAGCTAAGTTCAGTTTTGATATTTAAGTTCAGAGATAAGCGGTTGATGTATACATCTAGCACTTTGTGGTTATGTATTTTGCGTCATCTATTGGAGATGCTATTAAAATTCCACTCAGGTTAATGTTGTCTCTCTTCTCCTGCTTCAACCTCGGCATCGTACAACTCACCGGAGCTGCTCCAACGAAGAAACCCTCCATCACAGTGGAGCGGTACCTCGGGATCCATCTCGAGACGCCTAAGATCTTATTCCCCTCCTCCGACAGCCAAGTCAGCCGGAGCATCCTCACCGACCAACCCAATCACGCTGAGATCGACATGGCTTCGCCAAAGAGGTTGTACACTTCTTGTGGTTTGACTTAATCTCACCATGCTTCTTTGCATCGTGTGATCTTCCAATTCTTGTGAACCAAACACCCAGATTGGCAGAAATCCTGTGTTTTTAAATTCTCTGTTTTGCACGTGCATTCCTATCTTATTCATGTATATTTCATATCCCTGCATTATTAGAATCCTCAAATTCAAACAAGCTCTTACACAATTACTTCTGTTACAGATATGTGTCAAAGAAAACCTTGTGTGGTTTGTCCTGCTCATGCGGTGCCGTGTTCCACCCCAGCTCAGGTGCTCCAACGATGGAAGGGTTCACCACAGCAGGGATCTGCTCTCCAGACTGTCTTTCACCACCTCAGATCTTCTTCCTCGCTGCCGGCAGGCACGACAACTGCATTACCATCATCAACTGAGTAGATGACCTTGAAGACTTGATACGTCTCCAACGTATCTATAATTTTTTATTGTTCCATGCTATTATTTATGATATTTTGGTTGTTTAATGGGCTTTGCCATACACTTTTATATTATTTTTGGGACTAACCTACTAACCCAAAGGCCCAATCCAGATTGTTGTTTTTGTCTGTTTTAGGGTTTTACAGAAAAGGGATATCAAACGGAGTCCAAACGGAATGAAACCTTCGGGAGAGATATTTTTGGAGAAAATCACGCACGAGATACTTGAGAACCATGGAGTAGGGGCCATGAGGTGCCCACGAGGATGGGGGCGCCCCCCTAGGGCACGCCCTCCTACCTCGTGGGTCCCTCGTGAGGCCCCCGGTGTCCTCCTTCCTCCTATATAAGCCTACGTACCCCGAAACCATCAGAACAACAGAGAAAACCCTAGTTCCACCGCCGTAACCTTCTGTTCCCATGAGATCCCATCTTGGGACCTGTTCTGGAGCTCCGCCGGAGCGGGGGTCCATCATGAAGTGCTTCTACATCATCATCATCATCGCCTCACCATGAGTTGTGAGTAGTTTACCACAGACCTTCGGGTCCATAGCTAGTATTTAGATGGCTTCTTCTCTCTCTCTAGATCTCAATACAAAGTTCTCCTCGGTCTTCGAGGAGATCTATTCGATGTAATCTCTTTTTGCGGTGTGTTTGTCGAGATCCGATGAATTGTGGGTTTATGATCAAGATTATCTATGAGAAATATTTGGTTCTTTTCTGAACTCTTTATGTGTGCTCATAATATCCTTGCAAGTCTCTTCGAATTATTGGTTTGGTTTGGCCTACTAGATCTATAGTTCTTGCAATGGGAGAACTGCTTGGCTTTGGGTTCAATCTTGCGGTGTCCTTTCCTAGTGACAGTATGGGCAACAAGGCACGTATTGTATTGTTGCCATCGAGGATAAAAAGATGGGGTTTGTATCATATTGCTTGAGTTTATCCCTCTACATCATGTCAGCTTGCTTAAGGCGTTACTCTGTTCTTATGAACTCAATACACTAGATGCATGCTGGATAGCGGTCGATGTGTGGAGTAATAGTAGTAGATGCAGGAGGGAGTCGGTCTACTTGTCTCGGACGTGATGCCTATATACAATGATCATGCCTAGATAGTCTCATAATTATTCGCTTTTCTATCAATTGCTCGACAGTAGTTTGTTTACCCGCCATAGAATATCGCTATCATGAGAGAAGCCACTAGAGAACACTATGGCCCCCGGGTCTATTCTCAACATATCAATCAACACTTACTTTACTTTTTCCGCTTTTACTTTCTGTTCTTATAAACAAAAATACCAAAAATATAAACTATCATCTCTATCAGATCTCACTTTCGTAAGTGACCGTAAAGGGATTGACAACCCCTTATCGCGTTGGCTGCGAAGTACTTATTTGTTTGTGCAGGTGCGAGGGACTCGAGCGTGGTCTCCTACTGGATTGATACCTTGGTTATCAAAAACTGAGGGAAATACTTACGCTAATGTGCTGCATCTCCCTTTCCTCTTCGAGGGAATAAAACGCAAGCTCGAGAAGTAGCAAGAAGAATTTCTGGCGCCGTTGCCGGGGAGGCTTACGCAAAAGTCATATACCAAGTACCTATCACAAACCCTTATCCTTCGCATTACATTTTTTCCTCTCGTTTTCCTCTCCCCCACTTCACCATTGCCGCTTTATTCACCCTTCTTCTGCCGTGTGTTTACCGTTCGCGTGCCTCTTGTTTGCTTGTGTTGCTATTTGTCCTCAATTAGCTTGCATCTTCGCTTGCTAAAGTATGGAGCCTCATCCACTTGCTAATCTCTTTAAGAGATCCAATTATGTTGAACCTATTGGTAGTGAGCTGCTTGCACTAGATTATCTTTATGAGGTTTTGCTTGAAATTAATGAATCTGAAAATTGTGAGGAATTGTTGAAAGAAAAAGTGATTCATGTTAGCTCCTTAATATAAAAAGCATGATTGCAATGATACTATTATAAATGTCGATTGTGTTAATGATATGCAAAACCCTAAGCTTGGGGATGCTAGTATTGCTATGTCCCCTACTTGTTGCAATGATCATGATTGGGGTGGTTCTTCTTTTGATCTTGAAAATTTATTTAACCCCCATGATGAATATGAGATTGATAATTTTTGCAATAATATTGAAAGTGGGTTTGGAAGAGTGTCAACTTTAGATCCCACATATTTGGAGAATGTTCAAGCTTATGAATTTTCAGATACAAGTGGGTTTGGAGAGGTCGTGACTTTAGTTAATGTTAATCCCACTATTTTGGAAGAGTATCAACTTCGCATGCATGTGGATCGTGTTGAGAATATTTTATGTGATAGCTATATTGTTGAATTTTCTTATGATCCTACATGCAATTATTATGAGAGAGGAAAATATGGTTGTAGAAATCTTCATGTTACTAAATTACCTCTCGTTATGTTGAGATTGCTATCGTTCCTTTCTGCTTCCTTGCATATGCTAGTTTTTGCTTGCCTTGCTAATTTGTTTGCTTATAAGATGCCTATGCATAGGAAGTATGTTAGACTTAGATGTGTTTGTCACATGTTTTATGATGCCCTCTTTGTGCTTCAATTCTTGTCTTTCTTTTGAGCATCATTGAATTCTCAAGCCTATCTGAATGGCTATAAAGAAAGAGCTTGTTGGGAGGCAACCCAATTTTTTATTTTTTATTTTGCTTCTGTTTAGGAATAAATATTGCATCTATCTTCTGTTTAGATGTGGTTTTGTGTTTTTTTAGTGTTTGTGCCAAGTAGAACCTTTGGGAAGACTTGTGTGAAGTTTATGTGATCTTGCTGTGAAAAACAGAATCGTTAGCGCTCGCTAGAATGGTCATCAGATTTTACTGGAGCGTGTTATTTAGTTGATTCTTTTTGCAGATGATTAATAGACAAATTCCTCACGTTTACCAATTTAGTTTTAATTTTTTTGGAGTTACAGAAGTATGCGAAACCTGCAGATTACTACAGACTGTTCTGTTTTTGACAGATTCTATTTTTCGTGTGATGTTTGCTTATTTCAATGCATATATGAGTAATATTGGGAAGTATGAACGATAGAGAAGTTGGAATACAGTAGGTTTAACACCAATATAAACAAAGAATGAATTCATTGCAGTACCTATGAGTAGTGGTTTGATTTCTTATACTAACGGAGCTCACGAGATTTTTGTCTAAGTTTTGTGTTGTGAAGTTTTCAAGTTTTGAGTATTGCTTTGATGGACTATGGAACAAAGAGTAGCAAGTGCCTAGCCTTGGGGATTCCCAAGGCACCCCAAGTAAAATTCAAGGACAACCAAAACCCTTAGCTTGGGGATGCCCCGGGAAGGCATCCCCTCTTTCGTCTTCATCTATCGGTAACTATACTCGGAGCTATATTTTTATTCACCACATGATATGTGTTTTGCTTGGAGCGTCTTGTATAATTTGAGTCTTTGCTTGTTAGTTTGCCACAATTATCCATGATGGACACACCTATTTGAGAGAGTTAAATATGGCCTAGGAATTGTTAGAACAATCTATGTGCTTCCCTTATATGTTTTGAGTTGAATAGTTTTTGCTCTAGTGCTTCACTTATATCTTTTAGAGCACGGTGGTGATTATATTTTGTAGAAATTGTTGAAATATTATGCTTCACTTATATCCATTTGAGAGTATATTAAAACAGCATGGTAATGTGCTTACGCTATAAAACTAGTCTTCACATGATAGACATCCAATATCAATGTAGTAAAAACTTTCACACTAAGTGCATTGAATATGATGAGAATTTGGATGCTTGATAATTGTTTTGAGATATGAGGATAGTGATATTAGAGTCATGCTAGTGGAGTGATTATGAAATTGAGAAATACTTGTGTTAAGGTTATTGATTCCCGTAGCATGCACGTATGGTGAACCGCTATGTGACGAAGTTAGAGCATTAGGTATTTGTAGAGTGTCATCCTTTGTGTGGAGGTCGGGGGCGCGCGATGGTTAACTCCTACCAACCTCCCCCCTAGGAGCATGCGTTGATTGCTTTGTTTTGATGACTTGTAGATTTTTGAAATAAGTATATGAGTTCTTATGACTAATGTTAAGTCCATGGATTATACGCACTCTCACCCTTCCACCATTGCTAGCCTCTCTTGTATCGCGCAACTTTCGCCGGTACCATACACCCACTATATATCCTTCCTCAAAACAGTCACCATATATATTCCTCAAAACAGCCACCATACCTACCTATTATGGCATTTCCATAGCCATTCCGAGATATATTGCCATGCAACTTTCCACCGTTCCGTTCATATGACACGCTTCATATTGTCAAATTGCCATGCATGATCATGTAGTTGACATCGTATTTGTGGCTAGGCCACCATGCATAATTTTTCATACATGTCACTTTTGTTTCATTGCACATCCCGGTACACCGCCGGAGGCATTCATATAGAGTCATACTTTGTTGTAGTATCGAGTTGTAATATCGAGTTGTAATGAAAGTGTGATGATCATCATTATTAGAGCATTGTCCCATGGAGGAAAGGCTGAATCAATAAAGCCCCTCCACACACAAAAAAGAAAAAAAAGGCCAAAGAAAAAATAAAGGCCCCCAAAAAAAGGACAATTGCTACTATCTTTTTTCCACACTTGTGCTTCAAAGTAGCACCATGTTCTTCATGATAGAGAGTCTCATACTTAGTCACTTTCATATACTAGTGGGAAGTTTCATTATAGAACTTGGCTTGTATATTCCAACGATGGGCTTCCTCAAATGCCCTAGGTCTTCGTGAGCAAGCAAGTTGGATACACACCCACTTTTGTTGAGCTTTCATACATATTTAGCTCTAGTGCATCCGTTGCATGGCAATCCCTACTCACTCACGTTAATATCTATTGATGGGTATCTCCATAGCCCGTTGATACGCCTAGTCGATGTGAGACAATCTCCCTCCTTTTTGTCTTCTCCACAACCACCTCTCTATTCCACCCATAGTGCTATGTCCATGGATCACGCTCATGTATTGCGTGAGATTTGGAAGGTTTGAAAGAATAGAGTATGAAAACAAGTGCTTGGCTGAAATCGGGGTTGTGCATGATATGAATATTTTGTGTGATGAATAGGGAGCATAGCGAGACTATATGATTTTGTAGGGATAACTTTCTTTAGCCATAGTATTTTGAGAAGACATGATTGCTTTGTTAGTATGCTTGAAGTATTATTATTTCTTATGTCAATATAGACTTTTGTTTTGAATCTTTCAGATCTGAACATTCATGCCACAATTAAGAGAATTATATTGAAAAACTATGTTCGTTAGCATTACACATCAAAAATTCTGTTTTTATCATTTACCTACTCGAGGACGAGCGGGAATTAAGCTTGGGGATGCTTGATACGTCTCCAACGTATCTATAATTTTTTATTGTTCCATGTTATTATTTATGAAGTTTTGGATGTTTAATGGGCTTTGTCATACACTTTTATATTATTTTTGGGACTAACCTACTAACCCGAAGGCCCGGTCCAGATTGTTGTTTTTTGCCTGTTTTAGGGTTTTACAGAAAAGGGATATCAAATGGAGTCCAAACGGAATGAAACCTACGGGAGAGATATTTTTTGTAATGCCCCGGATGTAATACTTTCCCTTTTGGGCATATAATATATCTCTGGCTTCATTTATTCCATTCCGGGTTCTTTGTCTTTCGGGTTTTCGTCGTTTTGTTGTGTGCGTGTGTGGCATTCATTCATATCGTGTAGTCATGTGCATCGCATTGCATTTCTGTTGTCGTTTGCATCTGGTTCCACGCGTTACTTCCCGTTGTCCGTTTCGCGTTCCGGAGCTCCCTCACGTGTCCGTGGCGTCCCGTAGGTCTACTTTGGTGTTCGGCCGTGTAACGTTACCGGTTTGGCGCGAGACTTGTCGTGTGTTGTTGTTTTGGTGTGTGTAACCCGCCTGTCAAATCTCGTCGCGTTTGGAGTTCGTTTGCTACCCCAACAGTTATTCTCGTGGGCTCAAAGTGCCTCCACTTTGAGGCCCAAGACACCCCTCCAACAGCCCACCAAACCAACCCAAACCCCTCCCTTCATCTAGGCCATCCAATTCTGATCGCGTGGCCGAAAACCACACCCCATTTGGACAACCCTAGCTCCTTTTGCCTATATATTTGTCCACTTCCCCCAATTTTTGCCCTAATAGTAAACCCTAGCCCCCACCTTCTTCTTCCTCCAGCCACCACCACCTCGCCGGAGCTTCGCCGGAATCTCGCCGGAGTTTCGCCGGAGTACCTCCACCTCGCCGGAAAAACACCTCTCCTCCACCTCATCCTCTCCTCCGCGTCGTTCCACCTCTCCCCGCAGCAAATCGCCGCCCCACGCCTCAGATCCGGCCACCCTGCCGCCTCTCCGGCCGGCCAGATCGCCGGAGCCGCTGCTCCCGGCTCCCGAAGCCTTCCAGCGCCGCCCGAAGGATCGACAGCCGCCGCCAGATCGGTCAACGAGCGGCTGAGCCTCCTCCCTCGTCGCTTCTGGCCAGATCCGCCTCCCTCTTCCAGATCGAGGCCCGACCGGCCTCCCTCTCCGACCGCCTGGGCCGATCGCCTCTAGGCCAGGCCGGCCGCCTCCCACCGACGCCAGGCGCCAGCCTCCCATCGGCCCGTCCCGCCTCCTGGGCCCGAGGGACAGCCTCCAGCCACCGCCACCAGGTGGGCCGCCTCCCCGCCTGGGCCGGCCCCTCCTCCGCGTCGCCTTCGCCGCTCGACCGAGGCCGCCTGGGTCTCCTGCGCCTCCCCACCGCGGGCCCGCGCCGCCTCCTTCCGCCGCGGCCCGTCTTCGTCCCCTCCGTCGGGCCCGATCTGCTCAGCAGCCATATCCGTGGGCCCGTAGCCCGTTGTGTTTTTTTTCAGATATGAGGTTGACCTCTAAAAATCCCTAAGTCCCAGTTTTTGAGTTGTCTGATGCATTATTCAAACTGTGATAACTTTGTGTGTGATGCTCCGATTTGAGTGAATGAGATGTTCAGACGTTCGTGGTGACTTGCACTACATTTCATTTCATTGTGCCATGCCTTTTTGAGTTCATCTAGGTGCTTAAAATTCTGTTGCAAAAGTGCATCGTGATAAAACTGCTGTTAGTGTTGTTTTTCATGCCATCTTTGCATAGTGATAACTTGGTGCTCGTTTATCCGATTGATGCAAATGACATGTCCTCGTGTTCGTCTTGTCATGCTCTACATGATGTATGCTTAGACTTGCATGATAGATTTAATCTTGCCACGTATATCTTCGTTGCAAAGTGCTATGTGGCTGTTAAGTTTTTGAGCTTGTAATGTAATGCCAACTTGAGGAGCTCATTGCTATCGTTGTGTTTATCTCCATGATGCATGCTTAGGTGTTTTGTAATCACCATCATGTGTACTTTGATGTGGTGCTTACCACTTGCCAAGTTTAGTTTTGTGGTGACTTAAACTTGCTCTCAAATATGCCATGATGAAACTGCTGTTTTAACACTTAGTGAAATTTCACTAAGTCTGGAATCTGTAATTTCCAGATGCCATGTTTGCTTGTTGTTCTAGGACAAACCATGATAGTTTTGGGGTGACTCTTGATGATTCCTTGTAGTATATATTGTTGGCTATCCATTCATGCTCTCACATGCTTATTTGAGTGGTTGTAGCATATTTAACTTTTGCTCCAAAGTTGCAATAAATTACTGCTGTCAGGATTTTGTTGTCAAGTTCAATATGTCCAAGCTTGTTGCTATTGATCCGTGGCTCCTTTGGGGGTGCACCAATGGAATTATTTGCTGTAGGATATGTCTAGTTTATGTTCATGCTCTTTTCCATGATGTTTGAGTGTTGTAGCTTATTTATCTAGTGCTCCGAAGTTGCTATGTTGCTGTAATTTTCAGCTTTCGCATGTTTATTGTTTTGTGTGTAACTGTTAGCCCGTAGCTCCGATTGTAGCAAGTCTTATATGAAACTTGATTGATTTTTCGTTTATATTCATAATATCCTATTGTTATCTTGTTTTGAAGCATTTTGCTTGATCGCATATTGTCATGCTCATTGTGCTCCCTTAGTGCCTAAGTCATGCATCCATCATTTTTGTGTGCGCATTGCATCTTGTTGATTTGGTGCCTTGTGTGTTTGTGTTGCTTAGAGCCGGAATCTGAGGCCGAGTACGAGTACGAGCACGAGGTTACTACCGAGGTTGAGCACGAGGACCCCTCTTATGATCCGATCGACAACTCTTCAGGCAAGATGACCGAACCCGCATACCATTACTATTTTAGCCTATTGCTAGAAGTCTCGATCTATAGTTTTGCCTCGATGCCCATGTCTTTCATGTCAGCCTCCTACTTGTAACCATGATCATGTCTAACCACCCTACCTATGCAAACCATTGATTGGCTATACGTAGGCTTCGCTCAGCCCCTCTTATAGCGTTGCTAGTTGCAGGTGAAGTTGAAGATGCTTGCTTCATGTTGAAGTTTTGTTGGGTTATATCACACTATATAAATGCTTAAATATGAAATCATCTATATATTGGCAATGGGTGGAAGGCTAAGCCTTTTGCTTGGTGATTTGTTCCACTCATGCCGCTAGGGACCGTTTAAACCGGTGTTATGTTCCTTGATTATGCGTTCCTCACACGGTTGGGGTTATGGGGCCCCCTCGATAAACCGCTAAGTGCTAAGTCTTTTCCAGCAAGTCCCAACATTGGTACTATTTGCCTAATAACTAAATAACTTGCATAGGGAGTAATTAACCCTCTTTCTTAATTCAACGACCCCGGGCCAGTGCTCCACATGAGTGTTGGTCCGAACTGGGGGTCCTGCAGGGCCACCTCGAGGAAACTCAAGGTCTGGTAAAAACCTGTAGCATCGCCCATCCGGTCGTGGCCTGAGACGAGATACGCGCGGCTACTATCAGGGTGTCGGCACGCCGGGAGGATTTGCTGGATTAGCCTTACCTTAGTTCGGAGTATCTTGAGCACGGGATTCCGAGAACACTCGAGTCTTCCCACCTTTGGAGTTGCGACTCCGCGGATCGTGGGCTTGTCATGGGCCAAGTTGGAACACCCCTGCAGGGTTTTGAACTTTCGAAAGCCATGCCCGCGGTTATGTGGCAGATGGGAGCTTGTTAATATCCGGTTGTAGAAAACTTGACACCATGTTTCAATACACTACCAGCGTGAGTACCGTGACTGTCATTTTCCGAAAGGGGTTTTGGGAGATGAACACGGTGGGATTATGTTTGACTGGTTTTAGTTAGGATCACTTAGTGATCATCTCTCGACCGAGGCACCTTCTCTTCTCGCTCTCGTAAACGTAAGCTAGGCTAGTGCTGCTGCAACCACTTGTTCTTATTCTTTCTTCAGCCTTGTTCCACACCCAAGGCTTAGATAGTCGTGTTACCCGGGAACGGGATTGTTGAGTCCTCTGTGGCTCACAGTTACTTCACCACACCAGATGCAGGTCCGATGGTGAGCTATCCAGGTGATGGCACCGAGCTAGACTGGGAGTACGACGAGGAGCGTAGCCGTTACTATGTTCGTTACCCCGATGATCAGTAGTGGAACTTCTACTAGGATTCGATCCGACCTGTGGATTTAAATTATGTTTGGTATCTTGACATTTGGATTTTACCCTTAGATGGGCTGTGATGTTCATTTGTATGATGATTCAAACATGTAATGAATTTGTGTGACGTGGCGATTGTAAGCCAACTATTTTATGTTTTCCATCCCCATCTTTTACATGAGTTGTGCAAAGATACCAAACTTGCGATCATTCCAGCATGGGGTTATGTCTCTAAGTCGTGCCTCGACACGTGGGAGATATAGTCCCATCCTGGGCATTACAAGTTGGTATTCAGAGCCTTCTCCGACCTAGGAGCCCCCACTGATTGATCGAATCGTTGATGGTCGAGTCTAGGCACACACTGAAAATATTTTGAGTCCTATATTTATATCGGAGAATAGGATTTCTTTGCTTCTCATCCCCTTTCTCTCTGGTGAGGACTCCTGACGTCTACTCTTGCCTATTCTACTTTCAAAAATTGCACCAAATTTTTTTTAGGAATCTCGCGAGTATTGTGGGATTGTTTCGATGTTCTTGTGACGAGAATATTGTTCTCGATGCCTCCTGACATTAGGGGTTGTGGCAGTGTCCCGGGGAGTTGAGCTTCGGGGTATTGTCGTCACAAGCATATCGCGACAGTACTAAATACTTAAGACGATCGACATCGAAAATCTCTCCTATACGGTTAGTGGCAAGATAACCCCGACATCACCTAGTACTGGGGAGGTAGTTCGGGAGTATTGCCATAGCTTGGTATAGTGGATGCTTTTCGAAGGTCCGAGGTAGACAGTTTCCGAGAAAGACTGGTTATGTGTTGAAGGATGGATACAGCTGGATGTAGGTTTAGAGTTGATTGCGCGGTGCTTCCATTGTATCCCCAACACCTGATTGCATAACTGGAAACTTTCGGAAATTCATAGGTGGGTTTATCCAGTAGATCGTAGGCATTCTTCCAACGAATGCAGGTTAGCGAGTTCGGGGTTCTACATTGAGTGAAGTGGTTTTATGACCGATGTTCCGATCGGGAGTTGCATCTTAAAGGGTCCTTGGCTATGCTGATCCGGGGATTGCAAAACCCTTTCGTAACGCGTTCATAAGCTTTCAGCAGAAAGATGTTAGAACGAAGCTCCTATCTTGTGTTTGTTTCCGTCCGTACCTTGTGTTTTTCTTATTTACCTTTTGTCCCCTATGTGGCTTCTCGTGAAGATTGATGTTATCATTTAACTGAGAATTTCATTCGTTCCTCTTGTTCGAATGATTGTTGTGAAGACTATATTGCATTTCAATCCGTTGATTCAGCTTATACCTTCTTTCTATCAATTGCTGATTCGTGGTCATCTCTTTCAGGATGGCTCCGAAACGAGTTCCCAACGCTAACCCAGAGGGTGAAGAGGTCCCAGATCGTCCTCCTTCCCCTCCTCCTCCGTCTGAGGCATGGAGAGCGATTATGCAGACTACAAATCAGAACACCCAGATGTTGATGCAGATGATGCAGCAGATGCAAGCTAATCAAGCTAATCAGGGTGTTCCAGGGAATCAAGGCAATTTCTTCAACCAACAGCACCATGCTACTCTCAACCAGTTCTTGGCCAATAATCCAAAAGCTTTCAGTTACTGTGTCGACCCTCTTGATGCTGATGATTGGTTAACCGATATCAAGAAGCATTTTGAGTGCAGTAATGTAAGAGAAGAGGATTATGTGAAGTTTGCAGCCTTCCAACTCAAAGACCAAGCAGCTGACTGGTGGCAGTAGTACAAAGACTCCAGGCCAGGTCGTGTGATCTCTTGGGAGGATTTCTGCAAGGATTTTCGCTCTCACCACATTCCAACAAGTGTCATCGAGGGTATGCGTGAGCAATTCCGCAACCTGAAGCAGGGCTCTATGACTGTCTACCAGTATAATGTCAAGTTCCAAAACCTCGCCCGCTATGCTAAGCAAGACATACCAGATGCCAAGAGCAAGATCTATCAGTTCCGCGGAGGTCTCAAGGATGAACTTCAACTTGCTTTCACCTTGTTCGAGCCCGATGAATTCAACAAATTCTATAACATGGCTTTGAAGCAAGAGGCAGCCCAGCTCAAGATGGAGGCTTCTAAAAAGAGGATTCGAGATGCCGTTCACTCTTCCTCATCGTCTCAGATGGTCTCGAAACAACAGAAATTTTGGCTTCCTCCTCCTCCAGTGATTCGAGCTCCTTACAACAACTCCAACAGCAACAAGAACTCTAGTGGACGTGGTTTCTCCCACCCACCCAACCCGAGCAACCAGTCGAGGAATCAGTTTCAGTCTCAAGGTTCCAAGTCAAGTGGTTCTCATTTCCGTCCTCTCTCAGAAGTGACTTGCAACAAGTGCACTCAGAAAGGTCACTATGCCAACAAGTGCCCCAACCCGAAGCGTCTTCCACCTCGTCCACCTGTGAGTTAAGCTATTGTCAAGCATAATCCAAAGGAAGCAAGGGTGAATCTGATGAATGCAGCGCAAGCGGAGAATTCTTCTGATGTGATTTTGGGTAACCTTCCAGTTAACTCTTTTCCTGCTAAAGTTTTGTTTGATTCGGGTGCTACATGTTCTTTCTTGTCATATCCATTTGCATCCAAGCACAATATTGTCACCAAAAATCTGCCAAGGGAGTTAACAGTTATTTCTCCGGGGAGACGAATGCACTCCAGTGTTTATGCTCCGGATGTATCTATTCGCATGGGTGATTATCGCTTTCTGGCTAATCCGGTGGTTCTTGGTAATTCTGACATTGACCTCATCCTCGGGATGGACTGGCTTTCTCAGCATGATGCTCAAATTGATTGTGCACGGAAGGAAGTCAAGATGACTCATCCTGATGAAGATGTGATTATCTTTGCCTCCAGGGATAACACTATCAGGATTTTCTCTCTCAATGATAAGGGCGAGATTAATGCCATATCTCAAATTCCGGTGGTAAATGAATATCAAGACGTCTTTCCTGAAGAACTTCCAGGCATGCCTCCACACTGTCAGGTGGAATTCGTAATTGAACTCAAGCCGGGTACTGAGCCAGCATGCCAGCGTTCGTACAAGCTCTCTCCTGGAGAATTGAAGGAGTTGAAGAAACAGCTTGATGAACAGGAACGTTTGGGTCTGATCAGGCCTAGTACGTCTCCTTGGGGCTGTGGTGTCTTATTTGTCAAGAAGAAAGATGGCACGGAGCATCTCTGCGTTGATTACCGGCCATTGAACAAGAAGACGATAAAGAACAAGTATCCGCTCCCCAACATCAACGAACTGTTCGAGCAGCTCAAAGGAGCTAAAGTGTTCTCTAAGCTCGACCTCCGAATGGGCTATCACCAAATTCGCATTCGCGAGGAGGATATCCACAAGACTGCTTTCAGAACGAGCTACGGCTCATACGAGTATACGGTCATGTCCTTTGGTCTCGCCAATGCTCCACCTACCTTCTCGAGAATGATGCACTACATCTTCAACCCCTACACCGGCGAGTTTGTGCTTGTGTATCTGGATGATATTCTGGTATTTTTCCAAGAATGAAGAAGATCACGAAAAGCACTTACGTCTGGTTCTTGACCGACTCCGTGAACATAAGTTCTATGCCAAGTTCTCCAAGTGCGAATTTTGGCTTGATAAGGTTTTGTACCTGGGCCATATCATCTCAGCTGACGGTATTGCGGTAAACCCCGAGAAAGTTGAAGCAATTGTCAACTGGGAAGCTCCTCAGAACGTCAAGCAACTCCGATATTTTCTGGGTCTTGCCAGCTATTGCAGAAGGTTCGTTGAGAACTTCTCCAAGATTGCCAAGCCTCTTTCCAACTTGCTGCAGAAGAATGTCAAATACTTTTGATCTCCAGAGTGTGAAGTGGCATTCAAAACTCTCAAAGAAAAGCTCGTCTCTGCTCCAGTTCTTACTCCTCCAGATGAATCCAAGCCCTATGAAGTATTCTGTGATGCTTCTCTTCAAGGACTTGGTGGTGTCCTTATGCAAGACAATAGAATTGTGGCTTACACTTCTCGTCAGCTGAAGCCAAGTGAGAAGAACTATCCCACACATGATCTCGAACTAGCAGCTGTGGTACATGCTTTGATTACGTGGAGACATCTGTTGTTGGGCAGAAAAGTCGACATCTTCACCGATCACAAGAGCTTGAAGTACATCTTCACACAGCCGAATCTGAACCTCCGCCAGACTCGTTGGGTTGAAATGATCCAAGAGTATGATCTCAGCATTGAATACACTCCTGGCAAGGCGAATGTGATTGCAGATGCTTTGAGCAGAAAGGCATATTGCAACAGCCTTCTTATCAAGCCATTCCAGTCTGAGCTTTGTGAAGCATTCAGGAAGCTCAACCTCCAAGTTGTTCCGCAGGGTTTTCTTGCAAATCTTCAAATTGCTCCTACCTTGGAAGATCAGGTCCGTGAGGCCCAACTCAGTGATGCCATGGTGCAGAAGGTGAAACATGGTATTGCAAAGGGCACTCCTAAATACAAGTGCTATCGTGTTGATGGGAGAGATACCTTGTTCTTTGAGGACAGACTGATTGTTCCCAAAGGTGATCTCAGGAATCTCATAATGGAAAAAGCACATGATTCTCTCCTTTCCATTCATCCTGGTAGTTCCAAGATGTACCAAGACCTCAAGCAATCTTACTGGTGGACAGGCATGAAAAGGGAGATTGCCCAATTCGTGAATGAATGTGATGTCTGTAGAAGAGTGAAAGCAGAACATCAACGTCCAGCCGGTCTTCTCCAACCTCTTCCTATTCCCGAGTGGAAATTCGACCACATTGAAATGGATTTCGTCACTGGCTTTCCTAAGTCTAAGAGAGGGAATGATTCTATCTTTGTGGTGATTGACAAGCTTACCAAAGTCGCTCACTTCCTTCCAGTCAAAGAATCAATCAATGCAGCTCAATTGGCAGAGTTGTACACTTCCAGAATTGTGTATTTACATGGCATTCCTCAAGTTATCTCCTCAGACCGTGGAAGTTTGTTCACTTCAAAGTTCTGGGACTCCTTTCATTCCGCCATGGGCACTAAGATCAGGTTCAGCACTGCATTTCACCCTCAGACTAGTGGTCAAGTCGAGCGAGTGAATCAGATTCTAGAAGACATGCTCAGAGCTTGTGTCATATCTTTTGGCATGAAATGGGAAGATTGTCTTCCATTTGCCGAGTTCTCTTACAACAACAGCTTTCAAGCAAGTGCAGGCAAAGCTCCGTTTGAAATCCTCTATGGCAGAAAGTGCCGTACACCTCTCAACTCGTCCGAGACTGGTGAACGTCAACTTCTTGGCAATGACTTGATCTCAGAAGCCGAAGAAATGTGCAAAGTCATACGTGAGAATCTCAAGGCCGCTCAATCGCGTCAGAAGAGCTACTATGACGGCAAGCATCGTGATTTGGCTTTCAACATTGGTGATCACGTCTATCTCCGTGTTTCTCCGATGAAAGGAACCCAAAGATTCAGTATCAAAGGAAAGCTTGCTCCTAGATACGTCGGGCCTTTCAAGATCCTTGGCAAAAGAGGCGATCTAGCCTATCAACTTGAGCTCCCTTCCAACTTCGCCAACGTTCATGATGTGTTCCATGTGTCTCAACTCCGCAAATGCTTCAACGCACCTGAACGCATGATTTCGTTCGAAGAGATTGATCTTCAACAAGATTTGTCCTACCGAGAGCACCCAGTTGCTATTCTCGAAGAAACCGAGCGCAAGACCCGCAACAAGTCCATCAAATTCTTGAAAGTCAAGTGGTCACACCATACCGACCGAGAAGCTACGTGGGAATGAGAAGATCATCTTCGTTCCGAGTACCCTTTCTTTTTCCAGTCCTAGATCTCGGGACGAGATCTTTTTGTAGTAGAGGAGAGTTTGTAATGCCCCGGATGTAATACTTTCCCTTTTGGGCATATAATATATCTCTGGCTTCATTTATTCCATTCCGGGTTCTTTGTCTTTCGGGTTTTCGTCGTTTCATTGTGTGCGTGTGTGGCATTCATTCATATCGTGTAGTCATGTGCATCACCTTGCATTTGTGTTGTCGTTTGCATCCGGTTCCACGCGTTCCTTCCTGTTGTCCGTTTCGCGTTCCGGAGCTCCCTCACGTGTCCGTGGTGTCCCGTAGGCCTACTTTGGTGTTCGGCCGTGTAACGTTACCGGTTTGGCGCGAGACTTGTCGTGTGTTGTTGTTTTGGTGTGTGTAACCCGCCTGTCAAATCTCTTCGCGTTTGGAGTTCGTTTGCTACCCCAACAGTTATTCTCGTGGGCTCAAAGTGCCTCCACTTTGAGGCCCAAGACACCCCTCCAACAGCCCACCAAACCAACCCAAACCCCTCCCTTCATCTAGGCCATCCAATTCTGATCGCGTGGCCGAAAACCACACCCCATTTGGACAACCCTAGCTCCTTGTGCCTATATATTTGTCCACTTCCCCCAATTTTTGCCCTAATAGTAAACCCTAGCCCCCACCTTCTTCTTCCTCCAGCCACCACCACCTCGCCGGAGCTTCGCCGGAATCTCGCCGGAGTTTCGCCGGAGTACCTCCACCTCGCCGGAAAAACACCTCTCCTCCACCTCATCCTCTCCTCCGCGCCGTTCCACCTCTCCCCGCAGCAAACCGCCGCCCCACGCCTCAGATCCGGCCACCCCGCCGCCTCTCCGGCCGGCCAGGTCGCCGGAGCCGCTGCTCCCGGCTCCCGAAGCCTTCCAGCGCCGCCCGAAGGATCGACAGCCGACGCCAGATCGGTCAACGAGCGGCTGAGCCTCCTCCCTCGTCGCTTCTGGCCAGATCCGCCTCCCTCTTCCAGATCGAGCCCCGACCGGCCTCCCTCTCCGACCGCCTGGGCCGACCGCCTCCAGGCCAGGCCGGCCGCCTCCCACCGACGCCAGGCGCCAGCCTCCCATCGGCCCGTCCCGCCTCCTGGGCCCGAGGGACAGCCTCCAGCCACCGCCACCAGGTGGGCCGCCTCCCCGCCTGGGCCGGCCCCTCCTCCGCGTCGCCTTCGCCGCTCGACTGAGGCCGCCTGGGTCTCCTGCGCCTCCCCACCGCGGGCCCGCGCCGCCTCCTTCCGCCGCGGCCCGTCTTCGTCCCCTCCACCGGTCCCGATCTGCTCAGCCGCCAGATCTGCGGGCCCGTAGCCCGTTGTGTTTTTTTTCAGATCTGAGGTTGACCTCTAAAAATCCCTAAGTCCCAGTTTTTGAGTTGTCTGATGCATTATTCAAACTGTGATAACTTTGTGTGTGAAGCTCCGATTTGAGTGAATGAGATGTCCAGACGTTCGTGGTGACTTGCACTACATTTCATTTCATTTTGCCATGCCTTTTTGAGTTCATCTAGGTGCTTAAAATTCTCTTGCAAGAGTGCATCGTGATAAAACTGTTGTTAGTGTTGTTTTTCATGCCATCTTTGCATAGTGATAACTTGGTGCTCGTTTATCCGATTGATCCAAATGACATGTCCACGTGTTCGTCTTGTCATGCAATACATGATGTATGCTTAGACTTGCATGATAGATTTAATCTTGCCATGTATATCTTCGTTGCAAAGTGCTATGTGGCTGTTAAATTTTTGAGCTTGTTATGAAATGCCAACTTGAGGAGCTCATTGCTATCGTTGTGTTTATCTCCATGATGCATGCTTAGGTGTTTTGGAATCACCATCATGTGTACTTTGATGTGGTGCTTACCACTTGCCATGTTTAGTTTTGTGGTGACTTAAACTTGCTCTCAAAGATGCCATGATGAAACTGCTGTTTTAACACTTAGTGAAATTTCACAAAGTCTGGAATCTGTAATTTCCAGATGCCATGTTTGCTTGTTGTTCTAGGACAAACCATGATAGTTTTGGGGTGACTCTTGATGATTCCTTGTAGTATATATTGTTGGCTATCCATTCATGCTCTCACATGCTTATTTGAGTGGCTGTAGCATATTTAACTTTTGCTCCAAAGTTGCAATAAATTACTGCTGTCAGGATTTTGTTGTCAAGTTCAATATGTCCAAGCTTGTTGCTATTGATCCGTGGCTCCTTTGGGGGTGCACCAATGGACTTATTTGCTGTAGGATGTGTCTAGTTTATGTTCATGCTCTTTGACATGATGTTTGAGTGCTGTAGCTTATTTATCTAGTGCTCCGAAGTTGCTATGTTGCTGTAATTTTCAGCTTTCGCATGTTTATTGTTTTGTGTGTAACTTTTAGCCCGTAGCTCCAATTGCATCAAATCTTATATGAAACTTGATTGATTTTTCGTGTAGATTCATAATATCCTATTGTTATCTTGTTTTGAAGCATTTTTCTTGATCACATATTGTCATGCTCATTGTGCTCCCTTAGTGCATAAGTCATGCATCCATCATTTTTGTGTGCGCATTGCATCTTGTTGATTTGGTGCCTTGTGTGTTTGTGTTGATTCGAGCCAGAAGCTGAGACCGAGTACGAGTACGAGCACGAGGTTACTACCGAGGTTGAGCACGAGGACCCCTCTTACGATCCGATCGACAACTCTTCAGGCAAGATGACCGAACCCGGATACCATTACTATTTTAGCCTATTGCTAGAAGTCTCGATCTATAGTTTTGCCTCGATGACCATGTCTTTCATGTCAGCCTCCTACTTGTAACCATGATCATGTCTAACCACCCTACCTATGCAAACCATTGATTGGCTATACGTAGGCTTCGCTCAGCCCCTCTTATAGCGTTGCTAGTTGCAGGTGAAGTTGAAGATGCTTGCTTCATGTTGAAGTTTTGTTGGGTTATATCACACTATATAAATGCTTAAATATGAAATCATCTATATATTGGCAATGGGTGGAAGGCTAAGCCTTTTGCTTGGTGATTTGTTCCACTCATGCCGCTAGGGACCGTTTAAACCGGTGTTATGTTCCTTGATTATGTGTTCCTCACACGGTTGGGGTTATGGGCCCCCCTCGATAAACCGCTAAGTGCTAAGTCTTTTCCAGCAAGTCCCAACATTGGTACTATTTGCCTAATAACTAAATAACGTGCATAGGGAGTAATTAACCCTCTTTCTTAATTCAACAACCCCGGGCCAGTGCTCCACATGAGTGTTGGTCCGAACTGGGGGTCCTGCAAGGCCACCTCGAGGAAACTCAAGGTCTGGTAAAAACCTGTAGCATCGCCCATCCGGTCGTGGCCTGAGACGAGATACGCGCGGCTACTATCAGGGTGTCGGCACGCCAGCAGGATTTGCTGGATTAGCCTTACCTTAGTTCGGAGTATCTTGAGCACGAGATTCCGAGAACACTCGGGTCTTCCCACCTTTGGAGTTGCGACTCCGCGGATCGTGGGCTTGTCATGGGCCAAGTTGGAACACCCCTGCAGGGTTTTGAACTTTCGAAAGCCGTGCCCGCGGTTATGTGGCAGATGGGAGCTTGTTAATATCCGGTTGTAGAAAACTTGACACCATGTTTCAATACACTACCAGCGTGAGTACCGTGACTGTCATTTTCCGAAAGGGGTTTCGGGAGATGAACACGGTGGGGTTATGTTTGACTGGTTTTAGTTAGGATCACTTAGTGATCATCTCTCGACCGAGGCACCTTCTCTTCTCGCTCTCGTAAACGTAAGCTAGGCTAGTGCTGCTGCAACCACTTGTTCTTATTCTTTCTTCAGTCTTGTTCCACACCCAAGGCATAGATAGTCGTGTTACCCGGGAACGGGATTGCTGAGTCCTCTGTGGCTCACAGTTACTTCGCCACACCAGATGCAGGTCCGATGGTGAGCTATCCAGGTGATGGCACCGAGCTAGACTGGGAGTACGACGAGGAGCGTAGCCGTTACTATGTTCGTTACCCCGATGATCAGTAGTGGAACTTCTACTAGGATTCGATCCGACCTGTGGATTTAAATTATGTTTGGTATCTTGACATTTGGATTTTACCCTTAGATGGGTTGTGCTGTTCATTTGTATGATGATTGAAACATGTAATGAATTTGTGTGACATGGCGATTGTAAGCCAACTATTTTATGTTTTCCATCCCCATCTTTTACATGAGTTGTGCAAAGATACCAAACTTGCGATCATTCCAGCATGGGGTTATGTCTCTAAGTCGTGCCTCGACACGTGGGAGATATAGTCCCATCCTGGGCATTACATTTTTGAGAAAATCACGCACGGGAGACTCGAGAACCATGGAGTAGGGGCACGATGTGCCCACGAGGGTGGGGGCGCCCCCCCCCCCCCCCAGGGCGTGCCCCCTGCCTTGTGGGTCCCTCGTGAGGACCCCGGTGTCCTCCTTCCTCCTATATAAGCCTACATACCCCGAAACCATCAGAACAACAGAGAAAACCGTAGTTCCACCGCCGTAACCTTCTGTTCCCGTGAGATCCCATCTTGGGGCCTATTCGGGAGCTTCGCCGAAGGGGGTATCCATAACGGAGTGCTTCTACATCATTATCATCGCCTCACCACGAGTTGTGAGTAGTTTACCACAGACCTTCGGGTCCATAGCTAGTATCTAGATGGTTTCTTCTCTCTCTATGGATCTCAATACAAAGTTCTCCTCGGTCTTTGAGGAGATCTATTCGATGTAATCTGTTTTTGCGGTGTGTTTGTCGAGATCCGATGAATTGTGGGTTTATGATCAAGATTATCTATGAGAAATATTTGGTTCTTTTCTGAACTCTTTATGGGTGCTCATAATATCCTTGCAGGTCTCTTCGAATTGTTGGTTTGGTTTGGCCTACTAGATCTATAGTTCTTGCAATGGGAGAAGTGCTTGGCTTTGGGTTCAATCTTGCGGTGTCCTTGTTGAGTATAAGGATTTTTAGGAAGTATAGGATAGACTAGGATTTGGTCCTGCCTTGTCTTGTACTCCAAGTTGATCTTTGTACTCCTATACATATGCCCACGGGGCTCAAGCAATACAACAACTATTCCACCAAATCCCTCTCTCCCTTCTAACATGGTATCAGCCTAATCTCGATTCAAACCCTAGTTGCCGCCGCTGCCGCATCCGCGCGCTGCCCCCGGGGTAGTCGGCCTCCATGACCTCCGCTGGCGGCCGCGCCGCCCGTACCTAGGGTTCGTCCGCCGGTCGTGTTGACCGGCTGCCTTATAGAGTCTTTTTCCCGAGCCCTTACTCTAGGTTTTTCTCTCTCTCTCGTCGGTCATCTTAATCGGCGGTTTCTTTTTGGTTTTCCGATCTAAGATCGGTTTGCGTCGCCCGCCGCCGCCGTCGATCTCACGCGCCTCTACTCCAACTTCGGCAGCGACTGGCCGGCTACTTCACCGACCCGATGGCCTCGCGCGACAGGAGGCCCGTCAAGGCCGTCGTCCGCACGCCGGCCCACCCGTCGCCCTGCGCCGGCCGTCACCACCCTGCTTCGACCGGGACACCTTCATCGCCCACCCGGCGGCCTCGCGCCATGCGACGGCCAATCATAGCCGCCGTTCGCGCGTTGGTCCGCCCATCTATCCACACCACTGATGGCTTCTCGCCCCTCGTTGGTTACCCCAAGTGGAAGGTTTGAGATGTAGCATAGCGGCAAATTTCCCTTGGCAAAGATACCAAGGATCGAATCCCGTGAGACTCCGAGGGTCGACAAGAAGGTGTCAATAGCGCCAGAAACTTTTGCTTGACAGGACCTGCACACAGATACAAATAACTTTGCTCCCAACGAGTACAGAGAGGTTGTCAATCCCTCCGGCCTTGTCGTTTACAAAGAATCAAACGCAAGAGATAATAGTGATAGGTATGACTGCAACTAGGAAATAAGAACAGGAAGTAAATAGTGGGTGTGATCAGTGATGGTAATATGGACCGGGGTCCCATGATGTTCACTAGTGATGTCTTTCTCCCAAAAGACGATAAAACAGCTAAGCGAGGTAAACAAATTACAGCTGGGCAATTGACAGGATTATGTGCGCAAACCAATGCTAACTATGTTGTACAGAAAGGTAGAAGCTCAAAAGCATGGGCGGTACGCCAAGGCAAGTAGACCGAAATCCATCTGCATCTACTACTAATCATCCACCTTGAGATATCTATCCAGAACATCTCGCTGGTATTAAGTTGCGAGTCCCACCCAAAGTGTAAACTCAAAGCAACAGACAACTGCATTAAAAGAACTTTGCGTAAAGTAAACAATCCTTGCACCCGCAAGTACAAGCACCGTTGTTTTCCCCCTTGTGGCAACAACACATCCCCTAGACTCATGTTTCTATCACTCAAACTAGTCATCGAGGGGCATGAACCCACAATCAAGCATAATGTTCCCTCTTGGAGTTACTACCTACTACTCGGCCAAAGCAATAAATAGCAACGGAGAACATGCAAGAATTAATCAAGAACATAAATATAAAAGAGGTGAATCAAATATATTAATCACACACAATCTTAACATAATCTCATAATCCATCGGATCCCAGCAAACTCAGCAGAGCAACAGCATAAAGATTACATATGTGCCTCGATCATGTAGGGCAGCTCACGAGGTCTAATCCATGAAGAACAAAGAGGGGAGGAGAACATCACATAGCTACTGGTCATGGACCCATGGTCCAAGGGAGACTACTCACAACTCATCCGGGAAGCGTCCATGGTGGTGGAGAAGCTCCCGTAGGTGGTTCTCCCCTCCGGCAGGGTGCCGGGAAGAGTTCTCCTGGTGCTCCCGATCTTGGAAGCACGGCGGCGGCGGAACAGAGATGAGATCGCGAATAAGGGTTTCGTCCTCGAGGGTTTCGGGACACGAGCAATATATATGCCAAAGGGGGTCACCAGAGGCGGAGGTGGGGCCCCAGGCGCCCCCCTGGCGCGGCCAGGGGTTGGGCCGCGCCGGGTGGTCGCCTGGGCCACCCTAGGCTCCCCTCTGGCCCTGCCTTGGTTTTTCTGGAAGCTCCCGATACGCTGATTTTTCCTGTATTTTTCCCAGAATTTTTAGGGCACTTTTAATATGTGGGAAACCTGAAATAGAAAAACAGCAGAAAACAGGAACTGGCACTGGGGTGCACTGAGTTAATAGGTTAGTCCAAATATGATCAAAAGTGTATGGAAGTGCATAAATATCATAGCAATATCACACAAAAGAGGCATGGAGCAAGCAGAAATTATAGATACGTTTTGGACGTATCAACATCCCCAAGCTTAATTCATGCTCGTCCTCGAGTAGGTAAATGATAACAAGCATAATTTCTGTGGTGACATGCTATCAACCATATAAGAACTTTTAAGTAAAGCAATCAAGGCATGTAATCCAATTCAAGTCATAACAAGCAAGAGTCTATATTAGTATTGTAACAAGCAACATAAGAACATAAAGGTGCAAGAGCTCTCGCTGTCCGTGACTCGAATGTCTCCAAATGGTGTTTGCGTGCAAGAAAGGGGATAGGGATATATGAGAGAGTAAAACATAGTTTTTATATTGTTGAGAACTTAATCTACTAAAGTTTCACACTTGGTCTTCTTTGGAATCTTATCTTGACTCATCCCCAGACCGTCAGCCAGGTACAAGTCAAAATGATCCACTCCCTTTTGATATTTTGAGCACTCATGCAATGGATGAGTGTAAGCAAGAAAGTCGACACTTAGGATGGCAAAGAGAGAAAAATGATAGAGGGGGAAGACAAAAAAGGTGTGAAAGGCTCACATCAATGAGGACAATCATCGGCAAGAGAAAGCCAAATGATAGATATGATGTGAGGAGTAGGGATTGCCATGCAACGGATGCACATATGAGCTAAGGTAAGCTCTCCAATGGAACTAGTGGGGGTGCATCCAACTTGCTTGCTCAAGAAGACCTAGAGCTCTTTTGAGGAGGCTCATCATTGGAATATACAAGCCAAGTTCTATAGTGTAAAGGTCCCCACATAGCTATATGCATAAATGATAATCTCTATGGAGTACAAGGTATAAGATGGAGTACGGGTGTGGATCTCTCAAAAGGAAATAGTAGTGTGCCCCCTTCTCTCTTTTTATTTCTTTTTCTTCTTTTTTTCTTTTTTTTTCTTTTTTTGTGGCCTCAATGGCTCTTTCTATTTATCTCTCATTTGTCCTCTTTGGGATCTTTTGATTTTGTCCTCTTTGGGATCTTTTGATTTGTCCTCTTTGGGATCTTTTCCTCACTTTAGGGGCAACACTCTATGTATTACAAGAAGTATAGAAGATCTTTCACACCTTACAAAAGTACTCAACATAAAGAAAATGAAACTATCATGATGTATGCAAATGTATGCCTCTGCCAGTGTAGCAGGATATGCAATGATACTAGCGCATCATGTAGCAATGATTAGGGCAAGGCCCAACTAGCATGCGGCTCATCGATCAAGCAAAAAGCATGTATGACATGAAGATCAAGTCATGAGAAGATGGATGTTGCATGGCAATGTATCTCGGAAAGGCTATGAAAATGCCTTAATAGGTAGGTATGGTGGCTGTTTTGAGGAAGGATATAATGAGGCTTATGATGACAGAGTGTATCGTGCCAAGGATTTGGATGCACCGGCGAAGTATGCGCCAACTCTCAAGGTGAGAAAGGGCAATGCACGGTACCGAAGAGGCTAGAAAAATATGGTTAGGTGGAAGTGTCAACCTTCGAATACTCACATTAGTCCGAAGAACTCATGCACTTATTATCGGTAACTCTCAATCTAATTAGGAGGTTCACAAAGAGACAAGTACCCCGAGGAGGTGTGTATGGGGGTTTGGTTACCCTTGCGCATCCTCGACCCATGGTACGTGAGTGTACTCTAATATTCGATCCCTCCAAAAATTAGTGATCCATTTAGTAGCTAAAGTTCTCAACTATTTTGTAGGTTTTCGAAAATAAACACGGATTGCCCAAAATACGACATCTATCACTAATAGGCTAAAGCTCTTGACACCAAAAGTTCAGACATTACTCATGGCAATACCTCAAAACTATTGCAAGTTACTACTAAAATTAAATAGCAACTTCAATTACCTACTTTAAGTTAAGACACGCAACTCAGTGCAACAGACAAACTCTCTTAACAAGATAAACATGAAAACTCAAGAAAGTTCAACAACCAACTAAACAAAAGCTCTTTTAAAAAGAAAAGCATGAAAACTAAGAGCTAAACATGACAGTAGCTATGGAAAGACAAAGAACACACACAGCAAAGATAAGCATGAAAATCCTATGTTGTGTTCTAGGTTGAAGTGGAGCGTGTCTCTCTCCCACACAAAGAAAGCTGGGTTCTAACTCGTTATGAACAGCAAGCAAAGCTAAAGAAAACTAAAAAGGAAACTAAGAGCAAGACGCTCCAAGTATAGCACATAACGCATGAAGTGATTAAAATATAGTGGAACGAAAGACGAACTGATAATTGTTGATGGAGAAGGGATGCACGGGGGAATCCCCAAGCTTAGACGCTTGAGTCTTCTTGAATATTTCTTGGGGGTGCACGGGGGCATCCCCAAGCTTGAGCGTTTGACCCTCCTGAATCTTTTTATCATCTTCCCTCGCACACTTGAAAACTCCCTTCATACATAACTCATCATATTCTGATTAGCGAGGTTAGTACCCATAATAAAATAACTTTTCCCTGCTAGAAATAAGGATAATCTTGAAGAGCTACAGTTTCTCAAGATTGCCAAAAGGTTTTTGCAAAGAAAAAGCAAGCTCAAGGTTTGCAAAACGAAGAAAAGGCAAAACAGGACAGAATCTGTGAAAAACAGACCAGCAGGTAGTAAATAATTTTTTCGGGGCACTTCTGCAACTCAAATCAAAAAACTCAGAACAGATGCTCGAAAGCCAATTGTATAGAGCACGCTGTCAAAAAAATTCAGACCAAAAAGATGATCTGGTGATTTTATACGAATTTTTCTGTCCAAGGACAAAATCTGTTTTCTGGACTGCACGTCACAACTTTTGAACTTTCTTGCAATCAGAGGCTAAACTTGGCACAAAGCTGAAAAGAAAAGATACAATGATGATGCTACTGTAGTAACAAACATCAAGACACAACAAAAGTAACATAAAATTTTATTCGTTGTGGGCTGCCTCCCAAAAGCGCTTTCTTTTATGCCTTTAAGCTAGGCATGATGCAAAAAGAGAGGATCAAGTTTTATCAAGAGTAAAAGAATAGCTAGCCCGTGTAACGGACTCAAAAGGCAACTTAATCTTCTTTCTAGGGAAGTGTTCCATCCCTTTCTTGAGAGGAAATTGGAATTTTATATTCCCCTCTTTCATGTCAATGATAGCACCAACGGTGCGAAGAAAAGGACGTCCCAAAATGATTGGACAAGAAGGTTCACATTCAAAATCCATAATAGTAAAATCAACAGGAACATAATTGTCATTGACAATGATAAGAACATCGTTGATCTTCCCCAAAGGTTTCTTTACGGAAGAATCAACAAGACGAACACCAGAAGAACAAGGATCAAAAGGTTTCAATTTAAGCATATCATACATTCTTTTGGGCATAACGGAGGTACCAGCTCCAACATCACATAAAGCATAGCAAGAGAAGTTATTCAACTTAATTTTAATCATAGGATCCCAACCATCTTCTAGCTTTCTAGGTATGGAGGCTTCTACCCTAAGCTTCTCCTCCCTAGCTTTGATGAGAGCATTAGTAATATGCTCTGTGAAGGCAAGGTTAAGTGTGCTAGTGTGGGGGTCTTTAGACATTCTTTGTAAAAAGGTGACAACTTCTGAGAGACTACAATTATCAAAATCAAGGTCACTACTATCAAGTAAAGTGGTAGTGGTGTCCTTTAGGCTCACTTGTTTGGTAGCTTCTATGGTCATAGGAGTTTCTACGGTTGAGGTCATAGCATCACCATTAATAGGTCCAATGGGACTAGGAGTGCATTGGGTGCTAAGAGTTTGGATATCCTCAACAACTTGGATAGTAGCAACAGTGTGGTGGGTAGGAAGGCTCTTAATTCTATCTTCTTCCTCCTTTTCTCTAGCCAACCTTTCTTTAAGTTTAGCCATCATCCTAATGTTTTCATTAATTTGCACTTGAATAGCATTCATAGGAGTGGTCTTCCTCTCCTCAAGAGGAGAAGTTCTAATTTTAAGCAATTCTACCTCATGGGTTAAATTGTCTACCTTCGAAGAGAGGTTATCTAGTTTGTTTAGTTTTTCTTCTACACTCTTATTGAAGGCTTTTTGGGTAGTGATAAAGTCTTTAAGCATAATCTCTAGTTCAGAAGTGGAGTTCTTGGTGTTAGGATAACCATTGTTGTTCCCATAGGAATTAGAGGGGAACGGTCAAGGGTTGCTACCAAAATTACTCCTATAAGCATTGTTATTGAAATTGTTTCTAAAGATAAAGTTCACATCTACTTGATCTTGAGCAATCAAAGAATTTAAAGGAACATCATGAGGATCAATAGAAGATTGCTTGGAAAGTAGAGACATGATCAAGTCAACCTTTTCATTTAGGGCGGAAATCTCCTCGACAGAGTTTACCTTCTTACCTGTTGGAGCGCGTTCGGTGTGCCATTGGGAATAATTGGTCATCATCTCATCGAGAAGCCTCGTGGCAGCACCAAGTGTAGTTGACATAAAGGTTCCTCCCGCGGCCGAATCTAACAAGTTCCGCGAGGTAAAGTTCAAGCCTGCATAAAAAGTTTGGATAACCATCCAAGTAGTCAAACCATGAGTAGGGCAGTTCTTGACAAGAAATTTCATGCATTACCAAGCTTGGGCAACGTGTTCATTATCCAATTGTTTAAAATTCATTATGTTACTCCTTAGTTGGATAATTTTAGCAGGGGGATAATACTTCCCAATAAAGGCATCCTTGCACTTGTCCCAAGAATCTATGCTATTTCTAGGCAAGGATTGGAACCAGATTTTAGCTCCTCCTCTTAAGGAGAAAGGAAAAAGCTTAGGCTTAACAATATCACCATCTATTTCTTGGTACTTTTGCATATCACAGAGTTCAACAAAATTATTTAAATGCAAAGCAGCATCATCTCCAGCACCGGAGAATTGATCTTTCATAACTAGGTTCAGTAAAGCAGGTTTAATTTCATAAGATGGTGCTGAAGTGGCAGGTGTAGTAATAGGCGTGCAGATAAAGTCATTGTTGTTATGACTAGTGAAGTCACACAACTTGGTGTTCTCGGTGGAACCCATAGCAGCAGCAAGCAAGATAACTATTTTTGTGATTTTTGGTAAGGGACACTAAAGCAAAAACTGAAAGGTAAACTAACAAGACTAAAAAGCAAAGATAAAAGATAGCGTGCAACTCCCCTATCTTGAAGAGTGGAGTCCCCGGCGACGGCGCCAGAAACTTGCTTGATGGCTTCTCGCCCCTCGTTGGTTACCCCAAGTGGAAGGTTTGAGATGTAGCGTAGCGGCAAATTTCCCTTGGCAAAGATACCAAGGATCGAATCCCGTGAGACTCCGAGGGTCGACAAGAAGGTGTCAATAGCGCCAGAAACTTTTGCTTGACAGGACCTGCACACAGATACAAATAACTTTGCTCCCAACGAGTACAGAGAGGTTGTCAATCCCTCCGGCCTTGTCGTTTACAAAGGATCAAACGCAAGAGATAATAGTGATAGGTATGACTGCAACTAGGAAATAAGAACAGGAAGTAAATAGCGGGTGTGATCAGTGATGGTAATATGGACCGGGGTCCCATGATGTTCACTAGTGATGTCTCTCTCCCAAAAGACGATAAAACAGCTAAGCGAGGTAAACAAATTACAGCTGGGCAATTGACAGGATTATGTGCGCAAACCAATGCTAACTATGCTGTACAGAAAGGTAGAGGCTCAAAAGCATGGGCGGTACGCCAAGGCAAGTAGACCGAAATCCATCTGCATCTACTACTAATCATCCACCTTGAGATATCTATCCAGAACATCTCGCTGGTATTAAGTTGCGAGTCCCACCCAAAGTGTAAACTCAAAGCAACAGATAACTGCATTAAAAGAATTTTGCATAAAGTAAACAATCCTTGCACCCGCAAGTACAAACACCGTTGTTTTCCCCCTTGTGGCAACAGCACATCCCCTAGACTCATGTTTCTATCACTCAAACTAGTCATCGAGGGGCATGAACCCACAATCAAGCATAACGTTCCCTCTTGGAGTTACTACCTACTACTCGGCCAAAGCAATAAATAGCAACGGAGAACATGCAAGAATTACTCAAGAACATAAATATAAAAGAGGTGAATCAAATATATTACTCACACACAATCTAAACATAATCTCATAATCCATCGGATCCCAGCAAACTCGGCAGAGCAACAGCATAAAGATTACATATGTGCCTCGATCATGTAGGGCAGCTCACGAGGTCTAATCCATGAAGAACAAAGAGGGGAGGAGAACATCACATAGCTACTGGTCATGGACCCATGGTCCAAGGGAGACTACTCACAACTCATTCGGGAAGCGTCCATGGTGGTGGAGAAGCTCCCGGTGGTGGTTCTCCCCTCCGGCAGGGTGCCGGGAAGAGTTCTCCTGGTGCTCCCGATCTTGGAAGCGCGGCGGCGGCGGAACAGAGATGAGATCGTGAAAAAGGGTTTCGTCCTCGAGGGTTTCGGGACGCGAGCAATATATATGCCAAAGGGGGTCATCAGAGGCGGAGGTGGGGCCCCAGGCGCCCCCCTGGCGCGGCCAGGGGTGAGGCCGCGCCGGGTGGCCACCTGGGCCACCCTAGGCTCCCCTCTGGCCCTGCCTTGGTTTTTCTGGAAGCTCCTGATACGCTGACTTTTCCTGTATTTTTCCCGGAATTTTTAGGGCACTTTTAATATGGGGGAAACCTGAAATAGAAAAACAGCAGAAAACAAGAACTGGCACTGGGGTGCACTGAGTTAATAGGTTAGTCCAAATATGATCAAAAGTGTATGGAAGTGCATAAATATCATAGCAATATCACACAAAAGAGGCATGGAGCAAGCATAAATTATAGATACGTTTTGGACGTATCAACCACCCGCCTCCATCGTGTCTACACGGCGGCCCTGCGGTCTACCTCACCGGCCTCGTCTCCAACGGCGTCAGGCTTGTCGACTGTCTCAGCTCGAGCGCCGCTACTACTTTGGTCGCTCGGGCCTCGCTGCCCGTGCGCCAGCGCTGGTTGGCTGCCCGGGTAACAGTCGCACGACGTCCCACGCCGTCTGTCCTCGCCGGCTTCATCTCGGACTCCGTCGCCACCCCGTCTTCACCGAGCGGCGTCCCCGACCTCGTGCACAGTCGGATTGATCACCCGCCCGCCACCGCGATCCGCCACATCTACACCGTGCGACCGACCTGGCCCGTCGGTTCCGCGCGCCTCCGCAGGTCCCGTAAAGATCATCCCGAGTACTGTGCGCCTCTCCATCGATCGAGCATCGGGCTGCCGCTGCGTCACCCCGTCGGGCCGCAGCACCGCCGCCCCGTGGTTCTCCTCGCGGCTGCATCGACTCGTGCTTCACCGCTGCGTCGCCCCCTCGGCCCGTAGCACCGCGATACGCAGTCCCCGCGGCCGTCCCAAGGTCGTCCCCGCGGTTGCACCGACTAGTGAACCGTCGTTGCGTCGCCCCTTCGGACCGCAGCGTCGCGGCCTGCGGTCCCCGCCGCCTTCCCGAGGTCTTCCCGTCGTCGACCTGACCCGCTTGCCGCCGCTGCATCGCCCTTTCGGGCCGTAGCGCCGCGGCCCGCGGTCCACTCTGCCGTCACCGCGCGTCGACTTCCCGTGGCATGCGCTGCGCCATATCCCTTGGCGCAGGAACGTCACCGTCCACGCTGGTCTTCATCACGCTGTCAGGGTTCTTTGCCTACTTCGAGCACCGCCGCCACCCTCCTAACCTAGCCGCCGCCGCCGCCGTCAGGCCAACGCCACCGCCGTCAGGCCAACGCCGCCGCTCTTCTTTGGCCGCTGCCGCCGCTACCTTCGTAGCCGCCGCCATCGCCCGTCCACCTCCTTCGTCTTCGTCCAAGCACCAGCCCGTCGCCAGCGTCGCCGTCATCTACCCCGACCACTTCGTCTACTCCGACCATCGTTGGTGACATCGGCCCCGCGCCGATGGACGCCGCAATCGTCGTCGAGTTCTTCTCTGCTGGCCCCTCCGACTTCTCCGACATGGCGTACGGCTCGTGCAGGTCCCTCGTCTACGCATGCCCGGTGCTGGCAACATCGATGTGTGCCTTCATCCACGACGTGTCCCCGGGCCTGGCAAGCCTGGTCGGCGCTTCGTCAACTTCGTCTTCGTCCGTCTACGCATGCCCGGTGCTGGCAACACCGGTGCGTGCCTTCGTCTACGATGTGTCCCTGGGCTTGGAAAACCCGTCGCGACGCGTCGTCAACGACATATTCTTCCCGACGCACCACTACTACGACACCACAGCGCCCATGCTAACTCGGCGCCCCCTTGCGCCCGCGGCTCCACGGTGACTTCCTCGACACCGGCTACCCCAACTCGACATCGACCACGGCATTCTTCGCACGGCTACCTCGACCACGGCTCCACCACATACGTTCTCGGCTACATCAACAAACGGCACAAAGGGCTACCGCCTGCTTGAGCAACCTCGTCGGTTTTCACTCCAGCCATAACTCCGCGATGCATCGACCGTTACGACTGTGGGGGGTGTCCGTTGGCTTGCCTTCGGATTCTTCTCCAGTCTCATCGTCTGCGTCGCTACCGTTGTGACTGTGGGGGGCTGTTGAGTATAAGGATTATTAGGAAGTATAGGATAGACTAGGATTTGGTCATGCCTTGTCTTGTACTCCAATTTGATCTTTGTACTCCTATACATATGCCCACGGGGCTCAAGCAATACAACAACTATTCCACCACATCCCTCTCTCCCTTCTAACAGTCCTGTCCCAGTGACAGTAGGGGGAACAAGGCACGTATTGTATTGTTGCCATCGAGGATAAAAAGATGGGGTTTATATCATATTGCTTGAGTTTATCCCTCTACATCATGTCATTTTGCTTAAGGTGTTACTCTGTTCTTATGAACTCAATACACTAGATGCATGCTGGATAGCGGTCGATTTGTGGATTAATAGTAGTAGATGCAGGCAGGAGTTGGTCTACTTGTCTCGGACGTGATGCCTATATACAATGATCATGCCTAGATAGTCTCATAATTATTCGCTTTTCTATCAATTGCTCGGCAGTAATTTGTTGACCCACCGTAGAATATCGCTATCATGAGAGAAGCCACTAGAGAACACTATGGCCCCCGAGTCTATTCTCAACATATCAATCTACACTTACTTTACTTTTTCTGCTTTTACTTTCTGTTCTTATAAACAAAAATACCAACAATATAAACTATCATCTCTACCAGATCTCACTTTCGTAAGTGACCGTAAAGGGATTGACAACCCCTTATCGCGTTGGCTGCGAAGTTCTTATTTTTTTGTGCAGGTGCGAGGGACTCGCGCGTGGTCTCCTACTGGATTGATACCTTGGTTCTCAAAAACTAAGGGAAATACTTATGCTACTATGTTGTATCTCCCTTTCCTCTTCGAGGGAATACAACGCAAGCTCGAGAAGTAGCAGGACTACACGTGTCTGCAAGAGAGGTCACACTCTTCCGTGTCTGCTTACGTTATGCATCGTTTAATATGATGACATGCTACTTTATCGTCGTGTTCACCTATTAGACTCCGACTCAGGTCCAAACTTATGTTGAAACTTGAGTTTTTAAATGGTTATGGGGTACATATTGGGGCAGCAATCAGTACTATCTATCTACTATCTGGTTAATCTCGGGTGTCTACTATGAGTTTCATGTTGGGTGCAAACAAACATTAAAGGAGCCATTATCTGTATTTTTAACTAAAGCTATTATCTGCCTGCTATCATTTGTTTTGGGTCTATCCACAGTTTGCTACATTCACTCTGGATTTGTGCATGCACTCCTTACATAATATCACTATGTTTTATTCCTATGCATGTCAGTTATTGTACACAATGAAACTGAACATGTAGAGAAAAGAGACGAGCCTTGTGTGGCAATAAAATTTCATGCAGACGTCGCTCCATGGTGGGCGCAAAGGCTATCCCCCCCCCTCCACCCATTTCAGATCATAATCAAGAGGAAGATAACTGTTCTGAGGGGGATTCAGAAGCAGAAGACCACTCCTATTTACCCCATGAGGTCTTCACTCTAACTTGGCATGCTGATGTTGGTAATATCATGCATATGGTGCCTTGCATTTCTTACTATATACATCAAAGATGTCATCTGCTTAGTTTAGACATGCTTTGTGTCAATGCCATCTGTTTATTTTCTTTATCGTATATGTGAATCGTGCAATGCCATATTGTTTAGCCAGGCATCATATATGTGAATTTTGCAATGCCACCCTGGTTAGCCAGTCATCTTATATGTCAATTATATCATGACATCATTTTTTTATTACGTGTTAAATTTGTCAACAATTTTAGTACATTCAATTACTCTTCCTGTGCATCAGCCATTCGGCACGGTCATGGAAAAATCTAGAGTGGAAACAAGGTCTTCAGAGCAGACAATGCTATCTGACGAAGCGCGTGTCTTGCTGGTTACAGATAGCTCCTAAGAGGAGGATTCAGAGACAGATAACCAGTCCTATCCCCCCC
>LR738710.1:138732271-138777125 GCA_902687465.1 Secale cereale
ATGCTCTAACTTGGTAGGGTTATGTTGCTCATATCGTGTGTATGGTATCTTGCATTGCTATGTCATTTGCTTAGTTTAGACATTATTTGTGTGAATGCCACCTGTTTAGTGTCTAATTACCATATATGTGAATTATGCAATGCCATCTTTTTGCAAGACATTATATATGTGAATTATGCAATGCTATCTTGTTGCAAGACATTATATATGTGAATTATGCAATGCCATGTTGTTTAGCCAAGCGTCATATATGTGAATTATATCATGTCGTCCTTTTTTGTATTTTGCATTGCTTTTGTCGACAATGTTTGTATATTCAACTGCTCTTCCTGTACATCAGCCATTTGAATTTGTGATGGAGAAATCTGGAGCGAAAACAAGGTCTTCAGAAAAGATCGTGCTACATGTCGATGGAGATAGAACCATGGTTGTACTTGCCCAAGAACCAGCCCCACCACACATAACCCAGACTCACGTAGATTGTACCCCTACCCAGTTGGACAGAGAACCAGCTACACCCCTTCTAACCCCAACCCCAGCAGATAGTAACCCGGTTCCCGTGGACACAGCACCATCTCCACCACAGAGCACCCAAACACAAGCAGTTAGTAAGGTAACTACAGTGCCCAAAGCACGAGGACCACCACTCCGAACCCCAAGTCAAAGCTTAAAGCATAAGAAGAACTGTTCTTAGGTCAGGTTCCGTAGCTATGGTTCATACTACTTTGCTCTTGCATCACTGTATTTACTCATACCAACTAATTTCAAATTTGAAGGATGCAATTGAAACTCCAATGGCGCAACAGGTATGTTTTAAACCTGTTTATTTAACGTGTTTGCTGTTGTAACTTGCTCTATGTTGATTTTAGTTTCAATTGAATAAACAATTATGTTCTCATAACATGCACATTACAAGTGTTGTTATTGCTGTGTAGTTTCCCACACTTATATTCTGTCTATGCTACTTTGTCTTAAATAGATATGATTCGAACTGTATCTATCTTGATTTGGCAACATAAACTCGAATGATATAGACCATACAGTGACCATACTACATAGATATATGTTTGTTTCATGCTGTTATCCTGTCCAACTTACTACTGAACTGGTTTACCAAAATGAGTTTCATATACTACATTGTAAACCTATGATGTGTTTGTTTGTTTCTCCTTTAGAACGCGGATAAAATATTGGAGAAGAGTACCCCGTTATGCAATGGTAAAGGAAGTAATGCACATCAGGTTCAAGATAGTGAGACATCCCTGTTGTTCTCCAAGAAATCTGATAAAAACTATATTGAAGACACTGAGACAACCCAAGTCTTGTCTTGATGTAGTGTTCGAGTTACTGGCTACTACTGCTGGCACCAGCTCTTCGAACTCGCTGCCTGAATCAGTTCGGCTTCTTGAGTCTCAACTTCAAGTTGAAAGACATTGATCAGATGTTATGCGACAGGAAGCCGAAGGACTGAGGAAGTCCCTACAGAATTCAGATGCATACTTTTTGTTGCAATAGCAAGTGCTGGAGGATTTAAGCGCCAAACAAGAGAAAGTTAATAAGCTTGCTAAGCATCTTGCCAGCATTATGGGTACCCACGATATTGTTTCTTGAGCTCTTCTGAAGTGGTTTCAGTTCTGGACTTGTTTTGCTACGGCGTTTATATGCTGCTTTGTTCCCTATATTTGCACTTGTGGCGAACTTTGATGCCAAGTGGATGTAATATGTGTAATAGCCATGATAGCCTAGCGTAAGTTGCTTGCTTATTTATTTCTGTTGTCTTGTTTATTTGTTTTCTTGTAGTCAGTGCAGTTCTTTTTCCGCGGTTTGCTAGTGGCCGGAATAACCTATTTTTTAAAACTAGGCCACATTAACAATGGGCTACATATTTACTGTAGTTAACATGGGCCTCCTACGGGACGTAGAAACAATGGGCCTTCTAAGGGCCGTAGAAACAATGGGCCTTCTACGGGGCGTAGACACAATGGGCCTTCTACAGGCCGTATCATCAATGGGCCTTCTACGGGCCGTATGATCGGTTGGCCAAACATGGGCCAATAACAGACCACATTATGGTCGTAAATGGGCTAGAGATGAAATCGTCCATTCATGGGCCGACCATAACGGGCCGTCGTTAATAGGCCGTATTTGATGACGCTATGAAAACGGCCCAACGTATTAACGGGCCACAAACGGACCGACTGTAACCATGGGCTATATTTGGCCCACAAGTAGAAAATGACAGTAACGGGCCGAAAGTAAAATAATGCTGGAAATGAGCCCAATAATAAATGGGCCTTGAGAAGGCCGAAAGATAACATGGGCTGGAAACGGCCCAACGGAATAATGGGCCGTTAATGGGTATAAAGTGATACACTATTCATTACGAGCCAGTTTTACCACGGGCCGTTAATGGGCCGAGGGTTACTAAGGGCCTCATATGGGCCAAAAGACGTCATGGGACATACATGGGCCGGAAGTTAAAACGGGCTGGAATTATATTGGACGGCCCAGATGACGCTACTAGGCCTAATTCGGATAGGCCGTAAACGGGCCCTGGGTTAGCGGGCTGTAAATGGGCTATATGCGAACAGGCCGTTAACAGGCTTGTTTTTTGTATAATGGGTCGTTAATGGGTATAAAGTGATACACTGTTCATTACGGGCCAGTTTTACCACGGGCTGTTAATGGGCCGAGGGTTACTAAGGGCCTCATATGGGCCAAAAGACGTCATGGGCCATACATGGGCCGGAAGTTAAAACAGGCTGGAATTATATTGGACGGCCCAGATGACGCTACTGGGCCTAATTCGGATAGGCCGTAAACGGGCCCTGGATTAGCGGGCTGTAAATGGGCTATATGCGAACAGGCCGTTAACAGGCTTGCAGTGGGCTGGCCCGCCACCCTTTAACCAAATCAAATGGGCTGGCCTTTTCACATGAAAGGGCCTCTGTTGGGTCGTGCCACGTGTCGACGTATCATAGGCGCTTTGGGTCCAGTGAGTGGATGACATCTGTCCCAACGGTGAGCCGACACGTGTTTCCTCGAGCCAATGATGATTTTACACGTGGAAAATCCCCATCGGTCGGGGCTGTTAACGGGTTATCGGATCCAAAACTGGACCCGATAGCTTAACGGCGTTCCGTTACGGTGGATGCCACGTGTCGGTCAACCCTTGACGAAAGCACTTCTGTGACGCGCGATTTATCGTCATGGAAGTGGACACTTCCGTGATGATAATTTTGGTAATGGCATGGAACACTTCAACGACAGCACAGGTATGAATATCTTCATTCTGCCATAAATTTGTCATGGATGTACATGCATGACAAAAAACGTGACCTACTGTGACAAACACGTATCATCATGGAAGTGTATTTTTTTAGTGTTAGGAGAATGATGTGATGGACAAGACCCATCTGTTAGCTTAGCAACTTGATCGTTTTAATTTTACGGCTATTGCTTTCTTCATGACTTATACATGTTCCTATGACTATGAGATTATGCAACTCCCGAATACCGGAGGAACACCTTGTGTGCTATCAAACGTCACAACGTAACTGGGTGATTATAAAGATGCTCTACAGATGTCTCCGAAGGTGTTTGTGGTGTTGGCATACATCAAGAATATGATTTTTCACTCCGAGTGTCGGAGAGGTATCTCTGGGCCATCTCGGTAATACACATCATAATAAGCCTTGCAAGCAAAGACTAATGAGTTAGTCACGAGATGATGTATTATGGAACGAGTAAAGAGACTTGCCAGTAACGAGATTGAACTAGGTATGATAATACCGACGATCGAATCCCGGGCAAGAAACATACCGATGACAAAGGGAACAACGTATGTTGTTATGCGGTTTGACCGATAAAGATCTTCGAAGAATATGTGGGAGCCAATGTGAACATCCAGGTTTCGCTATTGTTATTGACCAGAGATGAGTCTCGGTCATGTCTACATAGTTCTTGAACCCGTAGGGTCCGCACGCTTAACGTTCGATGACAATCGGTATTATGATTTTATGAGTTTTGATGTACCAGAGGTAGTTCGGAGTCCCGGATGAGATCACGGACATGACGAGGTGTCTCAGAATGTCCTAGACATAAAGATTGATATATTGGACGGCTATATTCGGACACCGGAAGTGTTCTGGGTGTTATCGGAGAAAACCCGAGTGCCGAAGGGGTTACCAGGACCCCCTGGGGAATAATGGGCCTTGTGGGAGAGAGAGGAGAGGGCCTAGGGCCGGCCGCGCGCCTCCCCCTTGGGAGTCCAAATTGGACAAGGAGGGGGGCGGTGCCCCCTCTTTCCTCCCTCTCTCCCATCCTTCCTTTGCCCCTCCTAGTAGGACTAAGAAAGGGGAGTCCTAGTCCTCCTAGGAGGAGGATTCCTCCTCTCCTTGGCGTGCCCTAGGGCCGGCCGGCCCTCCCCCTTGCTCCTTTACTAGAGGCTAGGGCGCCACCTGGTGGTGCCTCATGAGGCGGGCATATCCGCACTTATTTTGTCTTCGCGCATTAGGTTCCCATGTTCGGTCCTCGCTCTCACTCATGTACATCAATATAGACGTATGCTATAGCATTTAAGATCTCTTTCTCTTGTAGATGTAACCATATAAAATATTCATCGGAACTGCTGTGCGGACGATTCAATCTGCACGACGGGTACATGACGGGAAATCCAGCCGCCCACTGTAGTTTGAGGAGATGAATGGACGAAGTGATATGCGCTGTCGTCCCGTTTTCGTCCACACAACGTCGTGTGTGTAGTAGCGCTCAATATTCATTACAGCAAATCCTTGGATTTGCCAGCTGAAGAGTGGAGCAGAAAAATAACTTAGTTTAATATTAACTATTTGTTGGTTTGAAGCCAAATTTTAACCATACAAATGAAGAGAAAAGATGAGAAACATAAGAAGACATTCCCGATTTTATTAGTGAGCATTTTCTGGACATAAAAGCCTAGTCGCTCACATTGATAGCCATCATCTTATCCAGAATAGTTTACAAAAGCATAATATTAAGATGCAGTTACAAGAAAACAATCATAAGTATGTCCAAACCAACAAAATCAACGGAATATTTTTTAACGGAACTATATCAAGACTATGCCCAATCTCACCTTTTGTGGCATTTTATCTAGAGTCTTATGGAGGCACTCAGTGTGTACTACAACCTAATCAACTTTGCCTAACATAAGCCTTATTTCTTGCTACAACTTGCCGCTAGCCACCAGGTTCATACGGGAAAATAATGGAAGAAAATAAATCAATAGTCAGGTCAACATAGCTTATGAACTGCAACTAACAGGTGTAATCCCAACAAGAATTAAAATGTGATTTGTAGTTTTATCAATGTTGTGTGATCAGAATTAACTTTGAGCATTGATTTTACCAACAAAATGTGAGTTATATGCCACAAAGAGTATGCCATTGGATGCATATTTCAATGAACTTTCCAATGATATATTTTTTATGACGTATAAATCATATATTGTTGACCAATAAGTCAAAGTTTCACACAAAATACACATCAATAAAATGTATGCAATCTTATCAAAATGTACAGACCAGGAAAGAGAGAACGGAATAACATATAACATATATCCATAACCCATTCTTCAACTGGAAAGAACAAAAATGTGATACTGAAACTGCCAATGAGTGCACTCACCTGAGTCTATCGATGCAACCTCGCTCTCCTTGGTGGCGGCCTCCTTATAGAATGAGGTGTCTATAATTCTGAAGAAAACACTAAAATTCATAGAATGAGGTGTCAATAATTGGCGAACTGACACACACACCTCCAAAATGGTATACTCGTCTAAAAGTATGAACCTTCAACTCATAGAGTTCGTAAAATGTTTCAACTATTATATATGTGAGTGATGAGGATTTTCGTTTTTAACTTTTTATTATTGTGGTATCTCTATCCCAATATCCCTACTAAAGAATAACATATAGGACATTTAGTAGCAGTGCAAAAGTCTGCAACACCAACAATGAAGTGCCTAAACCATGCCCCACTCCAACAAAAAAAGTTTAGCAAGTATTTATGCTTTATCTCTCCACTTCCATTTGCTAATTATAATATAGCCAACAAAAAGTCCAGGGTCAGTTTAGCAGCAAGCACAACCGCACGAATTTGAACCCTAACCTAGGTTTCAACACTTTTGGCTTGCTTATCTAAATAAATTGAAATTACATAGGACCAGAAGTATGCAGATTCTTGAGAGCTAAAACTGATCCACATTTCCATCTCTAGGAATGGAACAATTCAGTTTAGACATCCAACCACAGTTAGGTTCAGGTTCATGCTATTTTACTTGACCAGCAACAGCAAATGGAAGGCCTTCGCCTTAGTGAACTACTTGTACGTATGTCCTCTGACTAAACTAAATAAGATCACCTCGTCGCTATAATATGGTGTCCCATTCTCATCCTTGTATGACCTTTCTCCTCCCAAAATCAAATCTTTCTGAACCAAAACGGAAAGAAATTTGATTCATTTACTTTTAGCAACATGTAACAAAAATAAATTGACAACAAAAAGCCTACTAGATCTTCCTTTGGTGGAATCCGCACTTTCATCTACCCAAAAGGGAGCAATTTTGCACAATAAAGCACACATGCAGCAAGCACTAATACACATGAAGTGAGATCTTCATCCCAAAAAAATAAGTGAAATTAACCTATCATACATATTTGTCCCTTAGTAGAAGTATGTACTACTTAATGCCGAACAGTACAGTTCTGGGAAAAATGAAGGGAAAAGGGAACAAATTTAGAACTGAAGCATATTTAAAATATATTGATAAGAAATAATTTTTGAATATTTTTTATGACCTGATGCAGGGTCATGGGCTTGTTGGTGGATGGATGACGGCGCAAGGGAAGCTGCTTGCTGTATAAAACACACAATAAGCAAAATCAACCTACACATACTTATACAATAGCAGGGGTAAATCAAAAGGCACATATTTAAAGGAATGCTCACTATGATGTTAAATAATCGGTCAAAATTCTATTTTTCTACTATGACATTGTGTACTTGCACATTACTCTGTTATGATAGTGTGCATTTTCAGGCCTACGGGAATTTGCAATAAAATTCCTTTGACAAATCATCAACCTGTCAATCGATATATAAAACTATGAATATCAGAGTCTGTGATGACTATTAGTTAGCAAACATTTTCAATATTCACGGGATACTGGAAGAAGAAAATGCTGACTTGTATAACATTAACAAGTTTCTAGCTGCTCCATGCCTTGTGTGAGTATTTTCTCTGTTCCTAATACTCCTATGGTGAACAACGCCTTGTCCTTGTTCAGCCCAACTGCCAATGACTCAATGTTGTACTACCCCGGCAATTCGATTGATCGTCACACTCTCATCCACAACAAAAGTTGATATCCTGTGGCGCTTGACTACCCTATACGTACACGCTATTAAAGAGGAAAAGGAATCATAATAGATCAACGGCGAAGTGCATCCAATTTGTTCCAATCTTCACCCTCTTCAGCTGATTGCCTGATGTTGAGCACCCGCAGCTCTTGATCGGCCGAGATAGACACCAAAAACTTCTCGCTAGAATCAACATCCGTCGACCATATCTTGATGTGATGGCCACCTTACAATTTGAAGGCAGTGTTGTGTGCCAAGGTCCCAAACCCGGATAACCTTGTCCTTGGGAGCAGGTCACCAGCTTCTTACCTGAATCCAGGAACAAAAAATCAGTTACCTGCAGCAAGAAATCCCCAAATTAGAGTTATTGGGCCACGGTGATGAATGGGGTCATAGAGAGGCATGAAACCATATCCAAACCTGATCACGGTGGACACGGGGTCGGAAGAGGCCAGCATGTGCTACGACATCCAAGAGGTCCTTTTTGTAGGAGGCGAGGATGGCACCGGAGGGAGCGAAGCATAGGGCGGAAGCAGCAGAGCGCTGGCGGTGGAGTGTCACCTCGCAGGGCACGAGGCACGCCCTTCGTTTTGCAGAGATGGCCACGGACAAACGATGCGGTGGTTGGTGGTGATGGCGGGATCCAGTCCGGACAACCGCCTAGCCACCATGCCAACTTCGGTCTGCTCTTCCCGTGACGGCCGTCGTGTCTGCTCCCGTGACACGTCGATCTGCCGTTGGCTGCTGCTACTCCTTCACTGCCGGTCTAACAGATAAATCAGTGAGTTCATAGTAGAACATATTGGTAGAAGTTTATACAAAAATTTAATCAACAACCATGTACACGGCAGACCCTATCACCATATCAACAAGTTCAATTCTGTGTAAATCAATAACAAAGTTGATGTAACCAACCTTTGTACGCATGCTCTATTTGCTGTCTGCAATGTATTTCAACTACTCCCTCCGTCCCAAAATAAGTGTCATGGCTTTAGTTCAAATTTATTCTCAGTACCCAAGCAAGATCTAAATCAACATAGTAGAAGCCATGCTAATTGCCACATTACCATTTTAGAAAAATAAAACAATCACATCCTCTCTGCTTTCCTAATAGAAGTTGGCACATCACACACTAACTTCGATGGCATATGGGTATTCGACCGTCGAAACAGAAAAAAAGATGACACACGAGCAATATTGATCAAGTTGATGATTATATAATCTTAGCTAAGGTAAAATCAGGGCTCCAGAAAACTCATATGATCTTTCTTTGATGGGTGATCGACTGATAGTAGACATTGACATCCACACCCCCAAAAGTGCAAGGCATTATCAGAAGGCGCGACTGCACTTAATGATAGGCATAACACGAGACACAAAATGATACTACAAATATGGGATATGCAAATGTCAATGATCTGAACATAGGCTCTAAGTAAAGAAAGGAACATTAATTCCTGTTTTGCCTCCAGCTCCTTAGAACAATACTTAGTTTTATGTGAGCACTGTTTTTTAACACGTGAGAATCCTTTGACCAAAATGTTGACTACATAAATAAAATTAAACAAGAGCAGTGAGTTTTTCATGATGGCATCAGTAGTGCACACTCGATGTTCTCGTTTTCTTTAAATTCTGATTGTTGGCGAACTGGAGGTAAGAATGCTTGGATGTTGTTGAACTTTCATCAAACACCTTCTAGGCATAGACAGAAAAGAATTTGCACAAATAAATAAAGGAGTTGAAGAGAGATGGTAGGAGGCAAGGGAGGGGGAGATTAGACTGTACGACAGGCAGGGGGCATAGCCAGGTGCGGCACCTCCTCCTTGCCATTGCCGCTTGCACCTCGGGGGTCCGCAGTTGCCCTCTGACGCAGAGAGAGAGAGAGATGTACAGAGAGAGAGGGATGTAGATAGGGGAGAGATCATGGATTGGATTTGGGGACTCACCGAAGACGGCGCCGGCGCGGTGGACCATCGCTGCGGCTTGAGCTCCTCCCGGGGCCGCTGCTGCACGCGTCGAGATGCGTCGTGGAATAAGTCACCACTCCCTTTGCTGCTAGGGCTCGGTGGTGGCCGCTAGCACCACATCGGCAGAGGGGAGACGAGGTAGGCCATTGCTACGGAAGGAGACGGGGTGAGGCAGAGCCATAGGCGGCAGCGACGGCGACGGTGAAGTGGAGGAGTGGTTGCGTGTGGAGCTGGAGAACATGACCCGTGCATTTGCTTTGTGAGGAAGGGAAAAGTAGAGGGAGGTGTTATCTAGCCGCTGCCCAATCGCTTCTCCAAGCATTTTCGTCCCCTAGCGATCTGACTTGGCATAGCCCAGCAAGCGACCCTTCCGCGTACGTTAATGTTTTGGATATACGGGGGCACGGGGCACCCTAGAACACACAAGCAATATTGTTTTAGCCGTGTGCGGTGCCCCCCTCCACAGAAACACACCTCGATCATATCGTTGCACTGCTTAGGCGAAGCCCTGCGCCGGTAGCTTCATCATCACCGTCACCATGTCGTCGTGTTGACGAAACTCTCCTGTGATGCTCAACTGGATCAAGAGCTCATGGGACGTCATCGAGCTAAACGTGTGCTGAACGCGAAGGTGCCGTATGTTCGGTGCTTGGATCGGTTGGATCGCGAAGACGTTCGACTACATCAACCGCGTCATTAGACGCTTCCGTTTTCGATCTACGAGGGTACGTAGAAACACTCTCCCCACTCGATGCTATGCTTCTAGTAGATATATCTTGCGTGATCGTAGGATTTTTTTTGAAATACTATGTTCCCCAACAATATGTTGGCAAGCTGAGTGGCTCTATCATCATGTATGTTGATAGGTACAAGGGAGGATTTGTGATAGCTCACTTTCAGTCCCGTGAAATCAGAAAAGTTCTGCAAAATTCCCGTAACTTGTGATATTTGATGTGGATCGGCGAGCACAATTATTAGAGTATCATCAGCATATTGGATGATAGGATATGACATGTTAGCAAGTTGCTCAATGGGTGTACAGATATGTCCATTATGCCATGCTTGGTTGATCAAGATTTTTAATAATTCTACAACAATGACAAAAAGAAGGGGAGATAGTGGATCTCCTTGTCTGACACCACACTAACATTTGATGGTTTTCCCAGGTACACCATTTAGTATAACTGAAGCAGATGTAGTTGTTAAAGTACTATTTATCCATCTGATATACTTGTCTCCAAAGCCTAGATGCTTAAGCATATATAAAATGGCCTTATGATTGATCTTGTCAAAAGCCTTTTCAAAATCGACATTGAATATAAAAACTACTTCTTGATAAATCAAACAAGCACACATGAGAATATTCACCCCATGATATTGTTCCACAGCAACGGCACTAGAAAAGGGTCTTGATAACCACAAGTATAGGGGATCATTTGTACCCCTTTTCAATAATTAAGTGTGTCGAGCCGAACGAGGAGCTAAAGATAGAATTAATATTTCCTTCAAGTTCTATCGACCACCGATACAACTCTACGCACACTTACATTCGCTTTACCTAGAACAAGAATAAAACTACTTTGTAGTCGTAATAGGATAAATTTTTAAGAATAAAACAAGAAGTACTTAGCCAGATAATAAAAGTTAGTATGTTTTAGTAGATAGCTTTTTGTCACTCTGAGAGAGAAATTGTCAATAGGCAATTGAAGATAACATGATAGATCCTTATCATATGTAATGAGGGAGAGGCATGCGCTAACATACTTTCCGTACGTGGATCATATGCACTTATGATTGGAACTCTAGAAAGCATCTGCAACTACTAAATATCATTAAGGTATAACCTAACCATAGAAATAAGTAACAAGTCCCCTTTACTCCCATACGCGACAACCCCCTTACTCAGGTTTAAGCTTCTGTCACTCTCACAACCCACTATAAGCAAATTTTGAACGTATTGAAACACCCTACAGCGGTAATCCAACACGCTTTCTCGACAAATAGGGCACCATATGACAGCACCATATTAGCATACAACTCATAGCAAACAAGATCATACACAATTAACCCATAGGGCAAAAAGAATCTTGGTGTGGATAATATTATGTTTCATAAAGCACCATGTTTAAGAAGATATTACAGTGAGGAAAATAGGTGTTACACCGCTTCATAGAGGGGGAGAAACTTGGTGGTGATGGCGGTGAAGTTTTTGGTGTAGATCACCGTCACAATGATTCCCCTGGCGGCACTCCGGCGCCATCGAAAGAGAGGGGAAGATAGCCCCCCCCCCCCCTTCTTCTTATTCCTTGGCCTTCCCCTAGACGGGGGGAGACTTACCCCTCTGTTCCATGGCCGACGTGGCTCCCGGAGGGCAGGAGTCCCTCCGAGATTGGATCTCTTTGTGTTTCTCTTCTGATTCTGCATTCTTGTTTTCTGGCCCTTCACCAATTTTTATATTCCAGAGATCCCTAACTCCCGTTGGGCTAAAATTTATAGGGGAATTTTATCTCTAAATTAGCTTTCTTGCAGAGAAAGAAGGGCCCCAACCGACTTACGGGGGAGTCACAAGCTCACACGGCACGCCCTAGGGTAGGGGGCGCATCGTGTGAGGTCATGACTCCCTCGAGCATCGTCTCACGTTGATTCCTTTTCCCAAAAATCACATATGTTCCAAAAAAATATTCATATATTTTTATCGCGTTTGGACTTCGCTTGATATGGATTTTCTGCGAAACAAAAAACATGCAACAAATAGGAACTAGCACTAGGCACTGGATCAATATGTTAGTCCCCAAAAATAATATAAATTGATGCCAAAAGTATGTTAAAGTTGTAGAACATTGGCATGAAACAATAAAAAGTTATAGATACGACGGAGACGTGTCAGCCGTCCTCACCCCTCGTTTTCACACCGTTCCATGTCCCGTCCACTTCAGGTAGCCTGCCTCCTATGTCTCTCTTCTTCTTCGTTTTCTAGGGTTCATGGTAGATAGGTCAATATTGGATAATGTGATCTTCAACAATTTATACAATCAAGCTAGTTGAAATCAAGGATGGCAATAATATTGTAGTATTTCATTTGGCTACATAGTATTGTAGTATTGCACTTGGCCACAATTTATTCACATGCATACATTAGTTGCAGAGTTGCAAACATATGTATATTAACACAATAAAACTTAGAGGTGTTACAGGTTCCAGGACTTGGTGAAAATTACAGGTGTGAACAAGTAACATTGTCAGGCTTACTTCACAATAACATATCATTAGCACAACTGGAATAGACATAGCAGCAAAATTCGTAAGTGGGGTAATCAGTATGATGCGGATGTTGGTACTTTCTACTATTTCAGTGTTGATACTTTGTACACATGATCTTGAGGTTATAGATCATTTCAATGTGGATACTTTGTACTATTTGAACATGTGATTTTTTATGGACATGTTGATCTTGATCTATTGTGTATGTGGTGCCAAAGATGCCAACATATGTCTCCTCTTGTTGCAGGGAAACTCCGAGTGGCCTATGTTTGCCAGAATTTGATTCATTTCCGTTCTGGCAAATTTCAGGCGCTCGATATGTCCTATTTTTAGCAAAGGCCATGCCAAAATTCTCCGTGAATTTTGGCATGACTTGTGCTAGAAAGTTGGACATATCGAGTGCACGTGATTTGCTGGAACGAGAATTAAACAACATTCCGGCAAAATAGGGTACTTTTATGTCATTACTCGATATATGTAACAGGTTGACTTCCAGTCTGTTGGGGCTCCTTGTGCAACTTTCAGAGAGGAATAATCCCAACTATTGTGGTAGGGGTCGCTTCCTCCTCTTCTCCTCGTGATAGACCTTGGTAATGCACGAGGGAATGGGGGATGCGACAATCACCGATGGTCGATATATGAGAGAGGAACAATCCCGACTATTGTCGGGGGGGGGTCACTTCTCCTTCTTTACCGTGTGCTCGACATATTGGTGTAGTGCACTTGGGAAAGAAGGGAGGAGCGACCATCGCAATATCAGGGAGGGAATGCCCACCATATACACCATGTGAGATGCGAGTTTTCAAGGAAGACTCGACCAAATGAAAGTCAACTTGTGCTGAATAATGACCTGTGCGTTGAGTTCCTGCTAATTGTCATCCATTTTTAATTCTTGAATTATGAACACAGGAAATATCTGACGATGATATGATCCAAAAGTAGAATTGCCTCACCGACAACGAGTGTATATGCCACAAGCCTCACCTGGATAACAAGAGGTGCTTCACCCTCACTATGAAGGGGACCTTCGATCATTTTACGGTATGTAACGACGACAAGTATTATGTCATAATTAACCGTGACTTGTGCTTTTTTGCTTTAACGTGTAATTTATGTTTTTTACAATTCGACCAGTGCACCCCCTACTATGCAAGACCGTATGTCTTAGAGAAGCTCAATTTCAAAGATAGGGAGAGTATGGAGACAAACAAAGCTCACCTAATGATGAAACATGGTTTCATTTTTGTGGTTAAGCTGTACAATACATTAAATCACACAAATTTTGGTTGCTCAAATTGGAGAGGACTATGCCAGGCCTACGGATTTCAGGAGGGTATGAAATTAACATTTGATATTTGTCCTAAAGATAATATCGGCATTTGGGTGGATGTGGACAGGATTCCAGTTCTACCTCTATGTGAGTTTGTCAAACAAATTTGTTAACTAGTTTACATTGTTTATTTAAAAATGGATGGTATGCATCCCTACTAAACTTGTTTACTTATGATTGACAACTTATTTTTTTTCTCCAAGAAATACATGGAAGGTTGTAGACAAGACGTACTACTGTTATGGCTCACAGCTAACTTGGGAGAAGAAAAAATTCTCTTGTCTCATTTGTTTATGATGCTGAGACTTTTAAGCTCAATTATGAAATTAGCCAAAATTATAGTGGGTATGTGCCACTAGTCCACCAGTTGAGTGATGGTAATATCAGTGCAAATAGCATGGTAAGATTTTGTACGATTGTGTCACCGGTCCATATTTTGCATATATTCTTCTTCAGTAAACTACATTGCTAACTATGTTACTATTATGTTCCTTAACGGAAGCTCATGAAGGATGTTGTGCCTCAACTTATGTATGCCAAAGGCGAGATGAGTATGATTAGCTTACGTGCAAGTCCATAGGTGGCTTTCCAAAGTGCATACTCGATTTCTCTAACAGATGAAAGCCTCAAAATCGAAGGATGGATAAAAGTAATGGATGTGAGGGGACAACCAATTGTAGACAACATGAATGTGCGCAAACCACAAATTGGAGACAAGTGGATCTCTATTCACCATTTTGGAGATTGAGGGGTTTACCTGGTTTATTCTATTTTACCTGAGAGAGAGAGAGAGGAGTAGGTCCTAGCTAGTACTTGTCATCTGCTAGAATGATAATGTGTTACTCCCTCCGTAAACTAATATAAGAGCGTTTAGAATACTAAAATAGTGATCTAAACGCTCTTATATTAGTTTACAGAGGGAGTATTTACCTATTATGATAACAATTAGTGATCAATTTGTCATGCACTATATTGATGGTGATTCATGACAACAGATGATGAGTTGTTATATGACTACGATGATGAGGAGGAGGAGGCCGTAATATTTGTCATGTGCTAGAATGATGATGAGTTACTATATGACTACGAATGATGAGTTGTTATATGACTATGATGATGATGAGTTGTTATATCATTATTATAATGGCATGTTGTTATATCATTCAGATGGAAGAAACGCGGATTAGATAAAAACTAAAGTGGATGGATTCCTACTAATCCAACTTGGTCATGTGGATCCATCCACTTTAATCTAATCAGTGATTCTTCCACACATCTTCATTGCTATTGTATAAAAAAATTGTATAATGATGTATAAATACAGTATAAATATAAAGAAATGAAATAAACATGAATAGTACTCCCTCCGTCCCAAAATTCTTGTCTTAGATTCATCTAGATAGGAAAGTATCTAACACTAAAACGTGACTAGATACATCCGTATTTAGACAAATCGAAGATAAGAAGAATTTTGGGACGGAGGGAGTAGTAGCAAGGACAAACAATCGGCGCTGCTGCTATTTGATGGCTTTTCGCCCCTCGTTGGTTACCCCAAGTGGAAGGTTTGAGATGCAGTGTAGCGGTAGTTTTCCCTTGGCAAAGATACCAAGTATCGATTTCCCCTGAAACTCCTAGTTCCAACAAGAAGGTGTCAACTGCTAACGGCGCCAGATATTAGCAATCAACGTGGACCTGCACACAGATACAAATAACTTTGCTCCCAACGAGTATAGAGAGGTTGTCAATCCCTCCGGCCTTGTCGTTTACAAAGGATCAAACGCAAGTGATAATAGTGATAGGTATTGCTGCAAATAGTAAGTAAAAGCGTAAAGTAAATAGCGGATGTGATCAATGATGGTAATATGGACCGGGGTCCCATGATGTTCACTAGTGATGTCTCTCTCCCAAAAGACGATAAAACAGCTATGTGAGGTAAACGAATTACAGCTGGGCAATTGACAGAATTATGTGCGCAAACCAATGCTAACTATGTTGCAAGAAAGGTAGAGGTTCAAAGCATGGGCGGTACGCCAAGGTAAGTAGACCAAAATCCATCTTCATCTACTACTAATCATCCATCTTGAGATATCTATCCAGAAAATCTCGCTGGTATTAAGTTGCGAGTCCCACCCATAGTGTAAACTCAAAGCAACAGACAACTGCATTAAAAGAACTTTGCGTAAAGTAAACAATCCTTGCACCCGCGAGCACAAGCACCGTTGTTTTCCCCCTTGTGGCAACAGCACATCCCCTAGACTCATGTTTCTGTCACTCAAGCTAGTCATCGAGGGGCATGAACCCACAATCAAGCATAACGTTCCCTCTTGGAGTCACTACATACTACTTGGCCAAAGCAATAAATAACAACGGAGAACATGCAAGAATTACTTACGAACATAAATATAAAAGAGGTGAATCAAATATATTACTCAAACACAATCTGAACATAATCTCACAATCCATCGGATCCCAGCAAACTCAACATAGCAACAGCATAAGGATTACATATGTGCCTCGATCATGTAGGGCATCTCACGAGGTCTAATTAGTGAAGCACAAGAAGGGGAGGAGAACATCACATAGCTACTGGTCATGGACCCATGGTCCAAGGGAGACTACTCACAACTCATCCGGGAGGCGTCCATGGTGGTGGAGAGGCTCCCGGTGGTGATCCTCCCCTCCGGCAGGGTGCCGGGAAGGGTTCTCCTGGTGCTCCCGATCTTGGAAGCGTGGCGGCGGCGGAACAGAGATGAGATCGCGAAAAAGGGTTCCGTCCTCGAGGGTTTCGGGACGCGTGTTAAATATATGCCAAAGGGGGGCATCAGCGGAGGCCAGGGGGCCCTGGTGCCCCCCGGCGCGGCCAGGAGGGGGGCCGCGCCACCAGGGCGCCTGGAGCCCTGGTGGCCCCCCTCTGGCCCTACTTCGGCCGTGTGGAAGCTTCCGGAACGCTGATTTTTTATATAATTTTTCCGGGATTTTTCTCGCAGTTTTCGTGACGGGAAAACCTGAAATACAAAAACAGCAGAAAACAGAAACTGGCACTGGGGTGCACTGAGTTAATAGGTTAGTCCAAATATGATCAAAAGTGTATGGAAGTGTATAAATATCATAGCAATATCACCCAAAAGAGGCATGGAGCAAGCAGAAATTATAGATACGTTTTGGACGTATCAACATCCCCAAGCTTAATTCCTGCTCGTCCTCGAGTAGGTAAATGATAACAAGAATAATTTCTGTGGTGACATGCTATTAACCATATAAGGACTTTTTATAGTCACATGACAAAAGCTTACTGAGACAATGAATCTGTAGTAATTAAGTTGCCTTATGAGAAAATCACAAAGAACTGAAAGTTTTACAATATGATACTAAAACATCAAATAGATTTGTAATGAGCATGGTGTGCAAATATGATAAAGTGATATCTCGCTTGCCCCCTTTAGTGAAGCAAAACATAAATGCAGGGGCACCTCCAAGGTTTAAGTGATGACTAGATACAATGATTTCAGAATAAACGATATCATAATCATGCAAAAGACAATGCTACTTTGGGACAATGCACATTACACTCAGAATGACAATCATGCTCTTAATAGTTGGTGCTTTAAAAGAAGGTGGAGACTCTCGAACCGTGGCTTTTGTTGGCAAGGTTGAAAACCCGTGGTCGGAAACAAAGACAAAACATGTACCAGAGCTCTTGGTTTTAAAAATAGAAGTTATAATTTTTTTTTAGATTATGCATGTTTCGTCAACGAATGCTAGCAGACAACTCAATCACTTCTTGAGATGGACAAGTTTCGAGGAACGGCTCCCGAATGAGGACGATCACATCCTCTTAATCTCCTTTGTTTATCACTGCCAAAGTTTTCTGATTTCTCATGAACAAAGCGTGAAGGAGGGTTTGTTTGTTATATTAATTTTGAGCCGGGCGCACTCAATGCCAGTTCCTTCTCGTATTATGGGTTTGCACATTAGACATGCAATCCCGGGGTGAAGCTTGTCCAACTTAAAAAGATCATGAATTAACTACTACTTCCTCATGAACTAAAACAGAGGCACAAAATAGGAATGCTTTTTTTTGAATAATTTCGAGATGGTACATGAAAGTCTTCGTTAGGAATGGTAGGTAAATACCATGTATAGGAAGGTATGGTGGACTCATATGGCATAACTGGTTTAAAGGATTTTGGATGCACAAGCAGTCAGTCCGCTTAGTACAGGTGGAGGTTAGCAAAAGACTGGGAGCGACCAACTAAAAGAGCAATGACGGTCATAATCATGCAGAGCGACAAAGCAACATTGAATCAGGCATGGTAGTTATATCGCTACTCAGAAATTAAAGATCATCAAGGCTTGACAGACTTTCTTTACCGTCTTAAATATGCGTGAGCATACGCCAAGTCAATCAAAATAAATTCTTGAAGGAAGATATTACTAAACCATACCACATCATAGACAAACAAATCATGTTGGTACTCCAATAACACATTGGGAACCCCCCAGCTATTTGAGACTAACCATAAGAAAACATGAACTACTAAGCACCATTATGCACGTAGCATTTTTATCATAGACATATCGACCAATGCAACAGAAGCAAACTCTCTTAATAAGATAAGCATGATAACTAAAGAGAGTTCAAGCAACCAACTAAACAGAAGCTCTTTAAAAAGATAAGCATGAAAACTAAGAGCTAAGCATGACAGTAGCTATTGAAAGACAAAGAACACACACAGCAAAGATAGACATGAAAATTCTATGTTATGTTCTAGCCTTCTAGGTTGAAGTAGAGCGTGTTTCTCTCCCACACAAAGAAAGCTGAGTTCCGACTCGTTATGAAAAGCTAAAGAAAACTAAAAAGGAAAACTAAAAAGTAAGATGCTCCAAGCATAGCACATAACACATGAAGTGATAAAAATATAGTGGAACGAAAGACGAACTGATAATGTTGATGGAGAAGGGGATGCACGGGGGCATCCCCAAGCTTGAGCGCTTGACACTCCTGAATCTTTTTATCATCTTCCCTCGCACACTTGAAAACTCCCTTCATACATAACTCATCATAATCTGATTAGCGAGGTTAGTACCCATAATAAAATAATTGTTCCTTGCTAGAAATAAGGATATTCTTGAAGGCCTTCTGTTTCTCAAGATTGCCAAAAGGTTTTTGCAAAGAAAAAGCAAGCTCAAGGTTTGCAAAATGAAGGAAAGGCAAAACAGGACAGAATCTGTGAAAAACAGAACAGCAGGTAGTAAATGATTTTTTCGGGGCACTTCTGCAACTCTAATTAAAAAACTCAAAACAGACGCCCGAAAGACAATTGTATAGAGCACGCTGTCGAAAAAATTCAGACCAAAAAGATGATCTGATGATTTTATACGAATTTTTCTATCCAAGGACAGAATCTGTTTCCTGGACAGCACGTCACAACTTTTGAACTTTCTTGTAATCAGAGGCTACACTTGGCACAAAACTGAAAAGTAAAGATACAATGATGACGCTACTATAGTAACAACATCAAGACACAACAAAAGCAAAATAAAATTTTATTCATGTGGGCTGCCTCCCAAAAGCGCTTTCTTTTATGCCTTTAAGCTAGGCATAATGCATAGAGATCAAGTTGTATCAATTGAACCATCATCAAGATCATCAAAAAGCTCTTCAATAGTACAACTAATCTTAAGAGGGCTTTCAAATAAAGGCCTCATAGAGATACTTCTAGGGAGAAGACCAAAAGGATAAAAGTCAAGGGAAGATTCATTTATAAATTCATCAAAGAGAGGTGTTTCTTCCAAAGTCTTTACAGTTTCAACCCCTTTGGCAATAGATGGATTACTTTTAGAGCAGGGAGCCTTTGGAACGTGAACGAACTTAGGCTCCTTCTTTGCCGGAGTTTCTACCTTTCTGGTTTTGATTGAGGAGAAAGTGGTTCCTAGAGTATCAAAGATTTCCTCAATTTTGTCTATCCTAGAAGAGTCCAAGTCATGGGATTTGATGGTCTCCAAAGTTTTGAAAATTTTATGCATGGAGCTATCAAGCCTATTCAAATTTCCTTGGATTTTACGATCCAACTCGTTTATCTTATTAATGTTTGGCATCTCTAGCTCTATCTTTTCAAGTTTTTTCATAATGTGAGCTAGGGTGATGTCCTCTTGAATGCTAACAACAGGGGGACTTCCAACAAGATTTTCAATAATACTAAGAGACTCCCAAACTGGGGCCTCTAGGAAATTTCCATTGATAGCAGTATCTAGAATAAACCTATTCCAAGAAGTAATTCCAACATAAAAATTTCTAAGCAGGATAGTAGTAGATTGCTTCTTGGTGGCTCTTTTTTGAGAATCATTAATTCTATACCAAGCATCTTTTAGACTTTCCCCACCTCTTTGTTTAAAGGTGAGAACTTCTGCCTCGCCAAAGACAAAAGGACCCGACATAATGACAACTAAAGAATGAGATAACTATTTTTGTGATTTTCGATAAAAGATACTAAAGCAAAACTGAAAGGTAAACTAACAAGACTAAAAGCAAAGGTAAAAGATAGCGTGCAACTCCCCTATCCTGAAGAGTGGAGTCCCCGGCAACGGCGCCAGAAAACTTTGCTTGATGGCTTCTCGCCCCTCGTTGGTTACCCCAGGTGGAAGGTTTGAGATGCAGGGTAGCGGTAGTTTTCCCTTGGCAAAGATACCAAGGATCGATTTCCCCTGAGACTCCTAGTTTCAACAAGAAGGTGTCAACTGCTTATGGCGCCAGATATTAGCAATCAACGTGGACCTGCACACAGATACAAATAACTTTGCTCCCAACGAGTACAGAGAGGTTGTCAATCCCTCCGGCCTTGTCATTTACAAAGGATCAAACGCAGGTGATAATAGTGATAGGTATTGCTGCAAATAGTAAGTAAAAGCGTAAAGTAAATAGCGGATGTGATCAATGATGGTAATATGGACCGGGGTCCCAAGATGTTCACTAGTGATGTCTCTCTCCCAAAAGACGATAAAACAGCTATGTGAGGTAAACGAATTACAGCAGGGCAATTGACAGAATTATGTGCGCAAACCAATGCTAACTATGTTGCAAGAAAGGTAGAGGTTCAAAGCATGGGCGGTACGCCAAGGTAAGTAGACCGAAATCCATCTGCATCTACTACTAATCATCCACCTTGAGATATCTATCCAGAACATCTCGCTGGTATTAAGTTGCGAGTCCCACCCATAGTGTAAACTCAAAGCAACAGACAACTGCATTAAAAGCACTTTGCGTAAAGTAAACAATCCTTGCACCCGCGGGCACAAGCACCGTTGTTTCCCCCCTTGTGGCAACAGCACATCCCCTAGACTCATGTTTCTGTCACTCAAGCTAGTCATCGAGGGGCATGAACCCACAATCAAGCATAACGTTCCCTCTTGGAGTCACTACCTACTACTTGGCCAAAGCAATAAATAACAACGGAGAACATGCAAGAATTACTTACGAACATAAATATAAAAGAGGTGAACCAAATATATTACTCAAACACAATCTGAACATAATCTCACAATCCATCGGATCCCAGCAAACTCAACATAGCAACAGCATAAGGATTACATATGTGCCTCGATCATGTAGGGCAGTGAAGGAAATATGCCCTAGAGGCAATAATAAAGTTGTTATTTATATTTCCTTATATCATGATAAATGTTTATTATTCATGCTAGAATTGTATTAACCGGAAACTTAGTACATGTGTGAATACATAGACAAAACAGAGTGTCCCTAGTATGCCTCTACTAGACTAGCTCGTTGATCAAAGATGGTTATGTTTCCTAACCATAGACATGAGTTGTCATTTGATCAACGGGATCACTTCATTAGGAGAATGATGTGATGGACAAGACCCATCCGTTAGCATAGCACTATGATCGTTTAGTTTTACTGCTATTGCTTTCTTCATGGCTTATACATGTTCCTATGACTATGAGATTATGCAACTCCCGAATACCGTAGGAACACCTTGTGTGCTATCAAACGTCACAACGTAACTGGGTGATCATAAAGATGCTCTACAGGTGTCTCCGAAAGTATTCGTGGTGTTGGCATAGATCAAGATTAGGATTTGTCACTCCGAGTGTCGGAGAGGTATCTCTGGGCCCTCTCGGTAACACACATCACAATAAGCCTTGCAAGCAAAAGACTAATGAGTTAGTCACGAGATGATGTGTTACGGAACGAGTAAAGAGACTTGCCGGTAACGAGATTGAACTAGGTATAGAGATACCGACGATCGAATCTCGGGCAAGTAACATACTGTTTGACAAAAGGAACAATGTATGTTGTTATGCGGTTCTGACCGATAAAAGATCTTCGTAGAATATGTAGGAGCCAATATGAACATCCAGGTTCCGCTATTGGTTATTGACCGGAGATGAGTCTCGGTCATGTCTACATAGGTCTCGAACCCGTAGGGTCCGCACGCTTAACGTTTGATGACGATCGGTATTATGAGTTTATGAGTATTGATGTACCGAAGGTAGTTCGGAGTTCCGGATGAGATCACGGACATGACGAGGAGTCTCGGAATGTCCGAGACATAAAGATTGATATATTGGACGGCTATATTCGGACACCGGAAGTATACCGGAAAAGTTTCGGATTTATCGGGATTGCCGAAGGGGGTTACCGGAACCTCCTACGAAGGGGGATGGTCCATAGTGGGCCTTGTGGAAAGGAGAGAGGCAGCCCATAGGGCTGGCCGGCGCCCCACCTAGTTCCTAGTTGGACTAGGATTGGTGGGAGGCGCCACCTCTTCCTTTTCCTACTCCATCTCTTCCTTCTTTGGTGATTCCTACTAGGAATAGGATTGCAATCCTATTCCTAGTAGGATTCCTTCCCTAGCCGCACCATAGGAGGTTGGCCGGCCCTCCTCCCTTGCTCCTTTATATACGGGGGCAGGGGGGCACCCAAAGACACACAAGTTGAATTGTTTTAGCCGTGTGCGGTGCCCTCCTCCACAGAATCACACCTCGGTCATACCGTCGCGGAGCTTAGGCGAAGCCCTGCGCCGGTGAATACATCATATCCGTCACCACGCCGTCGTGCTGACGAAACTCTCCCGTGAAGCTCAACTGGATCAAGAGCTCGTGGGACGTCATCAAGCTGAACGTGTGCTGAACGCGGAGGTGCAGTACGTTCGGTGCTTGATCGGTTGGATCGCGAAGAAGTTCGACAACATCAACCGCGTCACTTGACGCTTCCGCTCCCGGTCTACGAGGGTACGTAGACACACTCTTCCCTCTCGTTGCTATGCATCTGGTAGATAGATCTTGCGTGATCGTAGGAAATTTTAAAATACTACGTTCCCCAACAGTGGCATCATGAGCCAGGTCTATGCGTAGATGATATGCACGAGTAGAACACAATGAGATTGTGGACGATACTAGTCATACTGCTTACCAGCATGTCATACTTTGCTTCGGCGGTATTGTGAGATGAAGCGGCCCGGACCGACATTACGCGTACGCTTACGCGAGACTGGTTTCACCGTTACGAGCACTCGTTGCTTAAAGGTGACTGGCGGGTGTCTGTCTCTCTCACTTTAGCTGAATCAAGTGTGGCTACGCCCGGTCCTTGTGAAGGTTAAAACAGCACATACTTGACGAAACATCGTTGTGGTTTTGTATGCGTAGGTAAGAACGGTTCTTGCTAAAGCCCGTAGCAGCCATGTAAAACTTGCAACAACAAAGTAGAGGACGTCTAACTTGTTTTTGCAGGGCATGTTGTGATGTGATATGGTCAAGACATGATGAGTTATACGTTTTTGTATGAGATGATCATGTTTTGTAAAGTTATCGGCAACTGGCAGGAGCCATATGGTTGTCGCTTTATTGTATGAAATGCAATCGCCATGTAATTGCTTTACTTTATCACTAAGCGGTAGCGATAGTCGTAGAAGCAATAGTTGGCGAGACGACAACGATGCTACGATGAAGATCAAGGTGTCAAGCCGGTGACGAAGGTGATCATGACGGTGCTTTGGAGATAGAGATCAAAAGCACAAGATGATGATGGCCATATCATGTCACATATTTTGATTGCATGTGATGTTTATCTTATTATGCTTCTTATTTTGCTTAGAACGACGGTAGCATTATAAGATGATCCCTTACTAAATTTCAAGGTATAAGTGTTCTCCCTGAGTATGCACCGTTGCGAAAGTTCGTCGTGCCGAGACACCACGTGATGATCGGGTGTGATAAGCTCTACGTTCAAATATAACGGGTGTAAGCCAGTTTTGCACACGCAGAATACTCGGGTTAAACTTTACGAGCCTAGCATATACAGATATGGCCTCGGAACACTGGAGACCGAAAGGTCGAGCGTGAATCATATAGTAGATATGATCAACATAAGATGTTCACCATTGAAAACTACTCCATCTCACGTGATGATCGGACATGGTTTAGTTGATTTGGATCACGTGATCATTTAGATGACCAGAGGGATGTCTATCTAAGTGGGAGTTCTTTAAATTAATATGATTAATTGAACTTTAATTTATCATGAACTTAGTCCTGGTAGTATTAGCATATCTATGTTGTAGATCAATAGCTCGCGATGTTGCTCCCCGTTTATTAATTGAAAGATGTTAGTAGCAATGATGCGGAATTGTTCCGTGATCTGAGGATTATCCTCATTGCTGCACAGAAGAATTATGTCCTTGATGCACCGCTAGGTGACAGACCTATTGCAGGAGCAGATGTAGACGTTACGAACGTTTTGACAAAAGCTCGATATGATGACTACTTGATAGTTTAAGTGCACCATGCTTTACGGCTTAGAACCGGGACTTCAAAAAACGTTTTGAACGCCACGGAGCATATAAGATGTTCCAAGAGTTGAAATTAGTATTTCATACGCATGCCCGTGCCGAGAGGTATAAGACCTCTGACAGTACTTTGCCTACAAGATGGAGGAGAATAGCTCAACCAGTGAGCATGTGCTCAGATTGTCTGGGTACTACAATTACTTGAATCAATTGGGAGTTATTCTTCCAGATAAAATAGTAATTGACAAAGTTCTCTAGTCACTATCACCAAGTTAGTAGAACTTCGTGATGAACTATAATATGCAAGGGATGACGAAGGTAATTCCCGAGCTCTTCGCGATCCTGAAATCGGCGAAGGTAGAAATCAAGAAAGAGCATCAAGTGTTGATGGTTAATAAGACCACTTGTTTCAAGTAAAGGGCAAAGGGATAGAAGGGGAACTTCAAAAGGAATGACAAGCAAGCTGTCACACCCGTGAAGAAACCCAAAGCTAAACTCAAGCCTGAAACAAGTACTTATACTGCAAAGGAAATGGTCACTAGAAGTGGAACTGCCCTAGATATTTGGCGGATAAGAAGGATGGCAAAGTGAACAAAGGTATATTTGATATAAAGATTATTGATGAGTATTTTACTAGTGTTCATAGCAACCCCTCGGTATTTGATATTGGTTCAGTTGCTAAAGAGTAGTAACTCGAAGTGGGAGTTGCATAATGAACATAAACTAGTTAAAAGGATGAAGTGACGATGTGTATTGGAAGCAGTTCCAAGATTGATATGATCATCATCGCACACTCCCTATACTTTCGGGATTAGTGTTGAACCTAAATAAGTGTTATTTAGTGTTTGTGTTGAGGATGGATATGATTTGATCATGTTTATTGCAATACGGTTATTCATGTAAGTTAGAGAATAATTGTTGTTCTGTCTACATGAATAAAACCTTCTATGGTCATACACCCAATGAAAATGGTTTGTTGGATCTCGATCGTGTGATACACATATTCATAATATTGAAGCCAAAAGATGCAAGGTTAATAATGATAGTGCAACTTATTTGTGGCACTGCCGTTTAGGTCATATTGGTGTAAAACGCATGAAGAAACTCCATAATGATGGACTTTTGGAATCATTTGATTATGAATCATTTGGTGCTTGTGAACCATGCCTCATGGGCAAGATGACTAAAACTCCGTTCTCCGAAACTATGGAGCGAGCAACAGATTTGTTGGAGATCATACATACAGATGTATGTGGACCAATAAGTGTTGAAGCTCGCGGCGGGTATCGTTATTTTCTGACCCTCACTGATGATTTGAGCAGATATGGGTATATCTACTTAATGAAGCACAAGTCTGAAACATTTGAAAAGTTCAAAGAATTTCAGAGTGAAGTGGAGAATCATCGTAACAAGAAAATAAGAGTTCCTACGATATGATCCTAGAGGTAAAATATTTGAGTTAGCGAGTTTTGGCCTTCAGTAGAAACAATGTGAAATAGTTTCACTACTCATGCCACCTGGAACACCACAGTGTAATGGTGTGTCCGAACGTCATAACCGTACTTTATTAGATATGGTACGATCGATGATGTCTCTTACCGATTTGCAACTATCGCTTTTGGGGTTATGCATTAGAGACAGCTACATTCACGTTAAATAGGGCACCATCTAAATCCGTTGATACGACACCTTATGAACTTTGGTTTAACAAGAAACCAAAGTTGTCGTTTCTTTAAGTTTGGGACTGCGATGCTTATGTGAAAAAGTTTCAACATGATAAGCTCGAACCCAAATCGAAAAGGTAAATCTTCATAGGATACCCAAAAGAAACTGTTGGGTACACCTTCTATCACAGATCCGAAGGCAAGATATTCGTTGCTAAGAATGGATCCTTTCTAGAGAAGGAGTTTCTCTCGAAAGAAGTGAGTGGGAGGAAAGTAGAACTTGATGAGGTAATTGTACCTTCTCCCGTATTGGAAAGTAGTACATCACAGGAAATTGTTCCAGTGATTCCTACACCAATTAGTGAGGAAGTTAATGATAATGATCATGAAACTTCGAATCAAGTTTCTGCTGAACGTCGTAGATCAACCAGAGTACGTTCCGCACCAGAGTGGTACGGCAACCCAGTTCTGGAAATCATGTTACTAGACCATGATGAACCTACGAACTATGAGGAAGCGATGATGAGCCCAGATTCCGCAAAATGGCTTGAAGCCATGAAATCTGAGATGGGATCCATGTATGAGAACAAAGTGTGGACTTTGGTTGACTTGCCCAATGATCGGCAAGCCATCGAAAATAAATGGATCTTCAAGAGGAAGACCGACGCAGACGGTAATATTATTGTTTACAAAGCTCGACTTGTTGCGAAAGGTTTTCAACAAGTTCAACGAGTTGACTACGATGAGACTTTCTCACCTGTAGCGATGCTTAAGTCTGTCCGAATCATGTTAGCAATTGCCGCATTTTATGATTATGAAATCTGGCAAATGGATGTCAAAACTGCATTCCTAAATGGATATCTCAAAGAAGAGTTGTATATGATACAACCAGAAGGTTTTGTCGATCCAAAAGGTGCTAACAAATTATGCAAGCTCCAGCGATCCATCTATGGACTGGTGCAAGCATCTCGGAGTTGGAATATACGCTTTGATGAGGTGATCAAAGCATATGGTTTTATACAGACTTTTGGAGAAGCCTGTATTTACAAGAAAGTGAGTGGGAGCTCTGTAGCATTTCTAATAATATATGTAGATGACATATTGTTGATTGGAAATGATATAGAATTTCTGGATAGCATAAAAGGATACTTGAATAAGAATTTTTCAATGAAAGACCTCGGTGAAGCTGCTTATATATTAGGTATCAAGATCTATAGAGATAGATCAAGACGCTTAATTGGACTTCCACAAAGCACATACCTTGATAAGATTTTGAAGAAGTTCAAAATGGATCAGTCAAAGAAAGGGTTCTTGCCTGTTTTACAAGGTATGAAGTTGAGTAAGACCCAAATTGCAATCATAGAACCTGCTTATTCCACATTCTTACAAAGGCTCAGAACAAAGCTAGAATGAGCATCTAAACATTTAGTTTCATGAAACAATACGAAAATATAGATACGTTGAAGATGTATCAGTAGCCCACACTTTTGGCGAGCGGTTCATGAAGGTTTATCTATTTTACAATAAGGCTAATTAGACGCATTGGTGATGGCGCTTACACTTACATTTGGGACAAAAACTGGTTGTCGGGGGAAAACTTACTAGGGTGCTCCACTCAGCATCACTGAACCTCCCAACCGCATTTCAGTTTTAGATTATCTTTTTAGAAGACTCGATTTTAGATATATTCGATGGCCCTTCGCATTCATGGAACCACAAAACAGTTTTGGAGGACATGTGCATTGTGGACGCACAAACCATCTTTAATATTCACTGAGCTTGCAATCATCGGTGGATAGTTGGGCCTGGCACTCTGAATGCTCAGGGTGTTTCTCTATTCGCTCAACCTATAGATTGTTGGCAGATACCAAAAAAAGGAAGATTAGACTGGCTGGGTGAGAGAGCGGCTATCTCTAATACAGGAGGCACCCAAACTCAGTTGGAAGAAGCTAAGGTTGATTATATCCCCACATGTTGATTATACAGGAGACACATAGCTAGCTCAGCTATTATTGAGTGTCAGATGTCAAAGAGTGTGAGCACATTATCGCATATCTAGTGAGAGATACAAGGTTGTGGTTAGCTACTCCGCAAGAATCCATGAATGAGAAGAAATTTGCTAAGATACTTGTCACATTGTGGGCTATCTGATCTGCACGCCGGAAAGCAATGCATGAGTAGATTTTTCAAAGCTTACTGTCCACTATGTGTTTTATCAGTAAATTCCTTGATGACCTTGAACTAGTTTAGTCAAACAAGAAGACTATTCCAGTAAGGGTTTGAGCAGTGTGAAGAAGTGGATCAAGCCTCCTGACTCCTGAGGGGCTGTAAAGAGCAATGTAGACGCATCAGTATCCATGCAAGGAAATGTGGGGTCCCGTTCAACGATTTATGGGGATGACCATGGCAAATTCCTGGGTGCTTTGAAAGGCTTAGTGATCAAGAGATTTCGGAAGCTACATCGTGCAGTGAGGCATTTTCTTTGTCAGCTGATTTGAACATTCAATGACCGCGTGTGGAGACACACCATATGATGACAGTAACTCGCGTAAAGGAAAACTATCTCAGCCCCTCGGCGATGATCATCAAGGAAATCAAGACAAAGGTACACTCTTTTGCAGGGACGGACATAATGCATAAAGGGAGGAAGTCCAACTTTGAAGCATACAATTTGACGAGAGCATCAACATTGCTTCTTGTAGGATGTCATGTTTGGTTAATTAGGCATTTTAACTAAGAGGGGAATGTGAGATACAACGCTCGAGCCAAGGCTCGAACCCTCGTCGGCTATGAGACGCCATCGCACTCTGGCCACGGGGCTAGGAGCCCATCCACAGATTTTGTATTGACAACGTTGTGGAAGTTTCAATAAATGGGTGTGTTTTTATCAAAAAAATGAAAAGGAAAAATCGATGGGTTTCAGCGGGATGACGTGTGGCCGTGATCGTTCCGGCGTGAACGGTTGCGGTTGCGTGGAGAGCCTTGCGACTTTGTGTTGCGGCAATTAGGGGTAACGGCCGCGCGTTATGCGCATTCAATTCGCGTTTACTACTATATAAGTTACCTGGTTAAATTAGATTGGAAGAAATCTCGCCGTTGATATACCCCTTTTTTTTTAGCTAAACCGCTGATACGATACTGTGTGCTAAGAAGTTCGGTTCCAGCAAGTAAAGTGCAAAGCACCAATAATTTACGTGCTAACTCTGCCGGATCTCGCGTACAATTTTGCTCAATCATCCAATACTCGTACATTTACAACCATGCAAACGCATAGCAGCCACCCGGCGGCCATGCACGCATAGTCGCTTCACTTTGCCTGCGTCTCCTTTCTGAAAAAATCAAGATGGCACACTAGTTTCCTCCCCGCTTTACTCGTCTTTTCATCCGTATATTTCGCCTTTTCCGCCGTGGCCACTCGCCGGCGAACCCACGCACGAGACCGACCACAGTGGCCGCGCCGCGCACTCGAGCTGTTAGAAAAATTTGTCTTTAGGAATTAGCATCAATATTAGTAGGATCTTGATCTTATGATTAGAACACCACAACATTAGGCAAAATTCGGAAGCGTTGGTAAGAACCTAAGATAGTTGTGGCCATCGTAGGCGAAGCACCAGTCCCGTGCTTGCATCTTGGGCCGTCCAATAGTGAGGAGACTACCGGGAAGAAGGCGGCATGGACGCTGACAGTAGCAGGATCCTTTTTGTGGATCGGTAGTTAGGAGGTTCTGGGTATTTTTCCCATACTATTCGTGTGTCCAGAGATATACGACCCCTTCTTAATATGAGCATCTCCAACGGCCACACAAAAAAAGCGCGCCCAATAAAATTTATAGCGCGACACTGTAGCACTTTTAGTGCGCCGGGACCAACATTGCTTTAGAGCATCTCCAACAGGCGCGCTAAGCGGCGCGCCCAAAAAAACCATATAGCGCGCGCGCAACGCCTGTTTTGCCGCGGCGCGCAGTGCTGGCTCCAGCAGCAGCGCTATTTTGCAGCGCGCGCGTGCTGCTCCAGCGGTGCCCAAAAAATACAGCGCGCGCACACTTTTTTTTTCATACTAAAATTGCATTAAAATAAAAAGATACAAAGATAGATAGTTCAAACATAGATAAAAAACATAGTTCTAATAAAACATAGATAAAACATAGATAGATAGTTCTAGATAGATAGATATATAGTTCGAAAACATAAAAAAAACTAATCGCTCCAGTCATCATCATCGCCTTCGTTGTTGTCGTCGGAGGAGGTCGACAGCCAAATGTCGAACCAGCGGTCATCTTCATCAGTGAAGATGGATTGGCCGCCGGCATCGCGGATGGCGCTCTGCTGACACGCCAACTCCCTCCGACGACGCCTGTCCTCGCGGCGACGTTCCCAGAACTGATGCTCGGCGACGACGTCCTCCGGGTGGAGGCGGCGCCACTCCGCCATGCGTCGCTCGTCCTCCTGGGCGACGAGGAGGCGGTTCTGCGCCGCCGTGTGCTCCGCACGATCTCGCGTGGTGTGCAGACGAGGCGGCGGGGCGAGCTCCAACGCCTGCTCGAGGGTGCGGGCGTCGTCCAAGTTCATCTGACGACGCGGCCTGCCTAGGCGCCACGCCGCCGCGTCGTACGCCCGGGCGGCCTCGTGCGCCGTCTCGTAGGTGCCGAGGGGGAGCCGGAGATCGCCGGAGCGTATCTCGGCGTAGAAACCGCCGCCGTTCGGGCGCTCGCGGACGCCGCGGTAGCCCGAGGAAGAACGGCGGCGCGGCGGCATGGTGGCGCGTCGGGGGCGGCGGCGGTGCTCCGGTGCGGCGGCGGTGCGCCGGTGCGGCGGTAGGGATCGGCGGGCGCGAGAGAGAGGAGGAGAGAGGGAGAGGGAGAGGTGCAGCGAGGACCGTTCGGGCGCGCGGCGTTTTATAGCGCGCGCGGGGCGCGCCGCCGCAAAAAAGGCGCGCGGGAGGCCGCCGTTTCGCGCGCGCGCGCAAGCGGTTCCCGCGCGCGCGTCTTTCCCGCCGCCGCTGGAGCGCGGTTTTTTTCCCGCGCGCGCGCGCCTTTTTCAGCGCCCGTTGGAGATGCTCTTAGCAGGCGCTCAAAAACGCGCGCCCAAGACAGCACGCAGTGCAAATTGTGAAGCGCGCTCAATCCGGCGCCCAAAATATAGTGCACGCGATGGCGTTTTTCAGCGCGTGCTCAAAATTTTTTTGCGCGCGCACAATTTTACAGCTTCTGTTGAAGCTGTTTGGCGCCCAAAAAAACAACTTTATAGCGCGCGGAGCTTTTTTTGGACGCCTGTTGAAGATGCTCTATATATGAGATGTTGATGGGTCAGAGACCGAAACCAGTCGTTTGAAATTTACGTGGGAGTGAAACTTTCCCTTTCTCTCCATCTGTCATGCCGATTAAATTTCGAACACGAGCTAGCTACGTACCCAGGAATGAGGACCACCACGCACCACCTTGCACCACGCAACGATCGATAAAAACATAAAGCTATCTATGTAGCAAAGCTAGTACTGCTGCAACTTGGCGATCATGTGCACGCTCTTGTGTCATGGCTTTGGACCTAAGAAGAGGAGGAGAGCTCCTTTTGACACTCATTAAGGGCCAGTTCTTTTGCTAGTTTTTTTTTGGCTTTCAAAATAAGTTGTTCCCTACCCAGCTTATTCTAGAAGCCCAACTAAAATTTTCTTTTTAGAAGTCTACTAGTCAATCCTTAACTACTAGGCTTCTAAAAAAAAAATTGGTTCGGCTTTTAGAATAAGCTGGGTAGGGGTAGCTTATTGCAGCTTATTCTAGAAGCTATCAAAAGAACTGGCCCTAACTCGGCCACCGGCCCTCGCGAATGTGACCAGCATGTGATCACCCCTTGTAGCCCTGATTCGTGACATGCTTAAATATTAGGGTTCCACATATCCACCCACGCATAAACAAGAGGAAGATTCACCGATTCACCACAATTGGCGCTCAGTTCAGCAAGAGTATAAGTATATATTATGCGTTTGCAGTCTAGATAGATCGATCGATTTGTTATATCAGGGGAAAGCGGCCTTGCTTTCCGCACAGATTTGAGGTTAAGTGGTTGGCTCCCAAGCGTTCCCTCTTATGCCTCCAATTATTCCAACCCGGCGAGGGCGTGTCGGTTCCTTGTTTATGCATGTAAGCCTAGGTAGGCCACGCAGTTAATTGTTCTTTTGGGCGCCAAAGCATGGGTCACCATGTGTCTTTCCACGCATGGCACGACCATCGATCAAAGGTGGCAACCAATTCGGTCAGGTCCCCCACTTGTAAACCATTGGTAGGTGCAGAAAATCATCGACATATGTAGTACTCCCTCCGTCCCAAAATTATTGTCTTACATTTATCCAAATACGGATGTATATAGTTACACTTTACTGTTAGATACATCCGTATCTAGAAAAATGTAAGACAAGAATTTTGGGACGGAGGGAGTACCAAGGAAATGCTCTGTCGTTGCATCGGACGATCATGTGCCACTGACACTCAAGGCACCGATATTCGGTCACTCGCGGCGACGACATTTTCACGAAAGTGCAGTTTCGGGGGACAAAGAATATAAACTTTACGGTGTCCAAATGCATGAACAGTCAAGTGGATTCCAACTCGTAGCCTGCCTGACCAGTTTTTGCAATGGGGCACTTGCTAAAATCGCTTTACACATAGTGGCAACGTTGTCCGCTAGTGCAGTGTTCTTGCACGTTAAGGCATGGACGGGGCATTTCAAGTACGGGCTAGGCTGCCATAAAGAGGCCTTGTGCTACGTTGTGCGGCCGGCTACGCTTGCTTCTGGTCCAGAGGCGCGGGTGGTTGTGCTTGGCTAGCAATCCGAAGGAGGGTTTTCCAATCATCCATACGGAAGGAGAATCTCCATATGCATGCGGTGATGCCTATGTCGACGTCTCCATATGCCCGTTTGAGTCAAAAGGGTGCGAGAATAAAAGGGCCGGAGTTTGGAAAGAAGCTCATATTCATATACCCTAGCTAGCTAGGGAGCAGCCTACTGTGTCCGATGGACTTGTGTAGGCCAGATTCGGTGACGAGAAGATTTGCTGTCCCCCTACTGTTTCTACTCCGCAAAGAACAGGAGAGCATGATAATCGGTGCTTGCACTGCCTGTCGTCGCAACTTGCAAGCCGGAGTTTGATCGAGCGAGGATCGAATCGGTGCCGATCTACATCAAATTATACTAGTACAGTTTTGTTAGACTTCGTTATGTCTCAGTCGATATTATATGCTTTTAATCCTGCATAAAGATCCATATAAAAAATATGTTTCCATATTTTATTTCTTTTCTTATATACTGTATCACTTGAGACGGTCGACCGAGATCTAGACACATCCACACTAGTAGGTCTGATTGCAAGATCAATTAAGCAAAGGGGGTGCATGTCTGTTTAATCACAGCCAGATAGGTGAAGGTGATGCATCATGCGTGCATGTGTGAGCCAAGGAGTAGTAGTAGTATTCTTGGTCGTGACACGTGATTCGATGCTGCGATCTGCAAACGACCGAGATCGATGGAAGCATGGGCGCAGAGACTGGTCGAGCGCAGGCTGCACCGGCCGATGCATCATGCACTACCGATCCGTCTTCTCGGTAATCGGTCGCATGCTCGATCTGTGGTGGAATTTATTCCGCCACCAGCATGCAGTATGCAAGCATGCAGTTGATCTGCCATGCATTGATCTGAAGGTGCAGGCTTGGCCGTACAGGGGCAAGCAAGCAGGCCGGCCAGCCTTGGTAGTAGAGTACTAGTAGTTCTGACTTCTCACACATGCATACATGATCGGCCCATGCATTTACGAACTGTTGGCGAATCGGTCTGTGCACTGCATACCCATACACATGCACTGTGCACTTCGCATGCCAGCTTCTCCCCTGATTGCATACCATATTTTCTTTTTCCATCACCAACAGTTTCCACGACAAAGTGCTATGCAACATATACATACTAACAATACTAGCATGACAATATCATAACAAGCTAACGATGAAGCAAGCAAATAGAACAAATTTATAGTGCGGGGTGAGAAAAGCTAATGACGGAAGGCTAATTACAAGACCTTGCGAGAAGGATGCAGTAATAGAAACCTTCAAAGCCAAGGCCTAGCAGGAAGGGTCACTGCTCGATATGGATCCTATATATCGATCCCAACACGCATGCATGCATTGTTCTACTAAATAAAACACGAAAGACAACACCAAGTCCAAAAGGGAAACAAGCTAGAGTTGATGCACTAGCTATATAAGTTGCTCGATCTCCTTGTTGAGTTAGAGCTAGAAGGTTGTTGATCGATGAATTAACCCTTCTTTGTCCCGTTGCTCTTCACCAGCTTGCGCAGGAACTCCTTTACCTACATAACATGACCCAAGCCAGGTTACACATATGGAAACAAATTTCCATGTTTATTACAAGACAAGCATCATGCCTAACGTTTCATACACCTAACTGCTAGCTAGCCCTACTACTGCAAGAGTGACCACATTATATAGTAGTTGCCTTAGATAGGTAGGTAGGTAGGTAGCCGTGCTAACTTTAGAAAGCATAAAATGGCTGCACATAAATACGCATCAGCTATTTTACATTCCATATAAATGCGTTTATATATACTACATACATATAGTAGAGTATTGTATACCTCAGCAGGCTCACGTAGAGAGTAGGATGCGCTGGTCTCCTTTGGAAACTTGGTCACAAGGATCCCAATGCCTTGTCCCATGTTGCGCAACATCTATTTTGATATTTATTTTTTGCAAAAGTAAAGAACTTAGTTCATCAGATCAGATTGATAGCACTCATCAGCGCAAAAGACGACAGGTGTACCACGCACTATACCTCGAACGCATCCTCGTCGGTGCGGTCATCCCCGATGTATATCGGGAAAACGTCGCCACGCCCCGCATAGCCTGCGAAGAGAAAATCATCATCAAAACTCCACGTTAGTAGCAAGTAAGTAACAACACATGCATGAAGTAGCAACAACATTTATGCATGCACTATATCTGCTGTCTTTTTTTCCCTCTAAAGAACGGCCTGTGCCCGTCGTTTTCCTTTAAAGAAACCGCCCGGGTTTTCTGTAAATATTTTTATTGGGTTTCTTTTGCCAAGTTTCTAGGGCTATGGTCTTTTCTTGGTCTATCATGCAGTTTCCATGTATGTTCATATCTGTACTGAGATTTTATTGTTTAATGACGATATGCGGTTTCTCTAAAAAAATAAAGAAACCGCACGGTTACGATAATCATGTGTCGTTTTCTTTGCAGGCTACTATGCGGTGCGCGGCGATGTTTTCTAAACAAAACTACGGGCTGCGCCATCGTTTTTAACTAAAGAAGCGGCCACGGTTACAACAATTAAGATGTACTCACCGCAAAAAGAAAAATCATGATGTGTTGTGTAGGAAGAACTCACCGAGCGACTCTAGCAAGAACTTTAGGGCGTTCCCCTTGTGCCACTCGATGGACGGCCGGATCTCCAGGACCTTTCTTCCCTCGGTGAGGCGGAGTTTCGGGTAGTTGTGCAGCACCGCCCTCACCTCCCTGCCCAGAGCATCCCACTCCGCCTCCTCGACGCAGCGGAAGTGCACCGAGAGGCAGAACTTGTTGTTCTCCACCATGGCCCCTGGGATGGACTCCATCTTGGCCGTCAGCTTCTCATACACCTGCAAATCGATTCATCCGGGCCAGACTTGTCAGCAAATCATATTCTATCAGTAGCTAGTAGAAGCAGTGGACTTGAGAGCGAGAAAAAAGGACGCCAAGGTTATTAGCACTCCCTCCGTTCCTAAATATAAGTCCTTTTAGAGGTTTCAAATGAACTACAACATACGGATATATGTAGATATATTTTAGAGTGTAGATTCATTCATTTTGCTTTATATGTAGTTTCTTGTTGAAATCTGTAAAAAGACATATATTTAGGAACGGAGGGAGTAGTTGATTGGGAATATTGTTTGTTGCGTCTCAGAAAGTTTAATTATCTCGATCCCACCGGTGAAAGACAAGGTCAGGTCGTGCATGCCTACCTCCTGGATGTCAGGCAGGAACTCGGTCGCCGGCTGGCACAGAACCTCGTCAGCCTGCGTAGACAAATCCAACAACCACTCGATCACGCAGCTCATAAGGGGTTTAATTACCGTGAACAAAAAATTAGGGCCAAGGAAAAGTCTCTTTCACGACGAAAAGCGGAGACTGTAGAATGAGAGAATAAGTCAAGAAGAAAATTACTAGCAGAAAGGGATATGTCGACTAAGTTAACTAACGTTTGCCTTGTGGTTGGACACTTTGGTAGGCCCCTTGATGTCCATGCCGTGGCTCCCGGCGTAGTACAGCTCCTCCAGTTTCACAAAGTTGAACACCTGCGTACATATTTGCACCACCCCATGAATACAAATACAGTGCTCTTTTTCTATTTTTATTACGTAGGCAAAAAATACTGCAAGGGAGAAGAGGCAACCGAGCAAAGGGTCCCTGCCTTTCTGTGGGCGGAAGTACTAGTGCAAGAAAAAGCTCACAAAAACGCTCGCTATGTACTGCTGTGTGTATAGCGTCTAGGTTCACGCGCGCAGCTAAATGCGGCATGCATGCCATGTCATGTGGACGGTGAAAATCTACGTACAAAAGAGAAACGCGGAAGATTCCGTTTACGGTGCACGCTGGTGAGGTGCAAGGCAAGGGCCCCCCCGGAGGAGAGGGAGAAAAAAACGGGCACCAAGAAAACAACAACAAAAATAAATGCTGCTGCAGCAGCAGCAGCAATAAATGTAGCACTACGGGATATGTTGGCACTGGAATGTACTACTATACCTTGTCTCTGCATCGCCCGCTCACGATGGCCGTCGGGAAATGCTGCGCGACGCCCCTCACCGCCTCCCTCATCTGCGTCAAAGACCCACGTTAATACAGTGCGGGGGAACCTTATGAACAGAGCATGCTCTGCTTCGAACGCGTCGCGGAAAGGAGGCAGAAGATACGGGACGAGGGAGGAAGGAGACTCACCTCTTCAGTCATGACGGCGCGGTCGGGGTCCTCAACGATCGGGGAAAGAGTGCCGTCGTAGTCGAGGAACATGACGATCTGCTTCCCCTCGGCCGCCGCGAGCACGCCCTCGAACCACTCCAATGCTGACGGGTGCTTCTCCTGCGATTCAGGCAAAGATTCGGCTGAGAGAGGGAGGGAAAGAAAGCAAAGCCGTGGCCATGGATGCATGCAAGAAAACTTACGATCCACTCCTCGTGGTCGGCGCCGGCGGGGGACATGGCGTGGCGGGGCGAGGAGGCCTTCATCGAGTCCAGCAGAGACCCGGACATCGAGGGGGCGAGATCCATGCGGCCCAGGGCGGCCTTCCTGCAATCGCGCGCCCTCCGCGGCGGCAACGACGCGAAATGGCGACCCGGCTGCGCCGGCGCCGCTACGGCGGTGACCGCGTCCTCGGCAGCAAAGGCGGCGTGGTTCGTCATGACGAGAGCGCGGACCACCACCAGGGAGAGACCGGAGAAGCGGTGGGAGAAAGCAACAAGGTGCGTGGGCTTCAACGGGAGTAACGGACGAAGAGAAGGAGAAGCTGATGCCGATGGTTGCTGGGGGGGAGTGGAGGAAGGCTGGTTTGATGGTTGGGGGCGGTGGACTCGGCGTCTATATATAGGGGTGTAAGCCTGGCCCACATCTTGGAATTTTTTATGTGAAAATGCCACATTTTAATGCTCGGCAAATACCTTAGGGCAGAGAAGAAGAAATGGTCTGTCCATCGTAATGCCAAGAATTTTGCCCTCCATGTTAATTGTGTTTCACTAAAATTATGTATGCTGCTAAAGTTACAGGGAGACGATATATTTGTCTTGAGATACAAAATCGTGTGACCACACATTTCTTTAACTTGTTTTCGGTGTAATGTCATATCATTTTACATGCCAAATATAATTACTATTACATTTCAAAGAGGGATTTGATTATTATAATTTTGTTGTTCCAAAAATAGTCATACACACTCATGGAATCAAACATGAATATAATTGGTTGCTATCATTTTATATACCAGTACATACGAATTGTTATGGCTAAACATAGAAGTAGGTTGGAGCGACTTCTTTAATGAAAACAGGGAAGGATGCCCATTCTTTTAGAAAGGAAAAAAGGCGGTTATAGAAAGGAAAAAAATATCAAAGATGCGTTTAGGTGCTACTGTTTTATACCAATACTTATGAATTATAGTGGCTAAAAAGACAAGCAGGTTCAAATGGTTTCTGTTATGAAGACCAAAGAGGATCCTCGTAGTTTTGGAAAAATAACAAAGAAGTTGGGTTATCAAGCGACGATTATTAGAAGAAGAAAAAAAACATAAATCGGCGGTTACCAAATGAAGGGAAAGAAAAAGAGCGGCATGTAGGTGATATGTACTATTTTTATACCATTGCGTGTATGACTTGTGATGGCAAATCAGTGGGTTAGGGCGGTTTCTTTAATGTAAAACGGGCAAGATGCCCACAGTTTCTACAAAAATAACAAAAGGCAGGATAAAAGCGACGGTTACTGGTTACTGAAAGAAAAAAAATATAAAAACGACGGTTATTAGAAGCAAGATAAAAGAACGTTCGGGACGGGGCTAGAGCGAACGAAAGCTTTGGTAAGACTGGAACCCGCCCCCACCCGCAACAATTTTAATCCATAGGGTGTACCACCCCGCACAGACGATTTTGTTAGGCGGGCCTTTTGCTAGGCTGCCTGCCCAACATAACTCCCTTTCCACTTTAAATAAAAAAACTTTAAAAATAAATACAAATTTCACAATGACCTATGCATGTAATACCAGGTAGTGTACAAAAAATGAAATGCAAAAATAGTGTATACAAAAAAAATGTCGACTCTATTACAAAATACCAACAAAAACGTGCATTGTAAAATTGCCATGCAAATGCAGAGAGAACAAAACTAGAAGAAATATAATGCCATGATGTAAATCAAAACTAAAAACCACAAAACGTTGTAAGTTTGCCATCATAGTGAGGGAAGTTTTTGAATAGAATATGCCATGTAGTAAAATAACACAAAATATGACCAAAATTACCATGGGAAGTGTTTATTAAAATTTGCCATGATATTTTAATTAAATTTTCCATGCCTTGTATAGGAAATTTTCCATGTATGTAAAATATCACATAATAAATACTCCCTCCGTTCGAAATTACTTGTCGTAGAAATGGATGTATTTAGACGTATTTTAGTTCTAGATACATCCATTTCCGAGACAAGTAATTCCGAACAGAGGGAGTACAAAAATACGATGGTAGATGCTTTTGATAAATTGTCATGGTATTTCAATTAAATTTTATGTGCTTTGTCTAGAAATTTGCCGTAAATGGAAAGTAACACAAATTTACCGTAGCAGATGTATATTAAACTTTTCCATGTTATTTTAATTATATTTTCCATGCTTTGTATAAGAAATTTGCCATGTGTGCAAAATAACACAAATTTACCATGGAAGATGTATATTAAAATTTGCCATGTTATTTCAATTAAAAGTGACATGCGTTGTGTAATATATTTGCCATGTATGAAAAATAACAAAAAAAATCCATAGCAGATGTATATTAAAAAAATCATGGTATTTTTTTTATTATAATTGTGATGCTTTGTGTAAGAAACTTGCCATGTATGTAAAATAACACAAATTACGACTGATATTGCCATAGCAGATGTATATTAAAAATTGCCATGGCATTTGAATTAAATTGCCATGGTCTATATAAGGAATTTTCCATGTATGTAAAATAACACAAATTGTGACTAAAATAAATTCATGGCAGATGTATATAAAAAATCGCCATGGTTTTTATAAGAAAACTGGCATGCATGTAAACAAATAATTATGTTCATCACACATGGAAAAAAACATTTGTTCCACTAGTGGTGTAAGTGGCATAAATTGTGTTGTCGAAAATGCAATTTAATTTACCATGTTATTTAAAACATAAAATTGATGGCAAACGAATTAATTCTCATATGAAAGAATGTCGTTTGCATATGGTAAATTAAAAAATGATGGCAAATTAAGAATATCTGCATTTCTCGTGTGAACATACAACATGCAACGATTTGGACATCACATTTATAAATTGTTGCCAGGGCAACCATAAAAACAAAATGCCATGGTTATTTGAGAATCGGATTTTTCCATGGAAACTAAAAGGCAAGCTGCCATGCTTAGGATTAAAATTTTCCATGATGATAAATTTAGTATAAGTTTGAGATGCTGACAAATATAGTGTAAAAACAACATGATTCACACGAAACGGTTTACAATGAAGCTAAAAAAGAAGCATCATAATGCAATTTTGAACACTGTTTTGCCATGATGCGAAAATACATGCTACATGCTGCCATGATTAAAACTTTAAAAGCATGTTGCGGCAAGTTGGCTCGCGCCGCATTATCCATTGAGTAAGCCTAGAATCGACGTGGCACTGGCCTCCATCGAACTTTAAAAGCTATGGACTCAATGGCAGAAACAACATGCTATGGAGTATTTGACGTGAGATTTATGGTGATTCCAAAATTAAACCCAATAAGAGTCGCGGTAAGGGCGAATAACCGCTCTACACATGTGTCCCCTGCTGTGTCGAACAGATAGAATTACCTCAGATAACACCTCCCGAGTTAAACGTACAGATGGTCGTTTCCTTCCCCACTAAGGGAGAAAAATATCCCCAGATTTACCACGTGCACCGCCCCTTCCTCTCTCACCTCCTTCCCTCCATGGATCGTCGTTTCGGTGTTGGCGGCTCTCGTCAATAAGCACGGCCGCGGCGACGTTGTGAGTCACTGAGGCGGAGGAAGACGGGTGGCGAGATGGATCTGGTCACGCTGGAGTTGGAGCTCGATCGGACAAGCGGTGGCGTGTCGGAGCAGTACTGGTTTGGCCAGCCGGTGCCGTGCAGAGTGCGAAGAGATCGTCGGCGACATGCTGCGGGAACGGGACAGCAGGATTTGCTCCGGGCGGTCCAGGGCATGCCGGTGCCGCTTGTGCGGCCGAACGGCGGCCGTAGCGGCACGGCTGGGGAGAGTTGCGTCTATCAGGTCTTGTAATGGTGGTCAACTGGTCCGAGCAAACCCCTCCGTTCCATAATGTAGTGCCTATAGATTTTTATAAATGTCTAACATTACAAACTTTGACCATGTTTATAGAGAAAAGTATGTACATCTAGAATACCAAATGCACATCACTGGATACATCGTGAGTTCTATTTTCAGAATGTACATGTTTGGTATTGTAGATCTAGACAGTTTTCTCTATACACTTGGTCAAAGTTGGCAAAGTTTGACTTTCACAAAAATCTATAGGCACTACATTTTGGAATGGAGGGAGTACTTGGTAGGCACACAACTTCGGTCCTGCTACTATTTTCTGCACCATTTAGTTTATATAGGAATAAAGACCAAGGACATGATATTACTGGAAATAAATTCCATGTGTCTGATGCTAAAACAACAACAACAGTACCATTTAGTTGAGTCTTAGGATTATCGTCTCTTGTATAAACAATCTGAATGATGGTTTCAGTAGGTAGTTATGAGCTACTGATCTTCACAGAAATCAAATTTTATTAACGAAGGTTGGTTTTGAATTCATCGGCACACACACAAAAAGACTTGTTCAGGATTCAAGAATGTTCTTGTGGAAATTCTTATTACAAGAAAATCGATAAATCATGGAGTGCCTATATCACAACCTCGCCTTTTTGAATTTTGATAATACAAAGGATCAGAAATAGCAATATAGAGGAGCACATGCAATAGAATTTAATCTCAGCAGATAGGGAAGAACATTGCAGTTGTGACCAAAGTTGAAACTATAATCAATACGAGAAGTTCACGGAATAATAAGAAATATTGAACCTTTTAGTGAAGATATTATAGCTTTGCTTTTTGTAGAATCACATGAATCATTGTCAGATTGATGATACTAGCTGTATATATACCATAGAAGTATTGAATTGTATATTTCAAAAAAATCTATTTGTTTCGATTTGGCATTTTGCTGAAGATTCTTAGAATCTAGACTAGCCATCACTGATGAAGCTCCTCTTTGGTGGTCGACAGGAGGAGCACGGGTGCCCGGGACGACAACAACGACAAGGCAAAGAAGACATCGTGGATTCATTGTCCAAGACATATATGGATTGTGCTCCCTGCATTTTCTAATTTGTCCTCGGCTCAGCTTGGTTTCATAAGGTGTGTGTTCCCCACAAATACTTTTGTCTTGATGCTTCATGTGATTTTACATGGATTTTTATTTCCTATTCATTTACAGGTTAGTAAATTGTATACATGTGGTTGGATATTGATCTACAAGATAGTACTGCCTCTGTCCCAATATAAGTGTCTTTGAGTTAGTATAACTTCGTTGTACCGAAGTTATACTAAATAAAAGACACTTATTTCGGAACGCAGGAGTAATTTTATACGTGTGGTTTGGATATTAATTTGTTGGGTATCTTCATAAGAGGTGTATGAATTTGATGTAGAACAGCCATGCCAAAGTTTTTCTAAGATCTGCTATTCTTTGTGAAATTATTATGTATAAGCCTTAGAAGAAACCTGAAAGAGAGATGCAAAGCATGAAAAATGTGACTTACATGCACTGTCGACACGTTAAAAATTACAACAACTTGATTAGTGCGCATTTAATGCGATGCCCAAACAGTGCTGCCTTTTGAAGCATGTTAGGCTTTGATTTCAATCCATGGTTGTGCCCTACCTTCCACCTTGTAAGACTGTCACCTGTCTGTCTGATAATATGGATCTATTACCTTGCTATATCTGATGATTGAACACTTTTTTTGAACTCGTATTAAATGTATCCATATTTTTCGGTTCTTCTAGCCCGAATATGCACGTTCACAACCGCATCAACAAAGCAGGTGCGCAAAGGACCGCACAAAGAGTGCCCTGGACGCGCCTCATCCACTAGTAAAGATATCAAAGCGGCGGTATGGCGGTACGCGGGGCTCACTGGTCGGTGGGTCGGTTGCGAGCGACAAATGTGCCTCCGACCTAACAGTCCACGTTGTCAAACAAAAAAATCAAAAATAAAAATAAAAGCACCTGGCACGCGCCGGGCCCGACGCACCTGCCACGAGTTCCTCGGTGCCGCGGGCGCGAGGCCGGGCCCTGGTACTGCTATAGCCTGGTTGAACTGGTCTGATTCGATCGCTTGACCCTGACCGCCATGTGGGGGCCGGCCGCAGCCGTACGGTGACCTTCTTGTTTGCTCGCCTGCTGCTGCAGGAGCGGCCGGCTTTGAAATGTCTGCCTCTCACGAATTATGCTTTCTTTTCCGTCCCACTGTATATTTCTTTGTACCGGGCCGAGATCTTCGACGCGAGCGCGGGCGAGCGGTTTTGCTTAGCATTTTCTGCACGGTTTGCGGTGCCTTTTGGTAGTCTAGTAGTGGTGGCGCTGGCTTTCCCCGCGCCACACAAGTTCTCCAAACTTTCTAGGGATCGATACGATAATACCTGCGGCGGTAGCTACTGCCCCCTGGAAACATCGACTGTCTCTATGGGCTGCTTGCAAGCGCCCTGTCACTGGTGCGTGGCATCTACCCACTAATAACATGTATGATTGCTAATCAAAGCATGCATGCATTGCTAGGGTGACTCGTGATGGAGGCCTTAAGGTGTTGTCACTTCCAGGAAAAGATGAAGAATGGAATACCTTGATTAGCACTATTTATTTTTCTTTTGTTTTTAACGTTATACAAGTCAGAAGTTATTTCTTGCATTGCTAAACTTCTACGCACCTCGTGGCTACTGATGTTAAATAATCACTCATCATTCGGCATTTTGGTAGTCCAGACTTTCTAAGCGCATAGGGTGGAGTACATGTATAGAAGTTTCACGAGCATTTCGCAGGCATTATTCAAGTGACATCGGTTCCGAAGATTCTCTCGTCAAAGTTGCACTGCTGATTAATCGGGTCGTCAGCTCCCACGCACACCAAACACAGCACAATGCATATAAATGCATGTACGTCCAGGGGCCGTGCCAAAACGTTAGAATCGCATGTGAAGTTACATTAGCATCTACAGCAGTGATAGACAAATCCGTTCTCTCAAACGCCCATGGACGCGTCCGGGCATGTCCACGGATACTAACCAGGCGCGCCTCATATTTTTCTCCCCATATTCGCGTATTTCATATCCGGCATTCTATATTCATATTAGAGTATTTAACCAAAAACTACCACAATTCATGAAACCGTGCCTACAAACTATCACTTTACGATTTTGTCTCGAAAACTACCACTTTTTTGCTAATCTGTGACAAAAAACTACCATGTGGGTAAATCAACCGATTCATCCATTTTAAATGTGTTTATGATAAACGTGGTCCGCATGTAAGTGCTGCTCGCCAGCGCGGGGGGGGGGG
>LR738710.1:138777468-138791990 GCA_902687465.1 Secale cereale
AGGAGCTGCTGCTCGCCGACCCAGGGGGTGCGCGGCGAAGCCGCTGCTTGTCGTCGGCTGGGGGGTGCGCGGTGGAGCTGCCCGTGCTCGCCGGCACAATGCGAGGGGGAGCTGCTGTTGGTCGACGGTGCAGGGAAGGGAGCGGGGCATTGACTTACGATGCCATGTCAGCACTTACATGCGGGCCAGGTCTATCATAAACGCGTTTAAAATGGATGAATCGGTTGATTTATACACATGGTAGTTTTAGTCATAGATTAGCAAAAAAGTGGTAGTTTTCGGGACAAAATCGTAAAGTGATAGTTTGTAGGCACGGTTAACATGAACTGTAGTAGTGTTTGGTTAAATACTATTCATATTACGCATGCAACGCGATGAACTACTCCACGTGATCAAAGAACGTACAAAAAAATGACATTAAGTGGACAATGAAATGCACAAACCCACTGTACATCATCCAAAAGATCACCGCGGTTCATTGCCGGACAAGTTCAACTACCTAAAACGGTAATTAAGCATACAAGGGAGCTTCTTCACCACTTCATCGTCGGGCCTTTCCCTTTCCGGTCACTGGCGTATTTGTAGGCATCGGCGGCTCATGGAGGGTCTTAGTCTCCGGAGGAGGTGGAGCTACCGTCGGAATCGAAGCCGGAGCTGGACATTGCGCCAGGGTGAGTCGGAATCGAAGAGGAAAGAGGAGAGGCCGGAGCGATGGAGGGGAGTGAGTGAGCTAGGGTTCCGAACGAGGAGCCGGATGGTTTTTTTATGCAGCAGTGGTGTCAGTGATGGGCCGGGCCTGTCAGCTCTGAAGTGATGGTACCGCCTGGGCACGCTCGGGCTGCCCCTTATTCGTTTCATATTTTGGCTGGATATGAGGGGTGCCGGACAGTCGGGACGTTTGGGAACGGTTTGATGCGCCCGTTTTTGTGACCGGTCAGTGACCGAATAGACCATCTAGACATTTAAGATCCGTTTGGAGTACCCGGCAGCAGATGCTTTTATATGTCGGCATTTCCTCTAGTTGGCCACACGGCCGGGGTGGTCCACGTCCACACGTACTCTTTTGTATTGCAGCGCGCTCGGAGAGGACTCTCTAAAGTCGTCCAAGTCTACTGACTCACTCCACATGAATCCGACCATATGCTTGCTTGCGAATGTACTAGTGACAAGTTTACCTCTTGATTTGCTTTTTACAAGTTCTTTCCCTGAAACAGCGAAAGCACATATGAATGGAGTAATACTAACTAGCAGAGCTTGAAGGATCGTCAGTTTCATACTGTATATACGTGCACGTACAGCTGCCAAGACCCCGACCCGGCTAACCGTATCGTAACAGAAAATCTTTGTCGTTGATCATGAGCAAGGTGCATTGATGAGATCAGCTAGGCAACACCTGGAACTGCACGATCGTGTGAGTCCATGCACACATGTGTCGTCGTCGATCGACACGCACTGGAGAGATCTGATGAACAGCTGGCTTGCACGCCAATATCGCATTCTTTCTTTCTTGGCCTACAAGTAGTATGAATCGACCAAACAGTGTGTTTTTATTGCCAACTTGGATCGAACCAGCACGGAAAACAAATGTAGTGGGTGTATATTCCTTGTGGGCCTACAAGATTCTTGACAGCGCATGCCTTGTGCTTGCGCGCCTCCTCTCGGTTGCCGGCAAGATTCCACTCCATCCGTTTTCAAATATTTATCATTCGATATTTCAACAAGTGACTACATACGAATTAAAATGGGCGAATCTACACTCTAAAATATGTGTTCATACATCCGTATGTTATAGTCTATTTAAAATGTCTAGAAAAACAAATACTTGGAAACATAGTGAGTAGGCTGCAAGGAAAAGTGCTATCAGTGCATGCATGCAGTGGCTAGCATGAAAACCAAGGATAGGCTCAAAACATCAAGTTTCTAAGCCTTATTAGCAAGTGCATCCAAATTTACATGTAAAACATCTCAATATAATTGCCAAGTACTCCCTCTGTCCCAAAATTATTGTCTTAGATTTGTTTAAATATGGATGTATCTAGTCACGTTTTAGTATTAGATACTTCCGTGTCTAGACAAATTTAAGATAAGAATTTTGGGACGGAGATGTACAGTAACTTCTTTAGCCGAAATAAGATTTTTGAAGGGTAGGCTTAAGCCTATTACCCCTAGAATCGCCACTGCATGCACGCATGCGCAAGGCAAAACAATGCATGCACGCTTCAAGGTCCTGAGTGTACTTTTGACGTAAACTATTAGTATCACCCATTGTTCTATGCCGGGGAGGTCAAAGCCGCCGTACGCATGTTAGCCAACCTCACAAGCCATCGCCATGTAGGCAAACCGCCGCCCGGGGAGGAGAAAGTGGCATAGTTCTTCGTTCAAACGGGCATCTAGAAATATTCTCCATGATTATATAAATAAACCTCCCTCGTCTCAGAAAAAAGAAGAAGAGAAAATGAAACTACAGCAAGAGAGGTAATCCGTGACATCATTACACTACTAAAATTTGTTGGTTTTGTTTAACCCCAACTCCCCAAGCACCATGTAGCTTTACTCAGTTGGCAATCTCTTCCTTCTCACACATGTATACAACCATGTAATACTAGCTAGCTTAGCTAGGTATATAAAGAAGACAAAGATATCTTTCTGAAGCGTAGAGGACACACCCACTGAGAAAACGCACACACTAAACGAGTCTCGAGAGCTCGAGATCGACGGGGGAGCAGCACCGTCCAATACAGCTAGCTAGCTAGCTAGCTACCCGTCACCGTCCACACGTACGTGATGACTCATGAGTCATGACAGGAACTGAATACAAACTAGTACTGCGTGCTGTGTTGGTACGTAGCGCATGCATTTAGTCACCCAGGTAGGTGACGAGGAAAGTACTCGGTTCACTTCTTCGGCCAGATCTTGAAGTTTCATTTGTATATTCACCGAAGCAACAACTGTCATCGTAATGTTGCTCTATGCACGTATTGCTGATCTGTCAGAGATTTGAAAACTGATACATAATGCCGTATCTAATTTATCTTTGACGTTGCGAATCTTGACAATTAACATGACGACAATAACAATGCTGTCTTGTTCGGGGAGAGGAGGGGTGCCCCTTCCCCTGGACGACACATCATGCATGGGTAGCTAAGAGCAACTATAGCCGGATGCCTCAAACCATCACTCATACGTCCGCGGATGCGTTCCGTCAGTGACTGAAACAAAAGGAAAAATCGTGGCCCAACCGGACCCCTCATATCATCCCTATATGTCCGGGCTGTCCGCGAACCCTCATATCCATCTCAAATATGAAGAGGATATGAGGGCTCGCGGATGTGCCCGGATGCGTCCGGACATTCCACCATGCAGGACACGGCCCCACCCCGGACCACATTTTCTCTTTTTATTCATTCTTTTATTTCACTCTCTTCACCTCCATCAATCACGTGCAAGTAACCAGACATATGAAGAAGAATGAGAAGTGTGGTTGCATGAACAGATAAATAGGGGCTCAAAACGGACACGTCCGGTCACAGATGGGACGCGTCCGCGGTCGTTTAAGGGGTGCTACGTCTGGCTGTAGATGCTCTAAGACAACGGGTCAAGGAGGAGAGAGACAAAAGCAACACGCGGAATTTTTTGAGGAAGAAGAAGCTCACCTTTCTCACAAACCTTGCAGTTCTTCAAACAAAGTTAAAAAGAACACATACATGTATGGAGACATGGCTCGACCACTTGTCGTGGGCCGTTGTGTCACCTAAGGCCCTCCATATGCTCCACCTCGTACAGATGCTAGGTTGTCAACTAAACAAAAAATATGATGTGCCATGCTAGTTAAGAAAAGAGAGAGTAGTATGATGACCCCTGAAAGAAACGATGCTAAACATGTTACCTAGGTGAAAGTACAATTCTGAGTCTACAACTAATTAAATGCAGGAAGCTTAGCATCTACTCACTCCGTCCGAAAATACTTGTCATCAAAATGAATAAAAGGGGATGTATCTAGAAATGGATAAAAAGGGATGTATCTAAAACTAAATTACATCTAGATACATCCCCTTTTATTCATTTTGATGACAAGTATTTCCGGACGGAGCGAGTATGCATCAAGGACTTGAATTGCTAAGGCATTTAAAATAATTAGCACCTCATTTAAGCACCGTTGTGTTGGAAGAGATCTAATTCTTGATTTGTGCATGATCGACTCGAGGTAGTAATATAGTGAGGCCCAGCTTGGATCCAAGGGATTTATTTTAGTCTGACTAAAAATAATATTTTTAAGAGGCTAAACTTCCAAGCACCCCTGACTAAAGAGGGGCTAAAACTAGTCTTGAGACTAATTTTTTTAGTCAGGGTACCCCTACTAAAATGTGGATTAGTCCACTCTCTCCTCATTTAACTACTCTCCTTTAACACATGCGAGTTCTGGATTGGATGGTTTGAAGGATAATAAATGCTCATTAACTTGATTTTAGTCTCTTTAGTATTTGAATCCAAGCCTGGGTGAGGCTAACAAATTTTATTTCCACCACTTTTAGTCTTGAGACTAAAACGTAGTATCAAGCATCCTTTGAGCATCGCAAGAAGTAGTTTATTGGAAGGACACGACGGTAAGCGAGGCGAGAAACCAGGAGAAGGGAGACACTTGTATGGCGCGGAAGCCCGGGGCCCATTGTTTAGGGATCCCCAAAAGAAGGTCGTACGCTCTCCTTTGCAAGTTGATTGACTTGATGCACTTGCATCTGTACCCAAAAGCATCCGAATATTCCCGTGTCCCAGGACGAGTCCAAGGGAAAACATTCCGGTCGAGCTCGGGGGACGCGGTCGCATGCATGTGAGGCGATCCTTCGTGTAGCCTGGATCCTAGACCGTCAGCAGAGAAGAGAGAAGGACCGGAGTCCATGCATGGGCCGGGCGGGTCAAAAAGGAGAGCATGTACCACTGTCCGGATCGATAATTACCATGCATTGTGCTAGTACGTCTCCGCGTGTCAGGTGCGCACATGCATGGTGCACGGCGCACCGCCGCCCGGGGCGTCGATGAACGTAGGGAGCCACATGCAAGGTTGATAGTGCTGTTGAACGTAGGAAAGTAGCTACCTAGTACTGTAGTTGGTACGTATTTTGGCTCGATCAGGTTGTGAGGCCAGCTAGCGGCGAGGCGGGCAGGCCGGCCGGCACGCGGCCGCGCGCCCATGCATGCACTGGCTTGTGGTTGTGGGTGAGCGTCTAGCGCGCCGGTAGTAGAGTAGAGTGTAGGGATAGTACTATCTCTGTCTAAATGAATAAGTCATTCAGTACTACTATAGTATGTAGGTACTCGCGGTTGCCGATCGGCTCGCAATGCTAGGGGTCGGCGCGTCCGCGTCCATGATAGGCCGAGAGGACGAACCGAAAGCGCGCGTGCATGGCACGACGACTCGCGCGCCATGCGAGACGGCTACACGTCGAAGGAGCGACGCGAAGTGCACGCGCCCATGCCCCTGGTTAGTGGCCGGTGCTTCAGTTCAGTGGTAGGGGGTCGCGGTCGGTCGGCGGGTGGAAAATGCACCTACTTGGCTCGAACGCACGGCAGGACGAGGCAGCAAGCAGCAGGCTCCTGGAGGTCACACGTGCCTACTGTCAGTGGAGGCATCCCGACGTGGAGGCGCGTGAGGACGGCGGGGCTGGGTCCGCGTGGGGCATCGGCTAGGCGGCATACCGGACGACGCAGCTGGTGCCGTTGCCCACAGACTGGGACTGTTCTGTAGACTGAAGACTGTAGCGCTGTCCCTGCATGTCCATGGACTGGCACTGCCTGCCCTAGCCCCTAGGCCGATCTCAACGGTTTTTAACCGCCGTATTTAAGTGTCGCAGAACTTAAAAACATGGCACTTAAGAGGGGATGGAAGAGACAAAGGATGTGGAGGACCTTGGTCTGTGGACTCGTTCGGTGGGGCAGTAGTTGACACCTGAGTACTTGACAGCATCACGTGCACCAAATAATCGTCACAATCTTATTTTTTCTTCTTAAAATAAACAGCAAGAGCATGAGCTTTGCCTGATATAGTTTCATAAAACGACGGAGATAATTTCTTTTGTTTAGACAAGAGCAGCAAATCAACGAAAATTATGTGTGAGGAGGTTAGTTGCACAAGGTGCCTTTATCCTCTTCTATGTTTGTGGTACAGTTGGGTAATACTCCCTCCGTCCGAAAATACTTATCATCAAAATTTATAAAAAGGGATGTATCTAGATGTATTTTAGTTCTAGATACATCCCTTTTTATCCATATTGATGACAAGTGTTTTCGGACGAAGGGAGTATATGGTTCAGGCCGGCGTAAGCCCGCCGTAGACGAGGCAAAAATAAAATAAAATTGCACAAGGTGTACTTTACCGGCTTCTCCGTTGATCTCTTGCACCAAAACAGCCCGGCCATGCATTCAGGGGCGGAGCCAGGATTTAATCATAGAAGGGCGAAGATGATCGCGCATAGAAACTACCACAAGTATAAGCCAAATCTTGAATAACAGCATATGCTTTTGCAACTGAAGAAAACCATAATTTTATCTGCTTAAATGGAACTCAGCATCCACCAAGCTAATCAAATAAGTCAATAATCTCAGCAGCCATGAATTGTGCAACTATTTTCTTCCCAATATAGGCAATCATGGTCGAAGAAACTATACTTTGAAAATGTGTATTGCAAGTTCCTAAGCTAAAACGAAATTTATTGGCAGTTACCTTCATTTCGAAAGCATGTTTGATGATCTCATCAATGGCGAATCATAGAAAAATTAGAAAATTAATAAATTAGACGTCCAACAGATATTGTTTTACCTTATGTCTTTATACTCCATGCTTGCATTTACACATTTCATTATCATATCAAGATTTAGATGTGATGCCATAAGCACAGATCAACGGCAGGTCATCACCTCATCAATGATTCTGCTTAGTATTGCACAAAATAATGATCAGATCAGGTTTGAACTTGCATTGTTAATATGCCTATATGAGAATCATCAGATCAGGTTTGTACTCACGCTTGACGTGGGAGAATTGCAATGAGAAAATACATGGTTGGATTGATCAGCCTTAGATGTGGCGGACAACCAATAGGCGCGAAGCACCCCGAGCTTGGCAGCCGCACCTTTGCCAGCTCCTGACGGCAATGCTCGATGGATAAACAAATCGGGTTTGCTATTTCACATCTAGATGTGAGCTCTCTCACCCTTTAAATTTTATTTAAGGGCACTAGTGCAGAACCGGGCAATAGCACCGGTTCGTAAGGCCCTTTAGTGCCGGTTCCATAACCGGCACTAAAGTGTGGGCACTAAAGCCCCCCTCCCCCATTTAGTACCGGTTCAGCACGAACCGGTGCTAAAGGGCAACCACGTGGCACGAGCCAGCTCCGGGGGCCGGGAGCCCTTTAGTACCGGTTGGTAAAACCAACCGGTACTACAAGGTTTGTTTTTTTGGTTTTATGATTTCTTTTTCATTTAATTTTGTGTTTTCTATTTAATTCTTTTTCGTTTGTTGGTATTTTACGATACTACACATTGTACACGTTATGCATATATACATGTGTGTATGTGTGAATTGGTGGTTTGTGAGACATTTGATGATATATATAGAATTTCTAGTAGAATCAATCATATATATATCATCAAATGTCTCACAAACCACCAATTCACACATACACACATGTATAGCTATATACAATTTCTCCTACATGTTGCCTTCGGAGCCAATGGTATTAGCCTAATTGGTGCCTTCGGAGCACGATGACAATTGGAAGTGGTTCATGGGGGCGGTAGCGGGTAATGGTATTCTCCCTTCGGATCTATGACCTGGTCGAGCAAAAATCCCGCTATTTCCTCTTGAAGTGCTTGTACGCGCTCTGTTTCTAGGAGCTTGTCCCGCACCTCTTTGAACTGTTAAGAAGGAGATCAATATACATGTTTATTAGTTGTGTGACTAGATATCGATAATGGTGTAAAAATTATGAATAGTGTTCTGACAAACGTACCCATTCCTGTCTTTGAGATCTGCTCCTTTCGGACGCCATCATGCGAATGTTCTCGCAAACGCAGTATGCACACAGATCAGTCCCCTGCGCCTGCTTCAGGGCCTTTACGAGAATGGAATTTGATCAGATAATAATTAATCAAGCATGATAATTAAAGAGATAGTGGCAGCTAGCTAGCTAGTACTACTTAATTACTTACCTTGGGTCGAAACCATCACAGTTTTTCTTTCCATTCGCCTGGAGTGACGCTGATGAACCTTGCCCAAGCCCTGCCCGCCGACAAAGAAAATGAATAAATGGGTTATTAAATAGTTCCTATCAGGAAATGACGAACTAAATAGGCCGAGATATATAGTTAATAATGGTTGAAATTACCTGTTGGCTATCCCAAACAAGTTGGTGTAGTCACTTTGTTTTTTAAGTAGTGAGTCGAGTACTTCAACTGTTCCGGCGTCAACTTTAATGATACACAAGATCCAGTGAAATCTGCATGCACCCACGTTTGGATGTCTTAATTAAGCAGACATATGTAAGCAAAAACATGTAGCTAGCTAGTAGGCAAAAACAGAGAATTTGTAGTACAAGACAGTGTGTGACTCACTGGAAGTTGTAAGGAAATAGTATATCTTCATTGTATTTGAGGCACTTCAAGAACTCTAGTATGCTGTCCTCTACTTGCTTTTCATAATATGCATCTATTTTCCATGTGTATTCATTAACGGTGTTTCGGTCAATGAACCCAGTGCCATAGCGTTCACCTTTTTTCATTTCATACATCTTCATCCTGCATAATACCACAGAAAAGAATGTAGTGAGGATAATTACAGGTAATGATTGATCAAAAGGATCACTACAGCTAGCTTGAGACTTAAATTACAGAAAAAAATCACTTACAGACAATAGCAACTGACGATAGATTTGTCGAGTGCGTCTTGATTGTATAACTGAAACAGTTCATTATACTCAACGGACACATCGTTCTCATGGTAGTAATGATCCTTCTTGACTTTCACCATGAGGGACTCTCGATTGGAACTCTTGGTAATGTCTATGTACCATTGATGCAATTCATACATTCTCGTTGGGAGCTTCTTGACCTCGTCTGGCTTGACCAAAGGTGCGCCCCGGACATATTTCCGTTTTATTTCCTCCTTTGTAAGCACAGGCATGGGCTCGATCTCGAGGAGTTGTCCAACAGCGATGTTGAGCATTTCAGCCCGCGTTATATGCTCCTCGGTTATTACCACATTGCCCTCCCCGGGAACGTAAACTGTTTGCCCACAATAATATTGGGCGCGCGTACTCTCACGTGTTGTTGGCACAACAAGCGAGGGGATCGATTGCGCCGCCTGTTCTCCCAGCTGGGGAACGGTTTTCCCACATTTTTTGACAGCTGCTTGTTGTTTGCTCGAGCTCGAGCTCGCCTCCTTCTGTAGACGTGCTCGATTTAACTTCCTGAGGTGGCGCTCATAGTCGTTGTCAACAGGCTTGGGAGCTGGTGGTTGAGCCATACGAACGAAGTGGTCAATCTTTTCCTCGGGCACTTTCTCCCTTGGCGGCGGTGGCGGTTTCGGTCCAAAATGGTCGTCCACTTCTGCCCGCACTATGGCCTTGGTTTGCTCCTCGGTCCTGTCGTATGCCCTCTGAGGAGGACCAGTGAGGCTTGGACCATATTTATATCGCTTGCCTCCGCCTGTACTTCCTGTACTGCCTCGACTCGTACCGCTACGCACCATAGCTGCGGGGTGTCTCTTCTGCGATTGCTGAGGCGGCGGAGACGGCTGACGGGGCTGAGTTGGACGAGGAGGAGTGGCCTGAAGCTGTGCCAGACTTGGATGAGGAGTGGCCTGAAGTTGTGCCGGACTTGGAGGAGGAGTGGACGTCTGACGCTGTGTCGGACTTGGAGGAGGAGTGGCCTGACGCTTTGCCGGACTTGGAGGAGGAGGAGTGGCCTGACGCGTTGGTGCACTTGCAGGAGCGGGAGTCTGCTGACTCGGTGGCGGACTTCGACGAGGAGTCGGTTGACGCGGTGTCGATGGCCTTCGAAAGATGATGCAATCCTTTCTCCATAGAAAGATACGATGTTTGGCCTCTCCGAGTGTGTGCTCGTCGTCACCTCCAGGAATGTCAAGCTCTAGCCCTGAATATTGGTCCACCACCTCATCAACCAAGACACGAGCATAGCCTGCTGGAATTGGGTTGCAATGGAAGGTTGCCTCGGGGGGATTTGTAAAAGCAAGGGCGTCCGCAACCTTCATGGATATGTTCTTCATTTTGAAGTGTAGCTCGCAGTTATTGTTCTCAATGATGTCATCCACGGGGTATCTATCCAGCATTGCGTTGCCCGGGCGGAACCCACGCTGCTTCTCGGCATGGATGGGGCGGTGGTATGCAATGCTGGATCATCCGCTAGCTGTTGCAGCTGTTGAGACCCCCTTTGCTGGCTAAGTGGGTCGATCTGCTCCTGCTGGCGCTGGAATTTGTCTGCCAAGTCTGCGTGCTTTGATTCTAGGCCTTGAAGGCGTTCATAGTCCATCTTCCTCTGCTTCTCCTCCGCAATCTTCCTTCTCGCACGAGTTCTGTAGTCGGCATTCCAGTCCGAAAACCCCTCATACCACGGCATAGCGCCCTTGCCTCGTGTTCTTCCCGGGTGTTCAGGATTTCCCAGGGCACACGTAAGCTCGTCGTTCTCTCTGTTGGGCTGGAACACCCCCGTTCGTGCCTCTTCTATTGCAACAAGTAGCTTATCGTCGGCTCCTTTCAGACATGCCTTCCTCGAAACTTTGCCTGTCTTCGGGTCCAACTCCCCCCATGCGCATAGAACCAAGTCCTGCACCTGGGGGGCCAGCTCCTAGTAACCGGAGTGACACCTGCATCCTCCATCCCTTTCTCAAACTTATCCCACTTAGGCATTGCCACCGCATAGCCAACTAGCCCCAGCTTATGGAACTTATCCTTTTTTTCGGCATTCTTCTTGTTTATTCTCGACCGTTCCTTAGCTAATTCTGAATCCTTGAATTTCACAAAATCGTCCCAATGAGCACTTTGCTTCTCTAGATTTCCCTCGAATACTGGAATCTTCCTTCCTCCCTTGACGTACTTGTCCCATTCACGATTCTTGTGGTTCTTGAATGCAACCGCCATCTTCCTAAGAGCAGCGTCCTTGACTTTCTGCAGATCTTCTTCTGTGAAATGATCTGGTAGGGTGAAATGTTCCATGAGAGTATTCCAAAGCAGACTTTTTTTGTCTGTCGTCGACAAAAGTAACATCTGTACGTGGCTTTGCTGGCTTTCTCCATTCTTGAAGGGAGATCGGGAGTTGGTCCTTCACAAGAACTCCGCACTGACGAACGAAATTGTCCGCAATCTTCTTAGGCGCTAATGGTTCGACATTAGGTCTGATTGCCTCGATATTGTACTTTACGCCCTCCTTTAACAATTTGTTCGGGCCTCGTCTCGTCCTGTTGCCTGAAGTTTGCTTGATCCGGATGGCTGAAATAAGAAAGATCGATTCGTTAATATATCTTCAACTCATTTAAAACATGTGATGATCACCAGATGTGCCTGCTTATATAAATATATATACCTCGCCGGTCTTTATTGTTTCAAGATCAACATTTCTTTGTCATCATCATAATCGTCGTTCATGACTTCATCAATTCGGTCGTCGCGATTGAATATCATATCACCCTCTCCGGTGTTGTTTAGAAATTCAGAGCCGTCATAATCTTCTTCATTCTGATCGTCACCTGACCCGCGAGGATGGCGTATCATATCGAACAGGGTCTGTTCTCCCTCTCTGCCGGTATTATCCGCCATAGCTTTTATTTAACTAATCCAAAAGAAATATAAAACAATTTAGTATTCAAATTACATCGTCTCGAATAATAGATATAATCTCGAATACATCGTCTCGAATATATAATCTTGAATACATCGTCTCGAATAATATATAATATCGAATACATCACTGGCTAGGTAGCTAATAAAGATCGAATACTACAGAAGAATCTAGGACACTCGCGGTTCCTGCGGCGCGGGCGGTGGACACCCAAAGAGAAGGAACCCTCACAGGATCATAGCTGAAGTGAGATCCCTGAAGAAACTGCCACGTATTGGAGAACCTGCCGCCATCTAACGCAACCATGTAGCGATGAACGTGCTCGTCCTCCTCCCTGACACGGCGACGTACCACCTCCAGCGGGGCCGGCTCCCTCCGCACCGAAACTGGCCCACGCGAACGCCACCAAACGAGATCAGGGTCGACGACGGGACCCGGGGCCGGGTTCCACATCAAGCGGCGCGCCCCTCCAGGCAGCACCTACCAGTGCCAGCCCGGCGAAGCCCAGTCCCGGACATGGGTCAGCCGGACGTTGTCGCGGACGGGTCGACGGCGAGGATGCGGGTCGGGCATCGCCGAGAACAAATACTAGCTATATGCCCGCAAAAAGTAATATTTTTTTAATGATTGGATTTTGATAACTAAAATTTCTAGCATTTCTATATAACTAACATTACTATAACATTTCTTACAATGCTATATAACTAACATTTCTATAACATTTCAAATATTTCTATAACTAAAAAACAGAAAAAATTTAACATTTCTATGTATATAACTAACATTTGTATAACATTTCTAATATTTCTAGAACTAAAAAAAAGAAAAATTTCTAACTTTTTTATAACTAATACTATATGCAAACATAACATTCTAAATTTCTATAACTAGAATTATAAGAAACTAAAAAAAATCGATCATCGTCTAACAATTTGAAAGTTAATCTAATTCATCTAGCTAAAACTAACATTTTTAAAATTTCTATCATTTCTATATAACTAACATTTCTATATACTGTTTAAAATTAATCTAATTCATCTAGCTAAAACTAAAATTTCTAACATTTCTATATAACTAACATATCTATATACTATTTGACGTTAATCTAATCTAATTAATTATTTCATCTAAATGAATTGTATAAAAAACAGAAAAAGTGTGTGTGTGTGTGTGTGCGCGCGCGCCCGCGTGTGTGTGTGCGCGAGGGGCCGGGGGAGAGGGCCTCACCGCGCGGGCGAGGTCGAGGCGACGGCGATGCTGGCGGCGACGGCAACGGTGGCGTCGACCGGGGCGGCGACGGCGACGGCGACGGTGGCGTCGACGGGGGCGGCGACAGCGAACGGGGCAGCGAGCGACGGCGACGGGGGCGGCGTCGGCGACGGGGACGGGGACGGGGGCAGCGCGCAATGGGGCGGCGACGGCGTCGACGGAGAGGAAGAAACAAAACAAGAACAGAGGGAAAACTGAAAATTCGTAAGTGTTGTATATATAGGATGGACCTTTAGTACCGGTTGGAGCCATCAACCGGTACTAAAGGCCTGTTTTGGCCAGGCCAAGCGGCGGGAAGGGCACCCCTTTAGTACCGGTTGGTGGCTCCAACCGATACTGAAGACACCCCTTTAGTACTAGTTGGTGCCACGACCCGATACTAAAGGGGGTGCGCTGGCGCAGGTGCGGTGCGGCAAGTTTAGTCCCACCTCGCTAGCCGAGGGGCAGCCGCACTGGTTTATAAACCCCGCCGCGGCTGCTCCTTCGAGCTCCTCTCTACTGCAGGCTTGTGGGCCTAACTTTGCCGTGCTGTCCTGTGAGTCTGCTGGGCCTTTATGGGCCTGCAAATACAGGCCCAGGGCCTTGCAGGCCCATAGGGTAGTGCGCAAACAATTTTTTTATATGATATTTCATTTTATATCTAACTAAAATTTCTATATCTAAAATTTATCTATCTAACATTGCCGCAAATATATCTAAAATTTCTATCTAACATTTCTATATCTAAAATTTTATATCTAACTAACATTTATATATCTAAAATTATCTAACAAACATTTTATATCTCATTTAACTCTCTAAAAACAAATCAGTAAATGAATGAAAAATACCAAATAAATTCAGAAAGGGTTGATAATTGATTCTGTGGATTTGAATGGTGCATTTTGAACACACAACAAGTCTGGGGTTCAAAAGAGTTCAAAAAAATGCAATGCCTTTGTAACATATGAGTTTTTGTCCTAAATCGTGATACCTCGAAAGAGATTGTCCATTTTGTACACGAAGTGCATTTTTGCCGTGACCCTCTCTACTTTTTGGCACATGCCATGTGGGTGAAATGATGATACCACGCCAAGTTTCAACCTTTTCAGACTTCAATTTGTAGTGCTTTTCAATTTCACGGTCATTTAGTTCTCTCAAAACAAATCAGTAAATGAATGAAAAATATCAAATGAATTCAGAAAGGGCTAAAAATTGATGATGTGGATTTGAATGATGCATTTTGAACACAGAAAAACTCTGGAGTTCAAAAAAATGCAATGCCTTTGTATCATATGAGTTTTCGTCCTAAACCCTGATACTTCGAAAGAGATTGTCCATTTTGTACACGAAGTGCATCCATTTTTTGCCGTTACCCTCTCTACTTTTTTGCACATATCATGTGGGTGAAATGATGATACCACGCC
>LR738710.1:138792093-138823235 GCA_902687465.1 Secale cereale
TACCACGCCAAGTTTCAACCTTTTCAGACTTCAATTTGTAGTGCTTTTCAATTTCACGGTCATTTAGCTCTCTCAAAACAAATCAGTAAATGAATAAAAAATACCAAATGAATTTAGAAAGAGCTAATAATTGGTGATGTGGATTTTAATGGTGCATTCTGAACACACAAAAACTCTGGAGTTCAAAAAAATGCAATGCCTTTGTATCATATGAGTTTTCGTCCTAAACCCTGATACTTCGAAAGAGATTGTCCATTTTGTACACGAAGTGCATCCAGTTTTTGCCGTGACCCTCTCTACTTTTTTGCACATGCCATGTGGGTGAAATGATGATACCACGCCAAGTTTTAACCTTTTCAGAGTTCAATTTGTAGTGCTTTTAAATTTCACGGTCATTTAGCTCTCTCAAAACAAATCAGTAAATGAATGAAAAATACGAAATGAATTCAGAAAGGGCTGATAATTGATGATGTGGATTTGAATGGTGCATTTTGAACACACAAAAAGTCCGGAGTTCAAAAAAAGACACAATGCTCGTTAATTAGCTTCAAGCCTTTCGGAAGAGTGTACAAAGCACTGCACATAGCTCCGTGCAGTCTACACTATTCCTCAAGGTTTGAAGCTAAGCAACGTGCAGGTGAACATTGTGCCTCTCCCACATTATCTATGCACTCAAGGCTTATAAACCGCTCGTAGTCCTCTCTCTTGGCGAGGTGGGACTAAAAATCAGCTTACTAAGATACTCTAGTACCGGTTCATGCCATGAACCGGTACTAAAGGTGCATAGCCTGACAACAGCCTGACACAGCATCATTAGTACCGGTTCGTGGCATGAACCGGTACTAGAGGTTGCCCATGAACCTGCACTAATGATCTCCGCCCGCCTAGCCGTTGGAACCGGTACGGTACTAATTGTCCAGTTTGTACACGAAGTGCATCCAGTTCAAAAAAATGCAATGCCTTTGTACATGTTATGTGGGTGAAATGATGATACAATGCCAACTTTTAACATTTTCAGAGTTCATTTTGTAGTGCTTTTCAAATGATGTTAAAAAATGCATTGACCATCATTGATCTTTTTGTGTACAATTTAAATTGTCAATAGGAGTCCTCACCGGTTTAGGAACTGGTGATGACTCCTATTGCAGCCACAAATCCTACACAAAGAGTTCAATGAAGACCAAGTGGTTGTGATAGTTTGAGAAATAACATATTTAAGGTGGTAAAATCTCTGTTGGACGAGCGATGTGGGACTAAAAAAGCGCTGTAGAATGAAGTGAGTAGAACCCTTTTGTACTGGTTCGTGGCACGAACCGGTACTAAAGGTTCTGGTAGGCCCCCAGCCTAACCACAAACCGCAACAGCCTCTTTAGTACCAGTTCGTGCCAAGAACCAGTACTAAATGTTCACCACGAACCGGTACTAATGATCTCCGCCGGCCTAGCCTCTGGAACCGGCACTAATGGTCCCATTAGTGCCGGTTCAGTTGCAAACCGGGACTAATGAGCTCTCCATTTGACCCTTTTTCTACTAGTGGGGTGAGAGAGTTAGATGTGAGATAATATCTCACATTTAGATGTGACATAGACAGACCCTAACCAAATCGAGTTGTCACGTCGGGTCGATGCGGATAAATCAATTTTTTTGAGGGATCGTGGATAAATCAATTTTTTTTGAGACAAACTGCAAAGCTTTATTAGACCGTCATGATGTTTACACGTCATGATGTTTACAGGGACGAAATCAAGGTCATTGGGATGGCCCAACCAAGCATGGCGGCCAATCCCAAGAGATAATGCGTGTTTGCTAGTTTGTGAGCCTCGATATTCGAGCTCCTAAACTCATGAATAATATTACAAGTTTCAAAGGACAACTTATGTTGCATAATCTCCTTCACAATTGCCCCGTAGCTCCCTTTATAGTGTTGATGTATGTCGTTGACAGCCACCTTGCAGTCCGAAGCCACGTGGATCCTTCTTACATAGAGATCATCAGACAAAGCTAGAGCCTCCCTGATAGCAATTGTCTCCAGCATGCCGGGATCTGACAGGTAGGGGAAAATCACCGCCGAAGCCCCCACGAAGACACCATCTCTATCTCGGCATACAGCTGCTACAGCTCCGCGTGATCGTCCCACCGCTGCGTCCACATTGATCTTGACTATCCCAACCGGAGGAGCAATCCACTGATTTGGGCGACGTTGAGACAAAACCCTTCTGACCTCACCTGGTTGTTGTAGAGCCTTGAGTTCTGCTATGTATGAAGTAACAAAGCTATTAATAGCGAACGGTGTTTGGTAGATATCCTCGTACATGGCCTTTCTACGTGAACTCCACAGTGCCCAAAGTGTGACCACGAAGACAAGAAAATCCTCCTGATTGAGAGCTTCATACATCCCGAACAGCCACCTCTTTGGATTCTCTTCTCTGCATGTACTCAGTTTTTTCCAAAACAGCTTCCTTTGATAGTGCCCAGGTGCTCCTCGAGACCGAGCAGTCAACCAAGGCATGTCGCCAAGTATCCACAACACCGCAGAGGCAACATGCCCTAGAGGATGACATGTTTCTGTGTTGGAGAAGTGCAGCTGTGGGGATAGAATTTCTAGCAAGCCTCCACAAGAAGAATTTAAGCTTGGACGGAACCCTTATCCGCCAAAGGTCAGTCCATCCTTGTTCAGCGCCATGGGAATCGGAGGAACCCCCTTGCTCGTACAGCCAAGCCTCCCGGCCAAGCTTTGTCTGTTGGATCATCCGGTACGCTGACCGCACTGAAAAGATACCCTTTCTATCATCGGACCATGCCCAAAAGTCATCTATCTTTCTTGTACAGAGAGGGATCTGTAAGATGGCCTCTGCATCAATCGGTATAAAAACCGAACGCACCAAGATCTCGTTCCAAGAAGATGATGTATGGTCGATTAGCTCAGACACCTTTCTCGGTGGGTTGGGGATTAAACAAGCCATAGGTATTCTCACATGTGATCTCGGCAACCAGTTGTCTTCCCAGATATTTGTTGATTCCCCATCTCCAATCCTGCGCACCAAACCCTGGACCATGATGTCCCGGCCATCAAGAATGGCTCGCCATATCTGCGAGGGGTGTGATCCCAAAGTTGCACCAAAGATATCTGTGTCAGGATAGTAGACAACTTTCAGAATCCTCGCACTCAAAGACAGGGGGTTTTGCAGCATACGCTAGGACTGCCTAGCTAATAGAGCCAAGTTGAAAATCTCCATATCTCGAAAACCAAGGCCTCCAAGATTCTTTGGTAAGGTCATCACGTCCCAGGACACCCATCTAGGCTTCCGTTTTCCTTGTTTGCTCCCCCACCAAAATTGCCTGATTAACTTAGTAACACTCTCGCAAAGGCCACGTGGTAGACGAAAACATGCCATAGAAAAAACCGGGATTGCTTGAGCAACTGCCTTCATGAGCACTTCTTTCCCTGCGGAGGATAGGAGTTTTTCCATCCAGCCTCTCACCTTTTCCCAAACGCGATCCCTCAAGTACTTGAAGGTCCCATTCTTCGAGTGTCCGACCTCCGTTGGCATGCCCAGGTACCTGTCGCTGAGTGATTCACTATGCACATTCAAAATATTTTTCATATCATCTCGAAAATGTTGAGGGCAGCCTCTGCTGAAGAAGATTGATGACTTATCATGATTTATTCTTTGTCCTGATGCCAAACAGTAAGTGTCTAGCAGGTTTGATACCGCTAGTGCTCCCTCTCTCCCTGTCTTAAAAAGCAGCAGGCTGTCATCGGCGAAGAGAAGATGGTTCACGGCAGGAGCCGTAGGAGCCACCTTTAATCCAACAATATTAGATGACGAAGAACTGGTTTTTAGGAGGCACGAAAGGCCCTCCGCTGCAATTAAGAAAAGGTAAGGGGATATCAGATTGCCCTGCCTTATACCTTTGCTTGGTACAAACTGATCAAGCTTTTCTCCATTAAACAGTACTGAGAAAGAAACATACCGCACCATGCTCATGACAATTTTTATCCAGGAGGCGGCAAAACCTAGCTTTCCCATTATGGCTTCCAAATAGTCCCATTCAAGCCTGTCGTACGCTTTCATCATATCGAGTTTGAGAGCACAGAAGCTGTTAGCCTTCGATTTACTGCGCTTCATGAAGTGTAGACACTCATAAGCACTTATAATATTGTCTGTTATGAGCCTGCCTGGTACGAAAGCCGACTGTTCCTCAGAAATTATGTCTGGAAGAATTTGCTTCAGCCTATTTGCAATGACCTTGAATGCAATTTTGTAGAGGACATTACAAAGGCTAATAGGCCTGAATTGTGACAGGGTAGAAGGATTTGTTACCTTGGGAATCAGGACAAGAACTGTGTCGTTAATGCTCTCCGGAGTTTCTTCCCCTTTCACAATCCTCAAAATAGCATCTGTCACCTCTGCACCACAAAGATCATAGTGTCTCTGATAAAAATGAGCCGGAAAGCCATCGGGACCGGGAGCCTTCGTTGGGAACATTTGAAACATGGCTGCCTTAACCTCCTCGTTAGAATAGGGGGCACACATCATCTCATTCATCTCTGCCGACACCTTAGCTGGGTCGGAGTTTAAAACTCTCTCCATGTTACTTACCCCCTCTGATGTATAAAGAGTCTTGTAGAAATCATTCACCATCGCCTTCAGCTCCTCCGGATCATCTGTAATAACCCCCAACGAGTTTTGCAAAGCCTTGATCATATTCTTCTTTCGACGGATACTCGCCCTTAAGTGGAAAAACTTTGTATTCCTGTCACCCGATGTAAGCCACTCCACCCTAGATCTCTGTCTCCACATGATTTCCTCCATGTGGTATAGCTCTACAAGCTTCTCATTGATCTTGAGTTCCACATGCGATGGCGCTGTACGGTTAGCATCCGACCTGACTTTCTCAAGTTCTCCCTTTAGTTGTTTGATTTCCTTACGGACACTCCCAAAAGTGTCTCTGTTCCATCGGCCTAAGTCATGTGACACCGCTGAGAGTTTAGCTCTGAGCTCCTCTACTCTTGTGGCTGCTCCGGTCGCATCCCATGCCTCAGAAATCTTATTACTCCAAGACTCATGGCCCTCCCACATGACCTCATATTTGAAAGAGCTATAACTCTGGCTTCTCCTCTACTCTGTATTCATTCTTGCTAATATTGGGTATGATCTGATGTGGTAGCCACCAGATGTGTTAGGTCAGCCAAAGGGAAACGTGCGTGCCACTCAGCCGAGACTAGGGCTCTGTCCAGGCGTACCCTTGTGAACGTACCTCCAGCTACCTTCTTTTCAAAAGTCCATAGTATACCAGAATAACCAATGTCAAGCAACATGCAAACATCAACGGCATCTCGAAAGGCTTGTATATGTGCATTGCTACGTTGTCCAATTCCCATATGCTCATCTGGACGTAGCACTTCGTTGAAATCTCCAACACACAGCCACGGGAGGTTGCTCTGAGTACTGATGTTTTTTAAAGTGTCCCAAGTCTTGTACCTCAAGTGAGTTTGAGCTTCTCCGTAAACTACGGTCAATCTCCAAGGATCGTCGCCAGGACTAAGGACCGAGCAATCAAGGTGGTAATGAGAGTAACCCAAAATCTCAATATTTATTGAATTGTTCCAAAACAAACCGATACCTCCACTTCTACCATGACTGCTAATAGCATAACCATTATCATAACCAAGTGTTCCTGCTAAAGCTTCTACCCTAGAGCCTTCCAACTAGGTTTCTACGATACATAAGAGGGTAGGGGCAAATTTCCTCGCGAAATCGCGAAGTTCACGAACCGTCGCGGCTTTGCCCACACCACGACAGTTCCAACATAGAACACTCATTGGGCTCGGCGGTGCCCGTCCTTCGGGCCCGCCATATTTGGGTCTGCCTTGCTAAGCAACATTGCCTTCACCGCAGCAACTTTCTCCGTCTCTGTCCCCACCTTTGCTCTCTTAGTCTCTTGTGTAGAACTTGGGCTTGATGGCACCGTCGAGGGAGGCAATGCAAGCATCCGCCGTTGATTCCCAGCCAGGGCTTGTTCAGATTGCTTAGAGATCACCTCATGTCCCAGGTGTACGGGTGGTTCGGACCCCCTCTTCCTGACCCTATCAACGTCCAGCATCTCCATGTCATAATCAGTGTATTCAGCTTCGGCACCATCATGCTGAGAGCTTGAGCCCCCGCTTCTCCCAGATCGTCCTCCTCTGCGGCCTCCCCTGCGACCACGGCCACCTCCGGGACCACTGCCGCTCCTCATGAACCAATTTGCCCTGAGCTCCTTAAAGACAAGAGCCGATGGAGGATGAATGCATGTACCATGTTCCTTATATAGTGGCCTAGCATGCCACAAACCGCACACCAATTCGGGAGCTTTTCATATTTGACCTTGTAGATTTGCCTCTCTCCTCCCCTTATCATAGATACGGCGTTCTTCAGCGGCTTGGTGACATTTATCCTGACCCACACATGATAGAAGTTACCCGTGAAATCATGCGACTGGGCCTCGGTGAAGAGGACCTCTCCCACCTTGGCTGCAAGGGAAGGAATCAGGTGGGCGTAGAGGGGCGGTACGTCATGGATCTGGGTCCATATCTCGATTGTGTCCAACCTGACCGTCGATGGCTTCGTCACCCCATCATACTCCTTGATAATTACAGCATCACCTCGGAAGTGTCACGGACCCTCATGCATGACCCTCTCCCAATCCCCTAAGCAGGAGAATTGGATAGTGTAGAGGTTCTCCTCTAAGGGTTTGAATCTAGCTTCTTGGGCGAGATCCCATGCCGCTCTCATGTTCTTGAAGAACCAAAACTGACTGTAGGGTTTATCGGAGTTAACCCTGGCGAGAGCGACCCACCTAGTCGCCTCCTGCGGGGCGTCTTTCTCCTCGAAGACCACATCATCAAGGTCGTCCTCCTTCAGCCCTAGTTCTTCCATCATCTTTGCGACGTCGCTGATCCCCTCCGGGATCGAGGATCCATCTTCCGCCATGTCGAAACCCTAACCCGAGCTTTGAGATCGGGTTCTTGCAGTCGCCCTATGCCTTCGATCCTCCGAAAGCAGCCACAAAACCCCCGGTCAGGAGACGCCGAGAGGCCCCTCCACGGCAGGGAGAAGTAGCTACGGGAGGAATCGCGGGCGGGGAAGGTCAGACCTCGACGGCGGCGAAAATCGCCCCCCGAGAAACAAAACCCTAACTAGAGGGAAAATCTGCCTATCCGGGCGATACGCGGATAAATCAATTAATTAATTGACTGCCAATGCATCAATTGTGGGCTGGGCTTGTTCCAGGCTATACTTTTGGGCTTGGTCCGTTCAGCAATCAGCACGTCTGCCAGTTAGAGGCTATCCTATTTCATCGCAAATTTCCGATCGAGTAGATTGAGATTAACATCCAAAGTACCGTAGTCCCCGCTCGTAGCTGTTGAGGGGGGCCGATCTATGGGGTCTGCCTCCGCTCCCCCCTGCCTCCGCCCCTGCATGCGTTTAGCACGCTGGCCGTGTAAATTAACCAGGACAGAGGGTGTAACAAGTACTAGTACAAACGTGCGCGAAACAAGCAAAGTGAGTACTCATCTACTTGCATGTGATGTGACATTGTGGTAGGGGCCGGGCAATGCGTTTGGTAAAGGAAAGAGGCTGATCTGCATGACGACATTTCCATGAAGAAGAAAAAAAACACTACATGTCGACATTCTTGGAGCTTTACGTGCCTCCCCAAGAACTGAAGCAGGATACATCCGCATGGACCATGCAGACATGCAGTACTGTAAAATATAGCGTTTCTTACGTGGATTTTTTTAACTGGAATCACCACGGACAAATGAACTGATATTGTTAATTACTCTAAACAAGTTAGGAAGCAACAGCAAGGCGGAACTACGTCCAGCATGCACTTATCAGATATATTATTCGACCATGTATGCGGCCACCTACGTACGCAAAATAACGACATTGTTCTTCCAAAAAGAAAGGGGTCATTGACTCATTGTCACCTTTCACCGTTGGTCTCCGGTACACGGCGCATACGTATTGCATGCGCGTGGATGCACTTGTATGCGTGTTTCTCCTCGCGTGTGGTGAAGTATATTGGCTGCCGCTCTTCATCAATCATCAGTTCTGATTTTTGGATGAGTTAGTTGAAGCATGAATTCAATATGATATTCGAGCGAGGATGTCTTGAGTTCACGACTCCGTCAATGCACTATTAAAATAAGTATAGACGTGAGGGTGCGTGTTAAAATATATTGCCCGTCTCTTTAGATCTAGTTGGACTTTTGGATGTGTTAGCTAGAGCATGAATTCAATAGTGTGGATGCCGCTTCCGGCAACATGTAGGCACACTACGTCTATGTACGGGCTCCAGGAAATTGTATGCATATGTTAGCTGATTCATTTCAGTTTATGAACGAGCTAGCCTTATCGGACTACGAAGCGTCCCAGCACATGTTTTCTTTAAGCCAACAGGAGATCCGTTTGTGCAAAACTGAGCTACAAGCCTACATGGGTGTATCTGTACTTACGTGCCTAGTCAATAAATGTCAGTGCGCCAGCTAATTCTTCCCGAGCGAGCTCTTTTTCAAGAGGATCGGTGGAGACAAAGACAAAGAGAAAGAGCCCAAAGGGCACAGTCGATTCATAGTCAGTCATACGTGGCCGCCATTATTTAAAAACATCCGGTCACTTGACTGCCGCCTCCTCGTCTCGTTTCGTCACATCGGTCGACGTCTCTCGGTTGCTTCCGAGAATTTGCTTTGGTTAAGCACGTACTCCCTCCGTTCCAAAATTCTTGTCTTGGATTTGTCTATACAAGTAAATATCTAATACTAATTCATGACTAGATACATCCGTATTTAGACGAATTCAAGGCAAGAATTTTGGGACGAAGGGAGTATGTACGTGGACATGCATGGTACTCCCTTGGTTCTTAAATATAAGGTTTTTTAAACATTTCAAATAAACTAGAACATACAGATGTATATAGATATATTTTAAAGTGTAGATTCACTCATTTTACTTTGTATGCAGCCATTTGTTAAAATATCTAGAAAGACAAATAGTATTCGGAACAGATGGAGTATTTTGTTGGACGCATGGAAGCTTCCTCCTTCTAAGCCAGTACATTTGCTAAGCGCCAAGACCAACTGGGTTTAGCCCGGTTTAATCAATCTATTAGTCCCTTTTGTACTCCAGTTTGGTTTGCCGGTTTCACACGTCGGTGCCGTACGTACCTCTCGGAAATGTCACTTTCGATTTTCTGGTTGCAACTGATATGTGGTTGTTGCTGTTGAAAGTACACAATATGCTGTGGTTTATATATAAATGATTAATTTGCTAGGTGTCAAAAGGTGCATGCATCGGGCCCGATTCGCTGGTGTAGTAGTGCTGCCTGTCCGGTTGCACGCAGAACTGTGGCAAAAGCAAGTGAAGATCGAGGAGAGCAAATGCACATATGCAGCCAAGCAAAAGCAAAAACTTAATGGGTTGTGACTAGATTTGATGATTGGGCGTGATACGGAAAGACGCGATCGTTTAGCAGGTCTGAGGAATTTTTTTTTGTTGTAGTGCCAAAGTCAGGTCGGCTGCCTGATTACTTGCATCTCTGCGGTTTAATTTTTACTGCATAAAATGTCGTTCGTGCACATTGCCACAGATCACTCTGCATGTATGACAGGCCGGCCTGCCAGCCGGCACCTATTGTAGTGTTTCTGCCTAGCTTGCCAATCCAATGGTCAGATTTGTGTGATCTTGTTGTTTGGCCCGTAGCTAGGATAAATCCAACGAATAAATTAACAGTCCTTAGTTGATGCAGCTAGGTTAGGTATGTCTAGCCGATTTGATTGATCATGGAACTTGAACGTGTATCAGTGCCGATTTCCATATTTTGACCTTTTTGTTAAAGTTTAGCCCGATTCGACCCCAATCCGAAAGTATTTCGGGATCTAACATTTTTGCTATCGACAGGGTCGATGACGGTAGAGTATAATAGCCTACCGCCAAGGACCTTGGAGGTAGCATTGGCCTACTACCAAACAGGCTGGCGGTAGCCTGTGTACCCCTACAGCCGAGGCACCTGACGGTAAATGAGTACACAGACTGCTGATACTTAGATATTTTTTGTGGTAGGGCGTGCGTTCCTACCATCAAGGGCCTTGATAGTAGCCTGTTACACCCTACCGCCATCGACACTGGCGATAGAAAAAAGGTTAGATCCCGAAATACTTTGAGATGTGGGTCATATTCGGCTAAACTTTAGCAAAAGGGTCAAAACACCAAAATTTGCCTCTGTGCGTATGGACAAAGCTAAGCTACGGGCCCATAAAAAATTCTAAGAACATTTAGTCTGTTTCAAACCTTAGCAAAGTGACATGGAATGCTGAAAAGAAAAACCATCCAAAAGTGGCCATATGATCTGATTGCTCAAAAGAAACAATGCCACCCATCAAAACTGACTTGTGCCTGGTTTCTCACATGCCTAGGCTGCTGTTGATGAATTTTTTTATTTTTTTTTGTATAAATGCTTGGTGCAACTTTTTGTTGGTCCGACTTTAAAAAAGAGGGAGGGCCTGAGGGGAGGCAAATGGCTTCAGCATGCGTTGCATATTTAGAAACAAAACATGCATTGTTCGATAGCTATGCTAGATCGAACTGTGATCTTGCCTTTTTGCTTCATTTTCATCTTTCCGTGGACAACAATGATGTTGGGGCATCGCCATGACACTCACTAATGAAAATCCACTTTTGGCCCATTTGCGATCGGATCTTAATATCTTATGACGAGGGCTTGACCAGCTAGCCAGTATAACTATAGGTTCGTACATCGTTGTGTAAGTGATTTCTGTGAGAACTAAAATTTGCGTACATTGCATGGAAGTTTTCAAAGGTACTTTCTAGGCGTCCGGAGAAACTATGATGAGATTACAAGATACGATGCTATGCCATAAACCCAATTGCTAAGCATATTCTTCTTGAGATTACAAGAGACGACAGACGCGAACGCATCTGTACGTGTGTGTGTGTAGCTCGCCAAATCTTGAGCATATTTGATCGAGCGTGCTCCGGCACTCCAAAAGAGAAATTGTACACGAGTCATGTACTCCCTCTGTTCCTAAATATTTGTCTTTCTAGAGATTTCAAAAAATGACTACATACGAAGCAAAATGAGTGAATCTACACTCTAAAATATGTCTACATACATCTGTATGTTGCAGCCATTTGAATGTCTAGAAAGACAAATATTTAGGAACGGAGGAAGTAGATATTTCTGCACGTAGAGCAATGTATGAAAGTTTCACTCTAAAGCAGGGCATATATGTGGATGTAGTGCACAGACGTCACACGTCACACGAGGTACCGGCCAGCTAGCTAGCTATATATTCCCAACTATACTTCGTATCCTTGCAAATGGACAGACAATTGGAGAGGCCACCATGAGTCGGCAGTACTTGTGTTTCTGCAACTGCGAGACACGAATCTTCAGGCCTGCATGCGCGAGCACAAAACGGAGTAGCTAGTGGTGATGCTCGTGCGTCTCTTTTTTCTCGAACGATGCATGCATGAGTGAGTGATCGATGCTCATGTCCTTGAAGTTTAACAAGTGGCCTGGCTCTCTAGTTAAAGCGAACGCCTTGTTTTGTCACTTGGAACCATCAACATGCGTGCAGTTACCGTCTTCAAGAAATTAGTCTCATTTATGGCCTGCAAAAGTCAAGAATGGAAAGGAGATCTACGAGGACTAGGCAACAAGTGGGCAACTGGGCATTCACGCAAAAACTACTGTCTAGACCTAACCTCCAGCTCGATTTGATTGTCAACTTACTACTTCGCTTACTAGGAGTACTAGCTTTTTTAATTTGCTATATAGAACACAAAGAGTTAACTACTGAAATTGTCGAAAATAATAGTAAGACTAAAACGAACTATCTTAGAGCATCTACAGCCGAGCTCCCCAAATCCGCATCATACGTCAGGGCGGCCCGCCTGGTCACGTAATTTTGATCCAAACGGATGCCTCAAACGGGTCCAAATGCACGGTCTGACCGGCATCCCTCATATCCATCCCAAATATGGGGCGGATATAGGGGCGCCCGGACGCGTCCGCCAACCCCGATGCAGATTCTAGAGGTCCCATCTGCAGCGACAAAAGCTCCTTCCTCTCCCAAATTTTAATCCACATTGCCGCGCGAGGTGGACGCCGACCGGCCTAAATAGCCTCGCGGACGGACGGCGGCAAGCTTCTCTGTTGTTGTGTAGGTCTATCGATTCTAGTTTAGTGAACGAGATAACTTGACACTAGACTGCATTCATCAACTCATGATTGTTCATCAAGTGTCAAGTTTATCTCGTTCATATAGATTTGCCGCGCACCATCTTCGGGGCCTTGAGGTCCACTTGGCTTTTATCTTCTCTAGGTTCGCCTCTATCCCTCGATGGGATACAATGAACCCTAGCAGCTATCCCGTGGAGACCCCAAAGACACATTTATTGGGGTTTAGCTTCATGCTGAAGTTGCGGAGGTTGTCGAAGGTCTGCTGGAGGTCGGCGAGGAGGCTTGAGCATTGCCTGGATTTTAACACGATGTCGTCGATGTAGATCTCTACGTTCACTCTGATCTGTTTATTGAGACACTTCTGCATCGTGCGCTGGTACGCAGGCCCCGCGTTTTTAGGCAGAATGGCATCGTGATGTAGTAGAAGGGCCCGTATGGCGTGATGAAGGAGGTCATCTCCTGGTCGGATTCTTTCATCTGTATTTGGTGGTATCCTGAATATGCGTCCAAGAAGCACAGGCGTTCGCACCTTGCCGTGGAGTTGATTATCTGATCAATCCTTGGTAGTGGGAACGGGTCCTTAGGGCATGCCTTGTTGAGGTCGGTGTAGTCTACGCACATGTGTCACATGTTGTTCTTCTTCAGCACCATCATGGGGTTTGCCAGCCACTCTGTGTGCGCGGCCTCCCTTATGAACTTGGCTGTGAATAGGCGTGCTATTTCTTCTGCATCACCATTTTTTCTATGGCGAAGCACCCCATGGCTTGCTTGACCAGCTTCGCGTCCTTGCAGACGTTAAGGCAGTGTTCTGCTTTCTCTATCGGCACTCCCAACATATCAATGGGCTTCCACGCGAATATGTTCCGGTTGGCCCAGAGGAAAGCGAGGAGCTCTACCGCCAGGTCCTCCGAGATGTCTCCTCCAATGGTTATCGGTTTGTCAGGGTCTTTGGCACGGACCTCAAACTTCTTGGTTTGCTTCACCAGATAGAAGACAGGACCAGGCCGTGACCTCTGGGGGAGCTCGGCCTCGGATGGCCCTATCCATTTTCTTATCTTGGCGAGCTCGGCGGAGGATAATGCGGCCTTGGCGAGATCCACGTTTGCCACTTCATCCTGGTAGGTTTTCTTCATGCTCCCTCGGACGGTGATCGTGCCGTTAGTGCCATACATCTTGAGCTGTAGGTACGCATAGGATGGGACCGCCAAGAACATATTATATGCGGGCCTGCCTAAGATCGCATGGTAGCCACTCTGGAAAGGGGCAACCACGAACTGGATGGTTTTGCTCTTGTAATTCGACTCGTTTTCGAAAACGGACCCGAGTTTGATCCAGCCTAAGGGGCGCACCGGGTGGCCCGGCACTACCCCATGGAAGCCCACGTCCGACCTCCATAGTTCTGATGGGGAAATCTTCATCTTCTCCAAGGTATCGGTGAAGGTGATGTTGAGGCCGCAACCCCCGACGATGGGATCTAGTACAAGGGTTTGTTTGCCTGGCCGCGCGATGTCTCCGGGGTGGTCCCCGACCTCGAAGGTCATTGTCTCTTGGGATCATGCATGTCGTTCCCTGATCATGTTCTTTATTGTGTAGATTGGAAGTTTGCCAAGCTTCTGGTTTTGGCGTGTGTCAGCTGTCGTGAACATCATGTTCACCACAGTCTCGCAGGAATCCCCGTAGCCCCGAGGAGGTCTTGTGATGCGTCTCCAAGCGGGGCGATCAGGTCAATCATGGACCTCTCGGGCCTTCCCTTGCACATCGTAAGCGCGTTTGACATAACATAAAGGCGACATGTCGAGGAATTGCCATGATCCGTCGGCGATCATCTCAAAGGAGACAAACATGAGGTTATGGCCTGGCGAGAGACCGCCGACCTCCAATGATTCTCCGAGTCGGGTTCGATCTCTGGTCAACGACACCCGTTTCTGGCACGCCAACTAATTGAGCGGATTTCCTTCAGATCCCTCGGTAGAGTTCATGATGAGACTGGAAGTACCGGAACGGAGTCTTCACACATAGTTAACCAGGTTCGGGCCTTCGAAAAGTAATACCTACGTCCCGCTTTGACTTGGTATTCATGGTGGGGGGAACCTCATGTAGATGATTACAATGGTGTTCGTGATGTCTACCAAGAGCTGAGTTCCAGATTGGATCCCTCATGAGGACCCTAGACTTCCCTTTATACAGATATGAGAGGTCTAGGGTTTACACGGAGAAGGTATTAGATTGATCTGGCTGTTTTCTGCCTTGGGGTACACATCAGCTATCGGGGTTTTGGTGTAACATATGCCAAAGGATGGCTTATCATGCATGTGGTCAAGAGAATGTCGCCGGGCCCTAGAAGCGGGATAAGGCGATACTCAGGACGCCTACGAATCTTACCCGAGTTTGGGGCTCTCCGTGGAGATAATACCCCTAGTCCTGCTCTGCGGGGACTCCGCGTCATGACTATCGTCAATATGGTAGCTACAAGGTTGCTCCTTGAGCTGTGTCATCTAGAGGAGGAAGAAGGGAAAGGCTAGCTCTCTGCTCTCTTCTAGGAATGCGTGTGGTTGCTCCCTCTCTCTGTGTATCTCTCAATGTCTAACCCCTCTGCATGGAAGACCTTGAGGGGTTTATATAGGCCTACCCCCAGGGCTACAATGGTAATCCGGCCGAGTGGAGGCCCCGGCCGTCAGCATCTCTGGGTGCCGGCGTCTCCGCCAGCTGCTGGGTCCCGCCGCTTGGTCGGTCCCGCCGGCTGTCGGGGACATGTCCGTCCTGTGGGCCCGCTGCCCGTGGGCCATCGTGACTGCGTTCTACTGTTGACGTCCTTCTTCTAACGAAGGCGCCGTTGAGGAGGGAGTGGGTACAGTGCCACCGCCATGCGGTCGTACACTATGGCCACACCCCATCTTGTCATCTTGATGGGGTTCAGACTTCAAGGGAACTGCAGGCTGCCTGCTATAGGGCGGCCCGTTCCCCATGCCATCTGCCAAAGGCTGGTCGCTCCTTGAGGGCTCACTGACGGATGGTGCCTGCCGCCTGCAGGCTGCGCTGCCTCCAGATCATGGGATCATGGCTTCTACTGACCAAGGCCAGGTCACCAGCAACATGGCTACAGTGACGCGTCGGCCAAGGGGTACCCGTGAGGTACACCCATACTATAGCCACACTATCTTAGATTCTGGGGGGCAGGCTCCACTGTAGCCATGTCCTAGTCTTGTCGTAGACCCCCAGCGCTTACTCCGAGGGGAAGGCACGGGGCCGTCTGCTAGATGTCGGCTTCTCCTCAACCGCCTGTTGGTAATATGGCGCCTGCCGGCAGCCGGCTTCTGGGACCTGGCGGCCCTAGGAGGCGGCCAATGCGCACGCGGCCGAAGGATGGCAGACGACCTTAATGTCTTGAAACGCCATGGGTAGTCGATGAGGACACCCGTGGTCAATATCTCCGATAGTAGTCCCCGAAGCTGGTGGAGCTCTATGATCGTGAGCGGGACTGCGGGGCTTTAGCAGCTTCGCTTTCTGTATGATGAATGATTGGTCTTCCCGTCCGTCTTCTGGAGGTGCCGGCTGTCAGCGGCCCGCTGCCAGATTTGAATCGTGAGAAGGGAAGTGGCCGAACGGCCGGCTGGCCGCGAGGTGGGCCTGTCGCCTGTTGCCCACGCGCCACGCGGCGTCATCATGCTGAACCGGCCTACCATCCCACGCGCGCGAAGGACGCCACAGCAGGCTCGGGCCCACCACTATAGGGCCTCGGCGCGCGCGCGGTTCCTCTGCGGCCGAGTTTTGTCGGTTGCCCTTCCCACACGTATTTAATGCATGCGGTTAAGGCGCAAAAAGCGGGGGTCGTTAATCCCACGCCCCGCCCCCTCGCTTCGTCGCCCGGGGCCTATAATTAGGCGTGAGAGGGGGCTAGCGTAACGTACGCGTGCCCCCATCTCCTTCTTCTTCCCCGCTCCCCTTGCACTCCTGCCTCCACCGCGCCCGCCGGAGCCCATGTTCGCCCAGCCCTCTCGTATTCTCGCCATATCGCCTGGGCACGCCCCGAGCAATGGCCGCCGAAGCATCGGTTCACCGCTCCGGCGTGTGGGACGGTAGCGAGATCCATGAGGACCACATCGACTTCCTTCGCCGGTCGCCATGGCTACCCGCCGCCGAGAACGTGGGGGTGCGCCTCGCGTCGACGAAGGAGCTCAGGCCGGCGCCGCGGCTTGGCGAACGTGTCGTGTTCCGGTCGCACTTCCTCCGTGGTTTCGACCTTCCGTCGAGAGGATTCTTCCGCTCGTTCCTCGACTTCTACGTCTTGCAGCCCCACCACCTTACACCAAACAGGGTGGTGCTGCTAGCCGCCTTTGTCACTCTCTGCGAGGGCTACCTCGGAGTGCTCCCCACACTCGAGCTGTCGGGGGAATTTTTATCTGAAGCTTGGCACCGCCCTCAGGGGCGAGGCGGCCCAGTGTGGTGCCTGCGTCGCGGTGCGGCGCATCAGAGCCAGGAACTACTTCCCGAAAGTTGCCCTAGTGCACTCGGCGAAGCTGTGGCAGAAGACGTACTTCTACGCCTGGAACATCGACTCCGAGCGGGACTGCCTCAACCTGCGAGACTATGCAGCCTGTCCGCCTGCCGAGCCCCGCTCCTCCTGGAGGTTCCGACCAACATCTCTCACGTGCGCCGCCTCCATCGCCGTGGCCCGCCTTCAGGAGCTGACGTAAGTGGAGGGTCTTGTGGGCGCGGACTTGCTGACCGCCTTCCCAGAGCGCCATGTGTTGCTGCTGCAGTCCCGTCCCCACCTGATCAGCAACATGAGTGGGCCCCAAGACCCGAGCCGGAGGTGCACCAAGCAGATGCCGTATGCGGAGGTAGCCCGCTTGGTGAATTCCATCTCCAATTGCAAGACGCCGGAGTCGGGCTGGGCGTTTGGCAAGCCACCGTATAGTCGCAGCAATCCGCTGCCTGCGATAAGCTCCTTTTCCTTTTTCTTATTTCTCTTGCCTTGCTTGCTCTTGCCGCCTGACCATCGTGCTGTGTTCCAGCGCTTCCCAGGCCAATCCCAGCTAGGCTCGGGAGGCTTGGGCTGCCCGCTGATGCCGAACCGCTCTCAGAGCGACACGAGCGACCCTGATCTGGGGGTGGCCGCCATGGAGGAGGATGAGGTCACAGGCGGCGGAGACATGCCAGCCGGCGGCTCGTCTAGAGGCGGCGTCGGGGACTGGCCGGATGATGACGAGGACGATGAGGCGTCGCATCGTGTCCAAGAGGCGAACCCGGTGGGAGGCGGCTCCTCGATGGCGCAGCCAGCAGCAGCCGGCGGGTCGAAGCACCGGGCTACCACCGGGCTGTATGGCAGCCCGCCCAAGAAGACCAAGGCCTAGGCCGCCACCACCAGGCGCCAGGAGGCGGCCACCGAGGCGGCCCTTCTTCAAAGGGTCCTGAAGCCAAAGCCTACCGTGTCCGAGTAAGCGCCCTGCTCTTCTTTTTCTTTTGAGTTTTCCTTGGTCTTTCTTTTTTTTTTTGCTTGTGATTCCTTTGTCTTCTTGTGTTCTTCTTAACAGAGCTCTGCTTTCCATCTCGCGAGCTCCCGTTGTCTCGGTAGTTGGGACGGCGGAGGCCTCTACCACCCCTCGCCGCGTGGACCCAGCTGCTACCCTCCGAGAGGCGACGTGGAGGAATGCGCAGGAGACACGGGAGGAGCGGGACGCCGTGACCCGCAAGAAGGCGGAAGTGTCCCAGGCGGCACAGGCAGAGGCCGAGGCGGTGACCAAGGCTCAGGAGGACGCCGCTGCCAGGGCGCAATAGGAGGAGACGGCCCACCGGCGGTCGTCGGGACCTGCTGGTCCCTAGCACGCGGCTCCGTCGGAGCCGTCTGGTCAAGCGCCGGCTGGTGGTGACCAGCCGATTTTGGAAAGGGAGGGGGACGGCCACGCCGTCATGGAGCCAGAGGTGCCCCCTTTGCGCCGCCTGCCGACGCGTGGGACAGTCGGCCCGAAGGACCGATCATGCCATCCGACGGAGGCGGACTAGTGGTGGGTCCGCTTCCCACCACTTAGATTCCGGTGCGCCCGCGTTTGGTGAGGGCGGCCTCGACCCCGTGGTAAATAGAAGCCGGCGCAGTTAGCTCGTCATCGCCGAACAACAAGGTTACTAGCGCCGCGCGTCAGGTTGGTCGCCTGGTAGTGGCAGCATTTTAAATGTCACCTCCCGGGATGTCTTGGACTGGTTCAACGCCCAAGGCGATACCCTGCAAAAGGCTTTGCAAGACTTCTTGGCCACGTGGACTCCTGTCCGGGTATGTCGATTTCTTCTTTTGTTTTTTATTCCTTCAATTTCTCTCGTGGGGGCGCGTCAGCGCACCCACTGGGTGTAGTCCCCGAGTTCCGGGCTGGCTGCTGAGCAGGCGGCCTGGAACTCCAAGGTAATTCCCGTGAGTTAACTTGTTTCTTGCCGTCCTTGTCGCAGGACTACCACAATCTCCGGGTGGCCGCCTACAACTCCCAGCACCATGATTTGACCAAGCTGAAGGCCGCCTTGGCTAAGAGTCGGAGTAAGTGGCTCCCTCCTCTTCTCCTTGCGGGGGCGCGTGAGTGCCCGCTGGGTGTAGTCCCCGAGTTCCGGGCCGGCTGCTGAGCAGGCGGTCTGGAACTCCAATGTTTAATTTGTCTTTGGTTGGAGCTAACGCCCTCTTCTTCTTCTCTTGTCAGCAACCGCAGCTAACCTTCGAACCCAGCTAGGCGGGGTCCAGGCCGAGCTCTTTACCAAGGAGCAGGAGCGCTGCCAGGCCGTCCAGGATCACGACCGCCTGGCCAAAGAACTAGCAGACCAGGCAGAGAAGCACAAGGCGGAGCTCAAGAAGCTGGCGGACGACGCAGAGCTCCGTCGGGCCGAGTTCGAGACTCAACGCTCGAACTGGCCAGAACAGAGAAGGACCTGCACGACGGCTACGACGCGATCGAGGACATGGTTGATGGTAAGTTGCTTCTTCTCTTCCGCACAATTGCCGCCTGCCACAGGAGTCGGCTCTCATCTTCCTAGTCTTCTGTATTTTTCCTGGCGCAGAGTTCTTCCCTGGCCACTCCGCCGCTGTCAGCCAGGCTATCGAAGCCGTGCATGACGAAAGGCGCCGGGCGGGCATGGAGATTGCACTCAACGTGCCACGCACCCTCAGCGAGCAAGTCCTTGTCGTGAAGGCGCGCCTGCAGCCGGCCCACCGAATGATTCACCGGCTGCAATGCGCCGGCTCCCAGGTGTTGGCCGCCCTCTGGCCAGACGTCCCAGCTCCGAGCACTCCTAGCCGGACTGCCGAGTGGCTGGAGGTGGCAGTTGGCCGCTTCGAGGCCTGGAAGGGCGCTGCTGTAAGGGCTGGCATGCGGGTGGCCTTGGAATTTGCCAAGGGCTGGTATCCCGACCTGGATCTTGCCCAACTGGCAACTTTCCGCCTGGAGCCTGAGCCCGAGTTGGCGGCGGTGCGGGGGGACCTCATCAAGCGTGCAGCCGCGATCTCTAATTATGCTGACATCGCCGTTTTCATCCCAGAGTTGGATGAAAACGGCCGTGTGGTGCTGCCTGATCAGTTTGGGCTGGATTTTGCGGTGCCCGAGGAGCCTGACAAGGAGATTGCCTCGAGCGACGAAGGCGAGGACGAGGAAGACGAGGACGAGGAAGGCGGTCCTCTGGAAAACGAGCCACTTGTTTGTCCTCAGCCCGACCAAGCCTCGACGAGCGGGCCACGAGGGACTGCGCCGTCTGCCACAGAAGGCGACCAAGCTGAGGTCCAGCAGGCGGCTCCCTCAGCAGCCGGCGCAGCGGACTCCACGGCGCTGCCAGATCCGCCTGCTGCTCCTTCAGCCTAGGCGGCCATGCTATCTTTTTCTTTTCTGTTTGCTGTGTAACCAGACAAGTTAGTCTTGATCATTGCCTTTTGTTCCTTCGGGCATTTTTCTTTTACCGCCTCCTTTGACCGCCGCCCTGCCAGCCAGACAGTCACTTTGTGGTCTATGGCTGGGTTAGGGACTTGGCCGTTTTTAGGATAGGCAAGTATCTTGACGTCTGGAACGTGGCTTGGCTGTCAAGACCGGTTTTCCAATAAAATATTTACTAAGAAACCGACCTTTTTATCGGACCAGTGTAGAAGAATCCTCCTTACTAGTAGACGAATCCTTGATACAGAATTCCAGAGCACTAAATATTATACAAGGTTGAGCTAAGGCTGCTCAACAATTTGTTACAAGCACACCAATATTATACATAAAGGTGGATATGACACAAGGGTATGGTGGCATAACTACTGACTCGTAATAAAAGTGGTAGTGGATATGTCACAGTGTAGTGGGTGACACGACTCCAATATCTTACAGCTCATTAAGTGTCGGAGTGAGACTCGATGAATTTATTTGGGTAGCGGAAGCGTATATAATACAAGTGACCAACTCTAGGATCGCAAGAGACAGACTGGGACTCCTCTAGGCGTCGAACTCGCTATCGAACTCTTCATCCATGAGATCGCCTTCGTCAACATCTGGCCAAAACAACAAGCCAGGTGAGTACTTTGAATGTACTCGCAAGACAGTTCGGACATAAGATATAACGAATGGAAACATGATGCATATGAGCATACTAGTAATGCGCATTCAGATAATAATGTGTATATGCTGAATAAAAAGGAAGTCAGGCGGTAGTCCTCCCAAAATCCCAAAGAAATAACTGAAGACCGATCGGGTGTCTGAAGCGACGCCTCAAAAGGCAAAAGGAATAAAAATATGCCACAGTCGGGCGTTTGGGCGACGCCACATAAAGGGCTTATATAACAATAATGTCACAGTCGGACGTCTGAGCGACATCACATAAAGGGCTTATATTAAAAGTAAATAACAGTAATGCCACTGTCGGACGTCTGAGCGACATGATGTAAAGGGCTTATATTAAAAATAAATAACAATAATGCCATAGTCGGACGTCTGAGCGACATCACATAAAGGGCTTATATTAAAAATAAATAACAGTAATGCCACAGTCGGACGTCTGAGCGACATCACATAAAGGGCTTATAGCAAAGTAAAATAACAATAATGCCACAGTCGGACGTCTGAGCGACATCACATAAAGGGCTTATGTCAAAGTAAATAACAATAATGCCTTAGTCGGACGTCTGAGTGACATCACATAAAGGGCTTATATCAAAAGTAAATAACAGTAATGCCTCAGTCGGACGTCTGAGCGACATCTCATAAAGGGTTTATATAATCATTTGACACCAAGTAGTTTATGAAGGTAAATCATCTCAAGGAAATACTCAGTACAGAAATAACTAGTTAGTTCGTCTACCGGGATAACATTCGGCTAGTTTACCACTCTTAGCGCTATATTAAAACATCAGAGACGGTCACTGAGATTGACACGGAGACTGACGCTAGGCCATAGACATGGCTACTCGGATGGTTTTAACTCTGCAGAGTTTGTACTCTTTAACCACTGCCAACGGATTTCAGTAGTCACAAAGAACTAGTTCCGTTTACGGTATTTTAGCAGAAACACAACTAACCAGTACACACCCATTCCACATCCCGCTGCCCGGAATCACCCTAGGCAACGTTCACGAAAAATTGTAAGACGGGGAGGCTACAACCTCGAATAGCATGGGATCGAATTTATACCGCGCGCTCTAAGGGGTGCCCCCCTCTCGGTCCCAACCGGAAACACCCATGCCCCCTGACCGGATGGCGGGCTTTAATCCAGGGCTATGGAACCCTCATCCCGGCCCCTCTATTTGGTGTGTACAAGGAAAGAGGTTTGCAACTTACTAAACCGTATTCTTTGTAGAAGACATGTGACAGTACCAAAAAGGAGACAAATGGGATCATGACTTGATCCACGTTAACACCGGAGCTAAACGGTTGACTGGCATGCTTCAACATTACCAGCTTACAACCTATCATGTCACCACATGATCAGGTTGGCTCACCATCCACTTTCGAACCTCACACGAAGCTTGTCTTGCATGTATAATAACACCCACAAAATGCTTATATGAACATGCCTTGGGAACACTACTCAAGCAAACATGCAAAGCAGTCATCATATCAAAGGTTCAAACATGCTTGCCTGGTTCGGAGTAGCCGGAGTCTAGCGTAGTGAAGTTTGCGGCTCCGTCACCTCCTTCGGTATCTACGGATAAAATAAATCGGATACTAACATAAATACCGTGCGTGCATAAAAGTTGTCCCAAATATTTTTCAAATAAATATGATAAAAAAAACTAGACAGAAAATTAAAGAGGACAGAAAAAGAATCAACTCAAAATCATCTTTTGTTTAAAAGTTATTAAGGTTTTTGTCCAGGGACTTGTCTGTAATGAAACATAAAGTTTCCAGGGGCTTGATTATAAAAACAAAAAACGTTTCTGTAAGAAATACACCAGCTCAAAAGAGAAAGCGTACTTGCCCGAATGCGTTTTCCCAGGAAAACGGTTCGAAAAAAAGAGAGGCTGACAAGGGGGTCCCACCCGTCAGGTTTAAATATTTGAACAGGAAAAACAGAGTGCGCCGGCGCCCGAGAACCGCGGTGGTTGCCGGCGCCGATCCACGGTGAGGTAGGGGGAGGGGATGGTACCTACGGACTCACGATGCTCTTCCGCGTCTGTGGGTGGTGGAGTTGGACGTCGGTGAGCACCACATCGACGGCGGCCTTCTCTCCGGCGGACGGTGGCTCGGGCAGTGGTGGATCTCGCCGGTAGGGCTGCAGAGGCCAAATTGAAGTGTGGGTTAGGCGTTTAGGTGCGCTAGGAGGCCACTGGCACGACTAGGGAGGCGGAGGAGCTCTCACCAGAGAGAGGCTTGCCGGAGCCCGAAGCGGATCGGGGCGGCCGGAGTTGGGGAAGAAGGACTCCTCGAGGACCTTCTAGTGGCTGGGCGTGGTCTGGTGAGGTGGAGGAGAGGTGCGGGGTCGAAGGCGAGCTCGGGGCCGCTATTTATAGCCGGGCCGAGGCGGTTGCCGCAAACAAAATAAGTCCGGCGGGTGATTACGGCGAGGCCATGGCCGAACAGGTGGCTTAAGTGACTGGGCATCAACGTGAGGGTCCACTGGTTCCATCCCGATGCTAAGCTTGGCAAGACTTGGGCGTTACTGCACTTTCTCCACGGAACGGCTGCGCGGGTACGTCGGCGGCAGAGAGCGCGCTCTACGCCTCTCAGGCCACGGCGACGGTGTTGCAGTGTGCACAGGGGAGAGGATGGCCACACGGAGCTCTCTGGTGGTTTCGGCGGTGCCGAACGGCGCCGTTTTGCAGGGCTGGCCCCTGTTGGCCGCCACGGGTGGCTCTGCCACCGCGGAAGACGCCGGAGCTGGCGAGCCACGTCGCCACCGACACTCGCAAACGGCCAAGAAAGCATGCGGCGCTCTGGATAAGGAGGAGAAGTAGTAAGCAAGGCGCCAACGCGGGCACTGGCGAGATTGACGTGGTGGTCTGACGGAATCGACACTGTCGACTGAATCCCGACAGTGAACTCTGAACTTTACTTAATTTGAACAACAACAGTGCACGCCAACTATTCGATGAAATGATTCAGGTACTTGGAAATTTTTTCTAGAGTTGGCACTTGGTGGAGAGGTCTCTTGATGCATCTAGAGGCTGCCTGAATTTCCACAGATTTTTAGGAAGATAAAAAGTATGAATTTCACCAAAAATGGTAAATCTGGTCCAAATTTGCAGCAAGCAATTTTTGAAAAATTTGAACTATGGACCAGCAGATCTTGATGGATCTAGGTTGAGGGTACTAAGGACTAGTCAGGGGAGTTTGTTTCGAATCAAAACCCAAAGGGAAACCAGTAGTTCCTTTGTAAATCACAAAGGTCCAAAATAAAAGACAGAAAATGTTTTGAGTGAAAAATAATTTGAAATAAAACTAAAGGAGGTTGAAACCTATTGGAATTTGATGTTAGACTTGACCCAAGGTGGCAATGAGGGTTTTAGAAGAAAGAACTTCTTTAGGTGTGATGGCAAAAGAAAAGTTTTGAATGGGAGAGAAGAAGCCCATGGTTTTATAGGAATGCTTCCTAGTAAAAGAAATTTTCAAAACCATTCAAAAATTATTTGTGTTGAGCCAACACAAGGTGAAAACTCTCAAGACCAAAGATCAAGGTTGAGATGGACACAAAAATCCTTTTTCATAAAAGATTTGAGAAGGAGGGGTTTTGAGAAAAATTTAAACAACCCCTTCCAAGAAAATAAAGAATTTGATGAAAACCAAATCCAAAATTTTTGGAGTGTCACAACACCTACCCCCTTAGGAAAAATATCGTCCCCGAGATTTCAGCTGATCCTCAAATAGGCGTGGGTACTCTGTCCGAAGAAATTCGTCTCTTTCCCATGTTGCTTCATCCTCGGTGTGATTGCTCCATTGAACCTTGAGAAACTTAATTTTCTTCTGACGGGTCCTTCTTTCAGACTCCTCTAATATTTTTATTGGACATTCCTTGTAGGTGAGGTCTGGTTGCACATCAATGCTCTCATGAGATACATGCTTCTCTGGGTTGCTTACACATTTCCTCAACTAGGAGACGTGGAACACGTCGTGGATGTCTGACAGTTCTTTGGGTAGGTCTAGCTGATAGGCTACTGTGCCTCTCCGTGCAACTACACGAAAGGGTCCAATAAACCATGGTGCTATCTTTCCTTTGACTTTGAATCGTTGGAGGCCCCTCATAGGAGATACACGTAGATACACATTTTCACCGGGTTCAAAGCTGACTTCACGATGTTTTTGATCGTAATAACTCTTTTGTCGGCTCTGGGCTGTCTTGAGTCGGTCCCTGATCAGTCTAACCTTCTCCTCAGCTTCCTTAAGCATGTACGGGCCGAAGATATGACTGTCTCCTGTTTTTGACCAATTTAATGGGGTATGGCATCTTCATCCGCACAAGGCTTCAAAAGGTGCCATTTGTAGACTGGCTTGATAACTATTGTTGTATGCGAACTCGGCATACGGCAAGCTTGCTTCCCAACTGGTCCCATAGGTGAGAATACATGCCCTCAGCATGTCTTCTAGAATTTGGTTTACACGTTCAGTTTGTCCTCCAGTATGGGGCTGATATGCTGTACTGAATACTAGTTGCGTTCCCAAAGCCTGCTGTAAATGATCCCAAAATTTAGAGACGAATTGAGTGCCTCTGTCGGATATTATAGTCTTCGGAACTCCATGTAGGCAAACTATACGGGAGAGTTAAAGTTTGGCAAGCTTCTGGGTGGTGTGGGTTGTCTTGACTGGGATGAAGTGTGCCACCTTAGTTAATCTATCTGTGATGACCCATATGGCATCATTTCCGTGCTGTGACCGAGGTAGTCTGACAATAAAGTCCATCCCAATATCGTCCCATTTCCACTCAGGTATCTTGTTTGGCCGTAATAGTCCTGCTGGTTTTTGGTGCTCGGCTTTAATGCGTTGACATGAATCACAACATGGAATGAATGTGGCTATATCCCTCTTCATACCGTGCCACCAAAATCTTTCTTGAATGTCCTTGTACATTTTGGTCCCTCCAGGGTGAATTGAATATAGAGCGGTGTGGCCTTCTGCTAGAATTTGCTATTTGAGATCTTTTATATTGGGTACGCAAAGCCTGTCTGCGAACCATAATATTCCCTTATCGTCTATGACGAATTCCGAGGCCTTGCCCAGATTCACTTTTCTTTTTATGCCCTCGATGCTGGGGTGTCCATGCTGAGCCTCCTTAATCTGTTCCATTAGGGTAGGCTGTATTTCCAAATTTGACACATTGCCTTCGGTGACCATTACCAAGTTCAGTTTGGTGAACTCATGCTGAAATTCAGGTCTCAAGTTTTGTAGACTGTCGTTGTCCGAGCTGGGGTTTCGGTTGAGAGCATGTGCCACAACATTCACCTTTCCTGGATGGTAGTGAATGCCAACGTCATAATCTTTCACCAATTCCAACCAGCGCCGTAGTCGTAAATTGAGTTCTGGTTGCGTGAAAATATATTTGAGGCTTTTATGGTCCGTATATATTTCACAATGATTTCCAAGCAAAAAGTGCCTCCACTCTTTGAGTGCATGAATGACTGCTGCCAATTCTAAGTCGTGAGTAGGATAATTTTCTTCATGCTTTCGTAGTTTCCTGGAAGTGTATGCTACTACCTTGCCTTCTTGCATTAGCACGCATCCGAGGCCCTTTCGGGATGCATCGCAATATACTTCAAAACTTTTGTGTATGTCTGGTACAACCAATACTGGGGCTGTTGTTAATTTCCTTTTGAGTTCTTGGAAGCTTTTCTCACAAGCTTCAGTCCACACAAATTTCTTATCCTTCTTGAGTAACGGTGTCATTGGTTTTGCTATGGTGGAAAATCCCTCAATAAACCTTCGGTAATACCCAACCATTTCGAGGAAACTTCGTACATCTGTTACGTTGGCCGGTGTTTTCCAGCCAAGTACGGCCTTGACCTTTTCTGGGTCCACAGCAACTCCTTCTTGTGTCAATACGTGGCCTAGAAAACCAACCTGTCTTAACCAAAATTCACATTTGCTAAATTTGGCGTATAGTTGATGTTTCCTTAATTCTTCCAGTACAATTCGGAGATGTTCAACATGCTCTTCTGGCGTTTTAGAATATACCAGAATATCATCAATAAACACCACAACAAATTTGTCCATGAATTTCATAAACACTTTGTTCATGAGGTGGACAAAATATGCGGGGGCATTGGTCAGTCCAAACGGCATTACTGTAAATTCATATAATCCGTATCTGGAGGTGAATGCTGTCTTAGGGATATCTACTGTTCGTACTTTTAATTGATGGTATCCCGACCTTAAAACAATTTTTGAGAAAACCTTGGCTTGTGCGAGCTGGTCAAATAAATCATTTATCCGAGGCATCGGATATTTGTTTTTGATGGTGACCATGTTGAGTGCTCGATAGTCTATACACAATCTCAGTGTCCCATCCTTTTTCTTGGCAAATAATACTGGTGAACCCCAAGATGAGGAGCTGGTCCGTATAAATACTTTGTCCAGTAATTCTTTTATTTGCTTATTTAATTCTACCAATTCGGAGGGTGCCATTCTGTATGGTTTCTTGTAAATGGGGGTGGTTCCAGGTGCTAGCTCAATAATGAACTCTATTTCCCGGTCTGGTGGCATGCCTGGCAGTTCTTCGGGAAATACGTCTGGAAACTCACATACTACTGGAACTTTGCTTAACTCTGAAGTGTCTACCTTGTTCAATCTTGGTTGCCGTGATACTGGTCTTTCTAGAGCTGCAACTCTTATCGTCTTTCCGTGATGATGCATAAGAATTACTGTCCGATTGAAGCAGTCGATAAATCCTTTGTTGGTGGTTAACCAGTCCATCCCTAGGATAACATCCAGTCCCTTATTTTCCAATACGATGAGGTTTGCCTGAATCTTTAGTCCTTCAATCTCAATAATCACACCTTGGTAGTAACTTTGAATGATTTGCCTACTCCCGGGGGACTTGATGGTCATTGATTTTCCCAAGGGAAGCATCGAAAAATCATGTTGCAAAGCAAAGTTCTTTGAAATGAACGAATGAGAAGCTCCAGAATCAAACAAAACTGTGGCAGGTATTGTGTTGACAGGGAACGTACCGAGTACGATATCCGGGGCATCCTGTGCTTCCTCCTTGGTCACATGGTTCAAGTGACCTCTCTTGTGGTTGTTATTGGGGTTGAAGTTGTTACGGTTGGGTGCTGAATTGTTTCCACTGTTGTTCGGTTTTGGCGCCGAGTTTCTTGGTTTTGGGCACTGTTTGGCATAGTGTCCCTCTTCTCCACAAGCGTAGCAAGTGACACCTGGATGATATGAAAAATCCTTGTCCCTTGCATGAAATTTTTTTGTTCGTGCGTGGGTCATTGGTTATGGATTTGTTCGCCCCATTTTTCTGAAAATTAGTCTTGTCCCGGTTGTTGCGAGTATGTGTAGTCTTATCCCTTTTGCGCTTGCGAATATCCTCCAAGCTGCGGCGCTCATTTTCCAATGTAATAGCCTTGTCCACAAGTGTTTTGAAATCAGGAAAAGTGTGCACGACCAGCTGGCATTTAAGTGCTGGTGCCAGACCGTACAGGAATTTTTCCATCTTTTTATTTTCAGTCATACGCTCCTCGTTGGCATAATGAGATAATGCGTAAACTGACTATTGTATTTAGTCACTGTCATGCCTCTCTGCTTCATCAAACTCCCTTTTCTTGATCTTCATAATGCTTCTAGGGATGTGCGCCCCACAAAAACCTTCTTTAAATTCTTCCCAGGTGATATTATTCTCGTTGGGGTGCATGTGTAGGAAATTTTCCCACCATGGTGCAGCTGCTCCAGTGAGGAAGTGTGGTGCATAAAGTACCTTTTCACGATCCGAACATTGGGCAGTAATTAATTTCCTTTCAATGTCTCGAAGCCAATCATCGGCCTCAAGAGGTCTGTCAGTGTGAGAGAATGTTGGCGGACGTGTCTTCTGTAGTTCAGATAATTTTGAATCTTGCTGATATGGTTCACGATGATTTCCCATATTGATAACATGGTTCAACATTTCTTGGTGCTGCTGCTGGCTTTGCTCATAAAGGCGGCATACTTGATAAAATGTTGTTTCGCTGCCCTGGTGACTTGACTGCCCCTACGTAAAATTGTTACTTGTCTGGGTACCATAATTTTCCTCCGGCGGACTTGGCATGGAACGAGTCCAGGGATGAGTCATTTTCCACTCTGGGGTATTTTTGCAGAACTCATGAGAAAAACTGAGTGGCAAAAATAAACAAATAGTTTTGCAAATGTAGAAAATTTACGAACTCCAAAGATTTTTCAATAAAATACTTGATTGCGCATGGAGAAGGACCGCTCAGTACATATCTTACACGCGAGTCGTAATTATACAATACATCACTCAGGATGCGTGTACACATTCCTGACATGTTATTTAAGCAAGTGCACTTCTTCGAGTTCCTATATGATGCGCACACAAACTACTTCTCACCAACCTATTTTACATATAAACATATCATACACGCGGACACATCGCGCGGCGGCTCGGCATACTTAGTCGGAGATGGTGAAAACTTCCCTCGGCCTGCCGAGAGTAAGACCCAGTGGTGATGGAGACTCAACTTCCTCCTCACTAATAGGCTCCAGGCGCGAAATACTGGGTCGAGGAGTTGGTGCGGGTGCGGCAGGTGGTGCAGCTCTGATTGGAGTAGGAGCAATGACTTGGTCAAACTCCTCAGTGGTAGGCAGGCGGCGAGCGGTGGCTAAGATGACAGGTGCATAGGATGCTGAGGACGAGACGTTAGTCAGTGGTGGAGATGTATGGAGGAGCTCCCTCCTATTGGCGGAACCGCTCTGAACTAAGTCCATACGAGCAGCCACCAAGTCATCCACAAGGTTATCAAAAGCTGCCTCAAGAGCCTTGAGGTACTCAACCAACATTTCGATAGACTCATCTCGCTCTCCCCTTGCGCAAGAAAACGCATAGTGACACGTGTAAGGCACGTGGCATGGAAGGTAGTGGTAGCGACTAGTCTTCATAGAAGGAAGAGCATCCCATAGGCGAGCTATCGCCTCACGGGCAGCCATCTGCATGGCATGCCTCTTCGTAGGCATGGACCTTCCCACAAATCGGAAGCGGCGTGACTCAGAACGCCCTTCCTTGAATTGCACCGCGTCCTGGTGCATTGACACGCTGTCGCTGATCTTGTGCTGGTAGAGTGTGAACTCCGGACGAGTCGATGGCCCGATCGCGACCTTGGTGATGGAGACGAGGAGCTTGATAAACCTCTCAGGTATATTGGCGAACACCTGTGACTCACAGTCACTGCGGGCCATCTATAAAAGTGGACAAAAATTCCGAATAGTCAAATCATAAATTTATGATGACTAACAGAAAATTGTTACAAATGTAAAATGCTAAAATAGCACTCAATAAGCTAATAGACGATTAGCAACCGCACCTAGTGGCTTCCTACAGTCAGCCTGGCTCTGATACCAAGGTTGTCAGGACCGGTTTTCCAATAAAATATTTACTGAGAAACCGACCTTTTTATCGGACCAGTGTAGAAGAATCCTCCTTACTGGTAGACAAATCCTTGATACAGAATTCCAGAGCACTAAATATTATACAAGGTTGAGCTGAGGCTGCTCAACAATTTGTTACAAGCACACCGATATTATACATAGAGGTGGATATGACACAAGGGTATGGTGGCATAACTACTGACTCGTAATAAAAGTGGTGGTGGATATGTCACAGTGTAGTGGGTGACACGACTCCAATATCTTACAGCTCATCGAGTATCGGAGTGAGACTCGATGAATTTATCTGGGTAGCGGAAGCATATATAATACAAGTGACCAACTCCAGGATCCCAAGAGACTGACTGGGACTCCTCTAGGTGTCGGACTCGCTATCGAACTCTTCAACCATGAGATCGCCTTCGTCAACATCTGGCCAAAACAACAAGCCAGGTGAGTACTTTGAATGTACTCGCAAGACAGTTCGGACATAAGATATAACGAATGCAAACATGATGCATATGAGCAGACTAGTAATGCGCATTCATATAATAATGTGTATATGCTGAATAAAAAGGAAGTCAGACGGTAGTCCTCCCGAAATCCCAAAGAAATATCTGAAGACCGATCGGGTGTCTAAAGCGACGCCTCAAAAGGTAAAAGGAATAAAAATATGCCACAGTCGGGCGTCTGGGCGATGCCACATAAAGGGCTTATATAACAATAATGCCACAGTCGGACGTCTGAGCGACATCACATAAAGGGCTTATATTAAAAGTAAATAACAGTAATGCCACAGTCACACGTCTGAGCGACATCACATAAAAGGCTTATATTAAAAATAAATAACAATAATTCCATAGTCGGACGTCTGAGCGACATCAC
>LR738710.1:138823310-138838477 GCA_902687465.1 Secale cereale
CACATAAAGGGCTTATATCAAAGTAAATAACAATAATGCCACAGTCGGACATCTGAGCGACATCACATCAAGGGCTTATGTCAAAGTAAATAACAATAATGCCTCAGTCGGACGTCTGAGCGACATCACATAAAGGGCTTATATCAAAAGTAAATAACATTAATGCCTCAGTCGGACGTCTGAGCGACATCTCATAAAGGGCTTATATAATCATTCGACACCAAGTAGCTTACGAAGGTAAATCATCTCAAGGAAATACTCAGTACAGAAATAACTGGTTAGTTCGTCTACCGGGATAACATTCGACTAGTTTACCACTCTTAGCGCTATATTAAAACATCAGAGACGGGTCACTGAGATTGACACGGAGACTGACGCTTGGCCATAGACATGGCTACTCGGATGGTTTTAACTCTGCAGAGTTTGTACTCTTTAACCATAGCCAACGGATTTCAGTAGTCACAAAGAACTAGTTCCGTTTACGGTATTTTAGCAGAAACACAACTAACCAATACACACCCATTCCACATCCCGCTGCCCGGAATCACCCTAGGCAACGTTCATGAAAAAAAGTAAGATGGGATGGTACAACCTCGAATAGCATGGGATCAAAATTATACCGCGCACTCTAAGGGGTGCCCCTTTCTTGGTCCCAACCGGAAACACCCATGCCCCCTGACCGGATGACGGGCTTTAATCCAGGGCCATGGAACCCTTATCCCGGCCCCTCTATTTGGTGTGTACAAGGAAAGTGGTTTGCAACTGACTAAACCATATTCTTTGCAGAAGACATGTGACAGTACCAAAAAGGAGACGAACGGGATCATGACTTGAACCACGTTAACACCGAAGCTAAACGGTTGACTGGCATGCTTCAACATTACCAGCTTACAACCTATCATGTCACCACATGATCAGGTTGGCTCACCATCAACTTTCGAAGCTCACACGAAGCTTGTCTTGCATGTTTAATAACACCCACAAAATGCTTATATGAACATGCCATGGGAACACTACTCAAGCAAATATGCAAATCACTCATCATATCAAAGGTTAAAACATGCTTGCCTGGTTCGGAGTAGTCGAAGTTTAGCTCGGTGAAGTTTGCGGCTCCGTCACCTCCTTCGGTATCTACGGATAAAATAAATCAGATACTAACTTAAATACTGTGCGTTCATAAAAGTTGTCCCAAATATTTTTCAAGTAAATATGATAAAAAACTAGATAGAAAAATAAAGAGGACAGAAAAAGAATCAACTCAAAATCATCTTTTGTTTAAAAGTTATTAAGGTTTTTGTCCTGGGACTTGTCTATAATGAAACAGAAAGTTTCCACGGGCTTGATTATAAAAACAGAAAATGTTTCGGTAAGAAATATGCCAGCTCAAAAGATAAAGCGTACTTGCCCGAATGCGTTTTCCCAAGAAAACGGTTTGGAAAGAAAAGACAGGCTGACGAGGGGGTCCCACCCGTCAGGTTTAAATATTTGAACAGGAAAAACAGAGTGCGCCGGCGCCCGAGAACCGCGGTGGTCGCCGGCGCCGATCCACGGCAAGGTAGGGGGAGGGGATGGTACCTACGGACTCACGGTGCTTTTCCGCATCTGTGGGTGGTGCAGTTGGACGTCGGCGAGCACTACGTCGACGGAGGCCTTCTCTCCGACGGACGGTGGCTCGGGCGATGGTGGATCTCGCCGGGGAGGGCTGCGGAGGCCAAATTGAAGTGTGGGTTAGGCATTTAGGTGCGCTAGGAGGCTACTGGCACGGCTTAGGGCGCGGAGGAGCTCTCACCAGGGAGAGGCTTGTCGGAGCCCGAAGCGGATGGGGGCGGCCGGAGTTGGGGAAGAAGGACTCCTCGAGGCCCTTCTAGTGGCTGGGCGTGGTCTGGTGAGGTGGAGGAGAGGTGCGGGGTCGAAGGTGAGCTCGGGGCCGCTATTTATAGCCGGCCCGAGGCGGTTGCCGCAAACGGGATAAGTCCGGCTGGTGATTATGGCGAGGCCGTGGCCGAACAGGTGGCTTAAGTGACTGGGCATCAACGTGAGGGTCCACAGGTTCCATCCCGATGCTAAACTTGGCAAGACTTGGGCGTTAATGCACTTTCTCCACGGAACGGCTACGCGGGCACGTCGGCGGCAGAGAGCGCGCTCTGCGCCTCTCAGGCCACGGCGACGGTGCTGCAGCGTCCACAGGGGAGAGGATGGCCACGCGGTGCTCTCTGGTGGTTTGGGCAGTGCCGAACAGCGCCGTTTTGCAGGGATGGCCCCTGTTGGCCGCCACGGGTGGCTCTGCCACCGTGGAAGACGCCGGAGCTGGCGAGCCACGTCGCCACCGACGCTCGCAAATGGCCAAGCAAGCGTGCGGCGCTCTGGATAAGGAGGAGAGGCAGTGAGCAAGGCGCCAACGCGGGCACTGGAGAGATTGACGCGGTGGTCTGACGGAATCGACACTGTCGACTGAATCCCGACACCGAACTCTGAACTTTACTGAATTTGAACAGCAATAGTGCAAGCCAACTGTTCGATGAAATGATTCAGGCACTTGAAATTTTTTTCTGGAGCTGGGACTTGGTGGAGAGGTCTCTTGATGCATCTAGAGGCTGCCTGATTTTCCACAGATTTTTAGGAAGAGAAAAATTATGAATTTCACCAAAAATGGCAAATCTGGTCCAAATTTGCAGCAAGCAAAATTTGAAATATTTGAACTATGGACCAACAGATCTTGATGGATCTAGGTGAGGGTACTAAGGACTAGTCAGGGGAGTTTGTTTGGAATCAAAACCCAAAGGGAACCCAGTAGTTCCTTTGTAAATCACAAAGGTCGAAAATAAAAGACATAAAATGTTTTGAGTGAAAAATAATTTGAAATAAAACTAAAGGAGGTAGAAACCTACTGGTATTTGATGTTAGACTTGACCCAAGGTGGGAATGAGGGTTTTAGAAGAAAGAACTTCTTTAGGTGTCATGGCAAAAGAAAAGTTTTGAATGGGAGAGAACAAGCCCATGGTTTCATAGGAATGCTTCCTAGTAAAAGAAATTTTCAAAACCATTCAAAAATTATTTGTGTTGAGCCAACACAAGGTGAAAACTCTCAAGACCAAAGGTCAAGGTTGAGAAGGACACAAAAATCCTTTTTCATAAAAGATTTGAGAAGGAGGGGTTTTGAGAAAAATTTAAACAACCCCTTCTAAGAAAATAAAGAATTTGATGAAAACCAAATCCAAAATTTTTGGAGTGTCACATTGGCCAAGCTAGAACCCGGCCAGTCGGCTGCTCAACAGCTGGACGCCTTGTCTCAAAGGCCGTCTTAGCCCATGCTTGTTTTTTTCTTAGTCATTTTTCATAGGGTTGTGCATTTTGAAACCGAACCGAAAAACCATACCAAAAATAAACCGAACCGAACCAATTTTATGGTTTTTATGGTTTATGGTTTTGGTATGGTATGGAATTTTCATACCGTTTTGAACTTTGGTTTTTATGGTATATACCGAAAAACTGAACGGTTAACCGAATAAACCGAAGTAAAAAATAAATTTATATTTCTTGAGACAAACAACCATACACGTTATCATTTTTCTTGTACATGAGTCAAATTCACTACTAAGCATGTACATTTTCTTGTAACATAGTTATTTTTCTCTTTAAAAGATGCTAAGCACGTCCATAATCATTAAGGGATGAATATATGCATGCATATATACTTATATATATTTATAAACTATTTATGTAAAATAGTATGTGTTTTGATTGGTTTTGAGTCATAAATTTGTAAATTATTATTACGTCATTTTCAAATTCGCGTCAACTTTGGTTTTTATGGTATATACCGAAACCATACCAAAATAATTTGGTATATACCAAAACCGAACCGTATTTTCATTTCATACCGTATTTACCGAAGTATTAATACCATACAAACCGAAAAATCGTATAAACCGAACCATGTAAACCGAATAAACCGAACGCACAGAGTGAATTTTTCATGTGGACATCACTTCTTGCCTTTGACTCCTGCCAGTCGGACATCCACGTTCTGCGAGTTTGTGACTTTTAGGCAAGAGAGGGCTTGGATGCCGGCACATTACTTGTAGGACTGTTGGAGAATGCAAACATAGGGCAAGGCGGCAAACCCCCGGGCCGACTGGTTGGTCCCGGTGCCGGGCGAAGGAATGAAATAACACATTATCAGGCATTCCTTTATCATATAGTTAAAGGAAGGGCTGTCCCCGAGTACTCCTCGGGGTGCCCGTTGTCTCTCGAAATACAATAGATAGTATGATACATACTGCCTTTAGCTGTAAAAGCGGTGAAGGAGATTTGTGTTCCATGGGCGCTCTGATTCTTTGCCTGAGTCATCTTGCTTGTGCGCTCTTGGCTTCTGCGCGTCGATGAAGTAGTAGGAGTCGTTGCCTAGGACCTTGCTGACGATGAAAGGTCCTTCCCAAGGGGCCGAGAGCTTGTGCTGGCCGGCTGTCCGCTCGATCAGGCAGAGCACAAGGTCCCCCTCGCGGGAAGAGCGTGACTTGACTCGCCGGCTATGGTAGCGGCGCAAACCCTATTGATAGATGGCAGACCGGTCGAGTGCTACCAGCCGGGCCTCCTCCGACAGGTCGATGCCATCTTCACGTGCTTCTTTTGCTTCAGCTTCCGTGTACATGGTGACGCGAGGCGAGTCGAACTCAACATCTTTTGGGATGACGGCCTTGGCCCCATAGACGAGGAAGAAAGGGGTGAAGCCAGTTGATTTGTTTGGCGTCGTTCTGAGGCTCTAGAGGACAGACGACAATTCTTCGATCCAGCAGCCGGCCGATCGTTCCAAGGGTTCGACCAGTCGGGGCTTGATGCCGGACAAGATGAGGCCGTTTGCACAGTCAACCTGGCTGTTTGACTGCGGGTGAGCAACAGACGCTAAGTCCAGCCGGATGCCCTGTATTGTGCAGAAACATGCCAAAGCTCCTTTGGCAAAGTTTTTGCCGTTGTTGGTGATGATGTTGTGCGGTATGTCATACCGGATTGTGATGTCGGTGATGAAGGTCACGGCAGTCGGACCGTTGAGTTTCTTAATTGGTCTTGCTTCAATCCACTTGGTGAACTTGTCCACAACGACAAGCAAGTGAGTCATGCCGCCGCGTGCTGTCTTGAAGGGGCCCACCATGTCCAGTCCCCAAACTGCAAATGGCCATGTGATGGGAAAGGCCTTGAGTGCAGAAGCCGGCAAGTGTTGCTTTGAGCTGAAGCGCTGGCATTCATTGTATTTTTTCACCAGGTCCTTGGCGTCGTCCAAAGAAGTCGGCCAGAAGAAACCATGGCGGAAAGCTTTGGCGACGAGGGACTTGGAGGCTGCATGGTGGCTGCATTCGCCTTGATGAATGTCCCTCAAAATGTCCCAACCCTTCTCCGGCTCTACACAACGCTGAAACACACCGGTCACGCTGCGTCTGACGAGCTCTCTGTTCACTATTGTGTATGCTGACGCTCTACGTTGCACTTGCTGAGCCAGAGTCTCATCTGTGGGCAACTCTCTTCTTAGCAGAAAGTTGAGGATGGGCTGTGCCCATGATGGTGCTGTGACCCCTGTCAACTTGGCAACTGACACCAGCGTGGTTGGGCTGGGTGGTGGAGGGTCGGGATTGGCTACCGCTTGCTGCGTTCTTGAAGTCCCCAGACCGGCTGCAGCAGTCCCCAAGCCGGGTGTTGGTTCTGCATTCCTCGGGCCGCCTGTTGATATCTCTAAACCGAATGTGGTAGTCCTCGGCCGGGTGTTGGTGCTGCAGTCCCCAGGCCACCTGCTGAGGCCTTCGGGCCGACTGTGGGAATCCCCAAGCCAGATCCGGCTGTTCCAGGGTCGGTCGACACAAAGATTGACTCTGATTCTGGCGATGGCTGGATAGATGGCTTGCGCAGGCATTGGAGGGACACGCCGGCTGGTATTGCTTGCCGAGTTGATCCAATTCGGGCCAAGGCATCTGCTTGCTCGTTGTCGGCTTGTGGCACTTGGAGGAATTCGCAGCCGTCGAAGTGCCCATTGATTTGCTGGACAAGGAAATGGTAACTTGCCATATTTGCATCCTTGACGTCCTAGTCGCTAGATGACTGCTAGACAACCAAGTCCGAGTCGCCGTAGCACAGCTCTCGGCGGATGCCAATCTCCTTGGCCAACCAGAGTCCGTGAATGAGTGCTTCATACTCAGCCACATTCTTGGAGGCGGCAAAGTGGATTTGCAAGGTGTATTTGAGCTTGTCGCCTTTGGGGGAGGTGAGGACAATGCCGGCTCCTAAGACAGTGCGCATCTTTGAGCCATCGAAGTGCATCCGCCAATGGGTTGAGTCTGGAGCAGGCGGCAGGTACTGGGTCTCGGCCCAGTTGACGAGGAAGTCGGCTAATGCTTGTGACTTGATGGTGGTGCGGGTGTGGTAGAAGATGGTGAAGGGGGCCAGCTCGATGACCCACTTCGCCACTCGGCCTGATGCATCTCTGTTGCCCATGATCTCAACAAGCGGGGCCGTGCAGACGACCGTAATGGGATGATCTTGGAAGTACTGCTTGAGCTTCTTTGCGGTAAAGTACACACCATAGCACATCTTCTGGTAGTGGGGATAGTTATGCTTGGAGGCTGACAACACTTCACTCAAGTAGTAGACGGGCCTTTGGACCGGCAGTGCTTTGCCATCTTCTGGGCGCTCGACCATGATCACGGTGCGGACCACCCGACTAATGGCGGCTATGTAAAGGAACATGGGTTCCTTGTCTGTTGGCGCCGCCAGGACAGGCGGTGTGGAAAACACTTTCTTGAGCTGGTGGAAAGCCTCGTCCACCTTTTCATTCCACTCAAAGCTGGTGGTTTTCTTCATCAGCTGGTACAGAGGTAGTGCCTTCTCACCCAGCCGGCTGATGAACCGGCTGAGTGATACCAAGCACTCGGTGAACTTCTGGACATCTCGTATGTGGGTTGGTCTCTCCATCCTCTCAATGGCCTTGATCTTTGCTGGGTTGCACTCGATGCCGCGTTCAGACACCAGGAAGCCAAGGAGATGGCCTGCTGGCACCCCGAAGATGCATTTCTCCGGGTTTAGCTTGATCTGAAAGCAGCGCATGTTTTCAAAGGTCTCTTGGAGATCCTCTAGAAGAGTACCATGCTTCCTCGTCTTCACCATGATATCGTCCACGTACACGTGGAAGTTTCTGCCAAGCTGCTTGAGGAGGCACTTCTGCATGCAACACTGAAACTTGGCGCTGGCATTTCTCAAGCCGAATTTCAAGGTCAGGTAACAAAAGGCTCCGAATGGCGTGAGGAAGGCGGTCTTCAGGCGATTAGCCGGATCCATCTTGATCTGATAGCACCCGGAATACGCATCAAGGAAAGACACCAGCTCGCATCCGGATGTGGAGTCAATCACTTGATCTATTCGCGGAAGAGGAAACGGATCTTTGGGCAGGCCTTGTTGAGGCTGGTGTAGTCAATGCACATACGCCACTTGTTGTTCTTCTTCAGCACAAGGACGGGGTTGTACAACCACTCTGGATAGAACACTTCCATGATGAAGCCGGCTGCTAGCACGCGGGCAACCTCTTCACTGACAACTCTTCTCTTTTCTTCGGACATGCGGCGAAGCAGTTGTCGGACCGCGTTTGCATCTTCTCTTACGTGGAACTTGTGCTCGGCAAAATCTGTCGGGACACCCGGCATGTCCTTGGGGGACCATGCGAAGATGTCCCGATTCTCATGGAGGAAATCGACGAGCTCGCTTTCCTATTTGTTGTCTAGGTTTGATCCTATGACAATGAATCTCTCTGGGTGTGCCAGGTCCAATGCAATCTTCTTGGTCTCTTTGGCCGGCTGGAAGGAGCCTTGAGGTTCCGCCTCCTTGGAATCAGATGGTATGGCCGGCTGCTCGCCAGCCATTGCTACCAACCAATCAAGGCGGTGGTTCTCTTCAGCTATAACGAGGGCTTCGGCCAGCCGGTTGCTGGCTGTGGCGCATGCGGTGGACTTCTCATAATCGCCGGCGATGGTGATGATGCCCTTGGGACCCGACATCTTCATCTTGAGATAGGCATAATGGGGCACAACTATGAATTTGGCAAGTGCAGGCCGGCCCAACATTGCATGATAAGGACTCTCCAAGTTCACCACCTCAAACCAGACTGGCTCGCGGCGGAAATGTTTCTTGTCACCAAACATGACATCTATCTTGACCTTGCCGATTGGTGAGCAAGATAGGCCGGGAACGATACCGTGGAACATGGTCCGGGTTGGCTGGAGCTGCTTCTCTTTGATACCCAATTTCTCCATGGTGTCTCGGTACATGATGTTGATACTGCTGCCGCCGTCTATAAGCACTCGGGAGAAACGACAGGCCCGCCTATCCGTGGAGAAAGTTGCATCCAGAACCATGGAATAGGCACCTAGTGACGGCATGACAGCCGGATGGTCAGTGCGGCTCCAACTGATGGGCTTCTCGGACCAGTGCTTGAATTCTGGGGCCTCTGAGGCAACGACATTGACTTCTCTCTGCTGCTGACGCCGACTATGCCTATCATCCGCCTGGCTGGTGAAGACGACATAAGCTCCATTCTTTTCTGGGAACTCATCCTGGACCTGGTGGCTTGGACGAGCCACCAGCTATTTAGGAGGCGGGGCCGCCCGTCCAGCAGGCGGAGGGTGCAGAGCCTCGCCCCAGGCATTCCGAGTGAGCCAGTGGCACTTCTGTGTGACGTGGCTTGGCGGCTTTGCTCCAGTGTGAAACTTGCAGGGGGCGTCGAGGCTCAAAGGAGAAGGCAGGGCTGCCAAGCGAGCTTGGCGCCCTTCTAGCGATTGGGTCCGGCTTGGCCCTCCGGCTGCTGGTCTTCAATTGCTGCCACCAGCCGGCTGTTGGAAGCCGGCAGGGGGGGGGGCTTTGTGCTTGTTGTCTGCCTGCTGCTGGCGCCGACTGGATTCTCCGGCCGGCGTCCGAGGAGCCAGTGGCGACATTTTTCCAGTGGCATCAACGTACAGAGGAGTCGGCCGTGGCGTACTTGACTGCTATGCTTAGCAGCTCGTCCAACGTGGAGGGCTCGTCGTAGAGGAGCTTGTGCTTGAGCAGGGTGCCCTCTCTGCACCCGGCCGTGAAGTACTCTATGGCCTGCACTTCATGCACCCCTTCATAGGAATTCCGCAGCTCAGCCCAACGCGTCAGGTAATCACGAGCGGACTCGTTCGGCCCTGGGACGCACAGGGAGAGCTGCCGCGGCTTGGGCGGCCGCTTGTAGGTGCTGGTGAAGTTGCGTGTGAAGACGTCAGTGAGGTCCAACCAGCTGTTGATGCTGTTGGGCTTGAGGCTGTTCAACCATGTCCGGGCCGTGCCCTGGAGCATGGGCGGGACATACTTCACGGCAACACGCTTGTTGCCGTTTGCTATGTTGACGGCTGTGGAGTAATCCACCAGCCAGTCCTCCGGCTTCACGAAGCTTTTGTACTTTGGAGTGTCTCTTGGGAGCGAGAAACCTTTGGGGAAAGGCTCGTCGCCTATGCGGGGGGCGAAACAGGGTGGGCTGATCGCGTCTTCTTCTTCGACCGCCAGGGACCGAGCGACCCGGTCGATCCGATGGCGTGCGTCAGTTTCCCCAACTCCCTTGCGGCGGCCCAAGCGGCCTCCAAGAGTTGGGTGCTTAACGGGCGGTGGAGACGCGCGCCTCTCCCAGCGAGGGGGAGGTGAGCGCTCGTTCTGTCGTTCGACCGCCCTCGGGCAGCCGTCTTGGTTGTGCACGATGGTGATGCGGGTTCGCCGACAGCGGCTAGCAGCCGGCTCCGAGTCTTGCCGACTGCGGCTGGCAGCCGACCCTGTGTTGTGCCGACTGTGGGTGCCGCTTGTTGGCGATCGAGATGAAGCTCCTTGTTCTTGACGGGGAGGGCGGTTCTCCGCCTGCACGCCAGCCTCCAAAGCTGGGCGGCGAGCCTCCTGCTGCTCGGTCGCCGTGTCGAGGAGTTGCTGGACGCGCTGCGGCATGCAGCGAAGTTCATCTCCTTCCAGGTGGTCCAGCTCATCCGCGGCCGCCTAGGCGGCACGCAAGTTCTGCAAGGGGGTGGCGTAAATCGGATGCACGGCTCCCATCATACTGGCGAGGGCCCCACCACGGTTCCGGATTGTGCCAACTCGGTTGGGTCGCCGGCTACCGGCGTGCCGCCTACTACACGATCGACCTCGCGGCGGTAGGCTTTGGTGAGGCGTCGCATTCCAGCCAACTTGTTGGCGTCATCGAGGAGCGAGACACCGAGCGTTTCCAGTGTCGTGCCGTCTGCTCCCGCGACGCTGGGAGTGGAGAGGTTCTCCATGTCCGCCTGGAGCGGGTCCTGGCCAGACCCGTTGGAGGGCTCGTCGTGGCTGGCAGCTAGCACCTCCATGACGGTGCTGATGCTTGGGTCGCAGATCACAGGAGGGAGTGCATCATCCACGACCACCACGTGGTCGGGGAAGATGTCGACGGACGCCGTGTCGGGGTCGATGAGCATATCGACGGGTGGATCAGAGGAGCCAACAGACTCCAGGTCGGAGGTAAGCTCGTCGACGATGTGGAGCTTGTCGAGGGGCTTGACGAGGCATCTCTCCGAGCCGACCGCTTCTTCGGCCAGAACGGGCTTGTCGTGGAGGCGGGCCTCGCCGATAAGATCAGCGAGCTCGCTCGCGGCGCATGCGGCTTCTGCGTTGCGAAGTGCCACGATGTTCACGCCATCTGGTGTGCCGGGCTGGCTCGGCGCGCCAGGGAGGAACAAAGTTCCCGTCCAGAACATGTCTCCGGACGACGGTGCACCTTGCCCCACGGTGGGCGCCAAATGTTGGGATTTTGGTGCGACATATGCCAAAGGATGGCTTATCATGCATGGGGTCAAGAGAACATCGCCGGGCCCTGGAGGCGGGATAAGGCGATACTTAGGACGCCTACGGATCTTACCCAGGTTTGGGGCTCTCCGTGGAGATAACACCCCTAGTCCTGCTCTGCGGGGACTCCCGTCATGACTATCGTCAATATGGTAGCTACAAGGTTGCTCCTTGAGCTGTGTCATCTAGAGGAGGAAGAAGGGCAAGGCTAGCTCTCTCCTCTCCTTCTAGGAATGCGTGTGGTCGCTAGGGTTTCTTCCCTCTCTCTGTGTATCTCTCAATGTCTAACCCCTCTGCATGGAAGACCCTGGGGGGTTTATATAGGCCTACCCCCCAGGGCTACAATGGTAATCCGGCCGGGTGCGGGCCCTGGCCATCAGCGTATTTGGGCGCCGGCTTCTCCGCCGGCTGCTGGGTCTCGCCGCTTGGTGGGTCCCGCCGACTGTCGGGGACTTGTCCGTCCTGTGGGCCCACCGCCTATGGGCCATCGTGACTGCGTTCTACTATTGACATCCTTCTGCTGACGAAGGCGCCGTTGAGGAGGGAGTGGCTATAGTGCCGCCGCCTTGCGGTTGTACACTATTGCCACGCCCCATCTTGTCATCTTGATGGGGTTCAAATTTCAAGGGAACGGCAGGCCGCCTGCTATAGGCCGGCCCGTTCCCCATGCCGTCTGCCAAAGGCTCATCACTCCTTGAGGGCTCATTGATGGGTGGGGCTTGCCGCCTGCAGGCCGTGCCGCCTCCAGATCGTGGGATCATGGCTTCTACTCACCAAGGCGAGGTCACTAGCAACATGGCTACAGTGACACGCCGGCCAAGGGGTACCCGTGAGGTACACCCATATTGTAGCCACGCTATCTTCGATTCTGGGGGGTAGGCTCCACTATAGCCATGCCCTAGTCTTGTCGTAGACCCCCAGCTCTTACTCCGAGGGGGAGGCACGGGGCCGTCTACTTGATGTCGGTTGCTCCGCAACCGCCTGTTGGTAATTTGTCGCCTGCCGGCAACCGGCTTCTGGGACCTGGTGGCCCTAGGAGGCGGCCGATGTGCAGGCGGCCGAAGGATGGCAGGCGACCTTAATGTCTTGAAACGCCATGGGTGGTCGATGAGGACACCCGTAGTCAATATCTCCGACATCAGCCGCCCTCTCCTTCTTAGGGTTCCTTGATGCTCGCTTGGCCTAGTGGCCCCTAGTCAAGGTCGAGACCGGGCTCCTTTACGACAGGCAGCTAGGGTATGGGACCCGGTCAATCACCCCACCATCCTCTCGACCACCATAACAACCACCATTCTCTCGGCCACCATCAACACCACCAACTCCTCGTCCACCACCATCAGCATCATCACCACCACCACCGCCTCGGCCACCATTATCACCACCACAACCTCCCCTTCATCATCGCCCACCTCCTCATCGTCCACCACCTCCCCTGCCTCCTCCTCTTCCCCGACCACCTCCTCCTCTTCCTCGACCACCTCCTCCTCTTATTCCATGTCTTGGGCCACATCTGAATCGGGCTAAATGGAGTCGTAGTTGAGCTCATCAAGTCCAATCTTGGCTGAGGACTCCAAAGATGCTAAGAAGTCAGCCGTGTTTTTCTCCGCACTATGACAAACAAAGAAACTACATCATCATCGGCCACCAACAATCACCAATCGGTTACAAACAATCATCACAGCCGATGATTCTTTTAACCTTGTTGGCATTTCGTCGATCACTTGGTGGCTGCAATGCTTGTTGTCAGCTACGGCAGCCGCCTGAGCCAGAGCAGTGGCAGTAAGGGGTGCTGGAGTAGCTACACTAGGCGTCATCCTTGGATGAGGCGCCGTCGTGGCCTTCTACATCTTCGTCCTCGCCGCTGCCTTGGTGAGTGCCTGTGGGGACCCCAACTTAAGAGTCGAGATCACCGAATGCACGTGTACGGTGATCCCAGAGATCAATGCTCCCTGAACACACATAAGCTGAATAACAAGAGTCTTACATCCATACATACCGTCTTACACAAATTATGACCATTATGGCCAAGTCTTACATAGATAAAGCCTCAAGGGCTGAATAGCAAATAACTCGAATAGCGGAAGTCTTCGTAAATAAGTAGAACCCATGTCATCTGCCTTAACCCTACAGGCATTCTGACTGGGAAGGCGTCCTAGTTCGCATGTTCGTCTCCATAGAATTCTTCTTCAAATTCCTGCTCCTCCGTGCCTGGCCAATTAAATAACCAGTGGCAAGCCAATGAGTACTTTGAATGTACTCGCAAGCAACCCATGATTTGGTTCAAGGTAACAATGCAATATACAACAACGAGCAACCTAGCTACAAGCTAGATTAAATATTCTACCATCATGTAACATGCATCAATAAATTTGGGTAACCTCGAAGACAGGTTACAAATATCAACATGAATAGAGATCAACTCAACGAGTCAAGTCACCACCTTGACTCAACACACACATACTTTCACCGAGATTGTAAAATTCTGGACATAGTTTAAGTAGCACCACCCAACTGTCCATGACCGTGGACACGGCTATTCGAATAGTTTTACACTCTGCAGAGGTTGCGCACTTTACCCACAAGACCCGGGAAGCTTTCGTGTCACCCACGATCCCACAGTACCTCAAGTACTCGGGGGAAGCACCCGGTCATTATCTTTCCTTAGACGACACTAGTATATGGTCCACTCGTTGGTGCACGGCCCTTGAGTACAAACAATAGATCATGGGACTTGCCCTATTTTCAACGTCACGCGTACACGAAGGGACCAACGGTGTGTCCGGTGCCCTGTAAAAACAGTCATGGTCGCCTATCCAAGCACGACCCCGTCCCGGGAGTGACCTCAAGTCTTTCTCGTCACTAGTAATGTGGGCACCATGCTAGTATCGGCCTAAGTAATCAATAATGCCCCATCCCATAAGGGGTAGAGTGGTTGCACGTGTTTGGTTGGGACGGTAGTCACACATAAATCTAATCCATCATTTCACCCACACACAAGATCTTTGTTGGCACACCACTTCTTCCTGAAGTGATGACCTAACTCAACATCACCCTCGAGCATTAGGGGCACCCGATTTGTTTTGAAAAGAATGCATCCACGAAGGTTTCATGGCACACATGCATCTCTAAGCATCACTACTAATCATTTGCATTACATCTAAGCATATAGCAAGATCATGAGTAAAGCATGCATCATGTGGTGGCTCTCAACTAGGTCACCACCGTCAATCTTATCATCATGCATTTGGAAATAAATGGGTTCCGAGGAACACAAGGGTATCATGGTCAAAGGGCTGCTTGCCTGGATTGGCTTGGTCTTCATGGTCTTCAAATCCTTCCCCTCCTTCTTCTTCAGCAACCTCGTCAAACACGGTATCTAATCGTCGCAATAAACAACGGGAAAATAAGACTATAATAAAAACAGATAAACCAAAGTGCTCAGAAAAATGTCAACCTATTTTTATCAAATACTAGAGGGAAAACTAAGATGGCAAAAATTCTTAGTTTGAGTTTTGGAGTGACAGAATGGGGTACATGAATTTTTGAACAGAGGTTTTAGTGTTCAAATTGAATTTAAATTTGAACATAACATAAAAGGTTCATGGATATGGGTGAAAGTGACATCATTAAATAGGTTGGATTTTTACAAGTTTTTAGGAACTGGAATTAATTTATTTGGATAAATATTGAATCATGTGGAATTATTTGAAAATCCCACAGAAAAGAAAAGGAAAAAGGGTCCTATGCAACTGGGCCAGAACGGCCACAGTGCAGCAAGCCCAGGGCGAAAACAGCCCACCGCACGGGCGCCGGCGTGCGCGCCTGGTTTTAAAACCTAACGGGCGGGGCCCGGCGTCAGTGAGTGGAGAGAGGGGCGAGGGCGAGGGGAGGCTGACAGGTGGGGCCCGCCTGTCATCCCTAACCCTCCGGCAGAGGGCCGGCGAGCTTACCGGCGACGACTCGGGGCACGGCAGGGCGAGCTGAGGGCAGGGATGGATTCAGCGAGGTGTCACCGATCTGGTGGAGGTGGTGCAGGTCGCCGGAGGGGCCTGGTTCGCCGGCGGTGAGGTCACGCGGCGGAGGAGCCTCGGGTGAAGGTTGCTCCGGTCGATTCCGGCAGCTGTAGAGAGGGAAAAGAGGGGGAACAAATCAGTGTGGTGCCGTGGTGCTAGATCGAGCGAGAGGAGTGGCTGGGACGGCCTATACCGAGCAGACGACGGCGAGCTGCCGCGGCGGAGATCGAGCTCGATCTCGAGCTGGGGCCGGTATGGAGTGTGGTGAGTGGCACAGGGGGGAGATTGAGTGGGTGAGAGAGC
>LR738710.1:138838544-138857506 GCA_902687465.1 Secale cereale
GGGGGGGGGGGGGGGGGGGGGGGGGGGTCCTTTTATAGGCGAACGGCGAGGTGCCATGGACCTTTGCACCGTCGAGCCTCTGCTCATTGCCACAGGGCTCGGGAGGCGCTGGGGTGTTGTCTGCGGGGATGCTCGACGAGGTCCAGGGCTGGGGAGAGGAAGAGAGGGAGCGGGGGAAGCTTCGAGAGCCGCGCGCGTGTGAGGCCGAGGACCGGAGCTTGCGGGCGGCCGGCGCGCGTGCGAGGGCATCCACAGGAGGGAGAAGGATAAGGGGGACAGCGCCGGGGGGTGTTGCGGATGCCGAGGCACATTGAATGGCACGAGGGGGAAGCACGAGGTGGTCGGGGGCGGCTGATTGGAGGAGGCTACAGTGCGGGCGTGCACTGTAGCGTGCTATGGAGCGTGCCTATTGCATGCCAGGGCATGCCGTTGGCTGGCTGGGCGCGTCCACCTTGTCTGGGGGTCAGGCACGTAGTAAACAAACAGGCTGAGGCCTTGGATGCCTTGGTTGTCCAATGGAAGAGGAGGGAAGTTGAGAGAAGGTAAGAACTGGGCTGTCCAGCAAGGTAAAATGGGGTTTTCACCCCCAAATTATTGAGCTCTGGCCATGAGGAAGTTACTAGAGGTAGAAGGTGACTAGGTGATGCTGTGGTAAAAAGTTGAATCAAAGGTTAATAGTAAAAGGGGGCAAACCAGTGGTTTTGGTAAAATGGCAGAAGGTGTTTGATGATGTTTTGGGCAAGCAAATGACTTCCAATAGACATGACACTTAACAGGATTGAATGGCATATGAAAATAGGGTGTTTCACCAAGTTTGGGCTTATTTGAAGAAACTTGCCACTGTAACTTTGGTGAACCCTAGAAATCAACAGAAATGGTTTCACCATGTTTAAGTCAAGCTAATCATCTCCCCTTGATGCACCACTTGGTGTAGTGTCATCATTTGGGGTTATGATCATGCCCACAAAGTTTGAAGCCCCAAGTAAAAAGTTGGTAATGTAAAGTTGTTCAAATTTGAATTTGAACAGAAATGGTTTTGGGGTACTATGATTAAGTTACTCTTCTCCAAAGCTTGTGCCATTTGGTCTAGATGCCTTATAAAACCATTCTAGCATGTGCACCAAGTTTGAGAGCAGTTGGACAATTGTGGCAATGTAAAGTTGCTCAAACTTCAAATATGGCAGAATGGTTTTGAGGGGTTTTGATGATGTTTTCTTGCTTCCCAAGGCATGGGGCTTGGCACGATCTTCAAATATGTCATATATGACATGATAGAATTTCCCTGGAATTTTTAGAGAATAATTCCTTTGTAAATATTTCAAAAGCTTGAAATATCCAGAAAGGGTTTCTGAGGGATTTGTCCAATATTTTGAACATGGCCAAGTGTTGAAACTCTTATATATGGACAATATATGTCCTATGAGTCTCCCTGAATTTTGGCAAATATTTTTAAAATAATTAAATAATTTTTCCCTATTAAAGACCATTTCTGGCCTTAAGAAAAAGCTTTTAAATAAAATAGGAAAATAACTTTTAAAATTATACTTTTGTGGTTTATGGGAGTCCTATACCTACTAGGTTTCAAATATACTTTTTGAAATAATTTTCTCACCCTAAATCAAGCACTTGCAGTGCAAACCTCAATTCAGGGGTTTTTGGAATACTAATTTTTGAAAATACATTTTGGCCAAATTAATTTTATAAGAAAATACTATACTGCTATAAATACTTGGTATGATCATTGGGCAGAAGTTTTGGGTAAGGAGATGAATTCTACAAGAGGGAGTAGTTGACTTCAATGAGCACTTGTAAAACACAGGGAGAAAAACTTAATTCCAAATAAAAGCCAAATGATGCCAAAAAATTTGGCTGGTCCAAATTTTCATGCTTTATTGATGCAAATGACATGTTACAAAATGCAGGGTGTGACAGTGCCGCAGTCGCGGCCATCGTCTTTCGAACTAGTTTGGCTCAAACGTGAGCTGAGGAGTGCGGTGGGCTGTTGCTTGAGAGGCGGTGGTCACCCTGTGGCCATTACCAAGTACCGTGGCTGGAATAGGAGCTTGGATCCGATGTTTACTTTTCCATCACCAATATCTTCTTTGGTGCAGGCTATGGCACCTAGGTGATTTCCAGCAGCGAAATGCCAGTGGGGGTTAGGGAAGGGTCCATGCTATTCTATCCCCCTTGTCTAGGGGATCAATCGTAGTCCTTTCGATAAGTAAGAATGTCGAACCCAATGAGGAGCAGAACAAAATGACAAGAGGTTTTTAGCAAGGTATTTGCTATGTCTCCAACTTATCTATTAATTTTTTATTGTTTCATGCTATTATATTACCAACATTGGATGCTTTATATGCTATTTTATATTATTTTTTGGGACAAACCTATAAACTCAATGCCTACTGCCAGTTGCTGTTTTCTTGCTTGTTTTTGGCTTTACAAAAAATCAATACCAAACAAAGTCCAAACATAATGAAACTTTTTGGTGATTTTTATGGACCAGAAGGGACCCTAGAAGGTTCGAAAGGAGGCCAAAAGAGCTATGGGAGAGCCACAAGCTCACAGGGCACGCCCCGGGGGGGGGGCAGGCTGCAACTTTCTATTCTTCCACGATCCCATCTGGAGGCCTTTTCTCGCAATCTGCTGGAGGGGGAATCGATCATAGAGGGCATCTACATCATCGTTGCATCCTTCTCATGTTGTCTGAGTAGTTTACCACAGACCTATGGGTCCATAGCTAGTAGCTAGATGGCTTCTCCTCTCTCTTTGATCTTCAATACCATGTTCTCCTCGATCTTCTTGGAGTTCTATCCGAGGAAATCTTCTTTGGCAGTGTGTTTGTTGGGATCTGATGAATTGTGGTTTTATGATCTCATTATTCATTGAAAGTAATTTTGACTTTTATGAACTTTATTATGCATGATTTGATGATCATGATAGCTTTGCATTTCTCTCCGACCTTTCCATTTGGTTTGGCCAAGTAGATAGATTTATCTTCAGTGGGAGTGGTGCTTTGTTATGGGTTCAATCTTGCTATGCTCTATATCCCAATGGCAAAAGGGGATACGACACATATTTGTATGGTTGCCATTAAGGATAAAACGATGGGTTTACTTTGTCTACATCATGCCATCTTGCTTAAAGCATTATTCTGTTTGTCATGAACTTAATACCATAGATGCATGCTGGATAGCGGTCAATTGGTGGAGTAATAGTAGTAGATGCAGGTAGGGGTCGGTCTACTTGTCACGGGCGTGATGCCTATACGTGTGACCATTGCAATGAATAATGTCATAACTATGCGCTTTTCTATCAACTTCCCAATAGTAATTTGTTTACCACCGTGTGCTACGTTTTCAAGAGAGAAGTCTTGCTACTTGTGATTTTGTGAACTATGTTGAGATTTCCCTGAAAAGGAGAGGATGATGCAGTATAGTAGAGATAAGTATTTCTCCCTCAGTTAAGGACCAAGGCCATCAATCAAGTAGGAGTACCATGCAATACCTCGTTAGCAGCATCTACACACAAACAACAAATCCTTGCAACCCAACGCGAACAAGGGGTTGCAATTCCCTCATCGGTTATGTGCAAGATTAAATTGTGTAGTGTTTGATAGATAAATATTGAAAAAATACATAATAAAATAAATAAAGAAAAAGTGCAGCAAAGGTATTTTTGGTTTTGGTATACAATAAAAGTAGACTCCGGGCCATAGTTTTCACTAGAGGCTTCTCTCTTGAAAATAGCATATAGTGGGTAAACAAATTACTGTTGGGCAATTGACAGAAAATAAAATAACAATGATGATATCCAGGGCAATGATCATATATAGGTGTCGGTGTCAAAACCAGCAGATCTCGGGTAGGGTTGCCCAAGCTGTGCGTCTAAGGATCGATGGTAACAGGAGACCGGGGACACGATATTTACGCAGGTTCGGGCCCTCTCGATCGAGGTAATACCCTACTTCCTGCTTGATTGATCTTGATGAATATAGGGTTACAAGAGTTGATCTACCTCGAGATCGTAATGGCTAAAACCCTAAGAGTCTAGCATATGTAATTGTGATTCTGCTACCCACTACGGACTAGACCCTCCGTTTATATATCCACCAACGGAGACCTAGGGTTACAAAGATTACTTGGGAAGAAAGGAATCATTACATCCGAACATCTATTCTGCCTTTCTACATACATAGGAGTCCTGACCGGACACGAGGACATCAGTTTATCTTCATCTTCATAGCCCATCTATTCGGCCCAGCTTCGATAGACCGGATCCTCATGGACCCCCAAATTCAAGACTCCCATATTAGCCCCCGAACTTGCCTTCAATTACAAGATTGTATCCGACTTCATGTCTTTGGTCTTGCAAGGCAGGTTCTTCTTCGGAATAAATGATAGTGATACATCCCCAACGTATCTATAATTTTTGATTGTTCCATGCTATTATATTATCCTTCTAGGATGTTTTATGTGCTTTTATATACACTTTTATATGATTTTTGGGACTAACCTATGAACCCAGAGCCCAGTGCCAGTTTCTGTTTTTGTCTTGTTTTAGAGTATAGCAGAAAAGGAATATCAAATGGAGCCCACTTACCTGAAACTCAATAGAGGTTATTTTTGGACCAGAAGAAGCCCAGAAAGTGCTGGAGGGGGACCAGAAGGTTCCCGGGATGCCCACGAGGGTAGGGGCGCCCCCCTGGGTGCGCCCCCTGTCTCGTGGACAGCCCGGAGGCCCCCTTTACTTGTCCCCGACTCCAACACCTCCTATATATACATAAACCTCCAGAAAATAACCTAGATCGGGAGTTCCGCCGCCGAAAGCCTCTGTTGCCAGCGAAAACCAATCTAGACCCTGTTCCGGCACCCTGCCGGAGGGGGAATCCTCTCTGGTGGCCATCTTCATCATCCCGGTGCTCTCCATGACAAGGAGGGAGTAGTCCACCCTTGGGGCTGAGGGTATGTATCAGTAGCTATGTGTTTGATCTCTCTCTCTCTCTCTCTCTCTCTCTCTCTCTCTCTCTCTCTCGTGTTCTTGAGATGGCATGATCTTGATGTATCGCGAGCTTTGCTACAATAGTTGGATCTTATAATGTTTCTCCCCCTCTACTCTCTTGAAATGGATTGAGTTTTCCCTTTGAAGTTATCTTATCGGATTGAGTCTTTAAGGATTTGAAAACACTTGATGTTTGTCTTGCATGTGCTTATCTATGGTGACAATGGGATATCACGTGATCTACTTGATGTATGTTTTGGTGATCAACTTGCGGGTTCCGTGACCTTGGGAATCTATGCATAGGGGTTGGCACACGTTTTCGTCTTGACTCTCCGGTAGAAACTTTGGGGAACTCTTTGAAGTTCTTTGTGTTGATTGAATAGATGAATCTGAGATTGTGTGATGCATATCGTATAATCATGCCCATGGATACTTGAGGTGACAATGGAGTATCTAGGTGACATTAGGGTTTTGGTTGATTTGTATCTTAAGGTGTTATTCTAGTACGAACTCTAAGATGGATCGAACGGAAAGAAACGCTTCGTGCTATTTTACTACGGACTCTGGAATAGATCGATCAGAAACAATAACTTTGAGGTGGCTTCGGACCCTACCATATTCTCTTAGTTTCTTCTCTGTTATTAGTGACTTTGGAGTGACTCTTTGTTGCATGTTGAGGGATAGTTATATGATCCAGTTATGTTATTATTGTTGAGAGAACTTGCACTAGTGAAAGTATGAAACCGAGGCCTAGTTTCTTATCATTGCAACACCGTTTATGCTCACTTTTACCACTTGCTACCTTGCTGTTTTTATATTTTCAGATTCCAAAAACCTATATCTCCCATCCATATTGCACTTGTATCACCATCTCTTCGCCGAACTAGTGCACCTATACAATTTACCATTGTATTGGGTGTGTTGGGGACACAATAGACTCTTTGTTATTTGGTTGCAGGGTTGTTTGAGAGAGACCATCTTCATCCTACATCTCCCACGGATTGATAAACCTTAGGTCATCCACTTGAGGGAAATTTGCTACTGTCCTACAAACCTCTGCACTTGGAGGCCCAACAACATCTACAAGAAGAAGGTTGAGTAGTAGACATCAAGCTATTTTCTGGCGCCGTTGCCGGGGAGGTTATTGCTTGAAGGTATAGCTTTAGATCTTGCAATCGAATCTTTTAGTTTCTTGTTTTATCACTAGTTTAGTTTATAAAATAAAACTACAAAAAATGGAACTAAGGTTGCCTCATATGCTTCATCTTTTTAATATCTTTCGTGAAAATGATGGAAAGGAAAATTGTGCTCAAGTACTAGAAAAAGAATTAAATAGAATGCTTGGCATAAAATATGTGAATGATGAGCATGATTGCAATGTTGTTAGTATGAATTCTTTGAATACCCATGATGCTAATGATAAGCAAAGCCACAAGCTTGGGGATGCTATGTTTGATGAATATGATATGTTTAGTCCCCCAAGTTTTAATGAGCAAATTTATTATGATGAAAGCATGCCTCCTATTTATGATGATTATTGTGATGACTTGTATGCTATTAAGAATAATGATAACCATGAAACTTGTCATCATGATTTTAGTTTTCAATTGGATTATGCCTTACATGATAATTATGTTGTTGAGTTTGCTCCCACTACTATGAATGAGAAGAATTTTGCTCACGCTGGGAGTAGTAAAATTTCTATGCAAGTACATCATGAAAAGAATGCTTTTATGTGCTGGTTATATGGTTGAATTCATTCATGATGCTACTGAAAATTATTATGAGAGAGGATCATATGCTTGTAGGAATTGCAATAATATCAAGTTTCCTCTCTATGTGCTTATAGTTTTGAAGTTATGCTTGTTTTGCCTTCCTATGCTAGCTTATTATTGTTCCCATATGTTGTTTGCTCACAAAATCCCTATGCATAGGAAGTGGGTTAGACTTAAATGTGCTAGTCATATTCTTCATGATGCTCCCTTTATGTTTCAATTCTTATCTTTTATGCGAGCATCATTGAAATCATTGTGCCTAGCTAGGGGCGTTAAACGATAGCGCTTGTTAGGAGGCAACCCAATTTTATTTTCTCTGCTTTTGCTTATGTTTAAGAATAAATATTGCATCTAGCTTGTGTTTAGATGTGGTTTTGTGTTATAATTTGTGTTTTTGCCAAGTAGAACCTTTGGGAAGACTTGTGTGAAGTTTATGCGATCATGCTGTAAAAAACAGAAACTTTATTGCTCACGAGATTGGCTACCATTTTTTTACTGGAGAGTGATTTTTAGTTGTTTCTTTTTGTAGATGATTAACAGACAAATTACTCACGTCCACCAATTTATTTCAGAATTTTTATAGTTACAGAAGTATTCAAAAGTTACAGATTGCTACAGACTGTTCTATTTTTGACAGATTCTGTTTTTTATGTGTTGTTTGCTTATTTTGATGAATCTATGAGAAGTATCGAACGGTATGAACCATAGATAAGTTGGAATAAAATAGATATTACACCAATATTAGTTTAGAATGAGTTCACAACAGTACCTAAGTGGTGGTTTTATTTTCTTATACTAACAGAGCTTACGAGTTTTCTGTTGAGTTTTGTGTTGTGAAGTTTTCAAGTTTTGGGTAAAGATTCGACAGACTATGGAATAAGGAGAGGAAAGAGCCTAAGCTTGGGGATGCCCAAGGCACCCCCAAGGTAATATCCAAGGACAACCAAGAGCCTAAGCTTGGGGATGCCCCAGGAAGGCATCCCCTCTTTCATCTTCGTCTATCGGTAACTTTACTCGAGGCTATATTTTTATTCACCACATGATATGTGTTTTGCTTGGAGCACCATTTCGTTTTTTTCCTTTCTGTTCGAATAATATGCCAAGATCTGAAATTCTTAAATGTTAGAGAGTCTCCACATAGTTACATAATTATTCAACTACTCATTGATCTTCACTCATATCGTTTGGAGTAGTTTGTCTTTTGCTCTAGTGCTTCACTTATATCTTTTAGAGCACGATGGTGGTTTTATTTTGTAGAAATTATTGATCTCTCATGATTCACTTATATTTATTTTTAGAGTCTTAAACAGCATGGTAATTTGCTTTGGTTATGAAATTAGTCCTAATATGATAGGCATCCAAGATGGGTATAATAAAAACTTTCATATAAAGTGCATTGAATACTATGAGAAGTTTGATGCTTGATGATTGTTCTGAGATATGAGGATGGTGATATTAGAGTCATGCTAATAGAGTAATTGTGAATTTGAGAAACACTTGTGTTAAAGTTTGTGATTCCCGTAGCATGCACGTATGGTGAACCGTTATGTGACGAAGTTGGAGCATGATTTATTTATCGAGTGTCATCGTTTTTGTGGAAGTCGGGATCGTGCGATGGTTAACTCCTACCAACCCTTCCCCTAGGAGCATGCGTTGAATACTTTGTTTTGATAACTTATAGATTTTTTCAATAAGTATATGAGTTCTTTATGACTAATGTTGAGTCCATGGATTATATGCACTCTCACCCTTCCACCATTGCTAGCCTCTCTTGTACCGCGCAACATTCGCCGGTACCACACACCCACCATATACCTTCCTCAAAACAACCACCATACCTACCTCTCATGTCATTTCCATAGCCATTCCAAGATATATTGCCATGCAACTTTCCACCGTTCCGTCCATATGACATGCTTCATCATCATTCACATAGAGTCATATTTTGTTCTAGCTTCGAGTTGCAATCTTTGAGTTGTAAGAAAATAAAAGTGTGATGATGTTCATTATTAGAGCATTGTCCCATGTGAGGAAAGGCCAAAAAAAAGAAATGGCCCAAAAAAATAAAAATAGATAGGGGCTAAAAAAGGGAGAGAAAGCCCCTCCAAAAATTGAGAGAAAAGAAAGAAGGGACAATGCTACTATCCTTTTCCACACTTGTGCTTCAAAGTAGCATCATGATCTTCATTATAGAGAGTCTCTTGTTTTGTCACTTTCATATACTAGTGGTAATTTTCATTATAGAACTTGGCTTGTATATTCCAATGATGGGCTTCCTCAAATGCCCTAGGTCTTCATGAGCAAGCAAGTTCGATGCACACCCACTTAGTTTCTTTTGATGAGCTTTCATACACTTATAGCTCTAGCGCATCCGTTGCATGACAATTCCTACTCACTCACATTGATATCTATTGATGGGCATATCCATAGCCCATTAATACGCCTAGTTGATGTGAGACTATCTTCCACTTTTGTCTTCTCCACAACCACCGCTCTATTCCACCTATAGTGCTATATCCATGGCTCACGCTCATGTATTGCATGAAAGTTGAAAGGTTTGAAATTTTTTGAGTACGAAACAATTGCTTGCCTGAAACCGGGGTTGTACATGATTTAAATATTTTATGTGATGAAGAGGGAGCATAGCCAGACTATATAATTTTGTAGGGATAACTTTCTTTGGCCATGTCATTTTGAGAAGACACAATAGCTTTGTTATTATGCTTGAAGTATTATTATTCTTATGTCAATATAGACTTTTATCTTGAATCTTTCGAATCTGAACATTCATGCCACAATAAAGGAATTACATTGAGAATTATGTTGGTTATCATTCCACATAAAAAATTGTGTTTTTATCATTTACCTACTCGAGGACGAGCAGGAATTAAGCTCGGGGATGCTTGATACGTCTCCAATGTATCTATAATTTTTGATTGTTCCATGCTATTATATTATCCTTCTAGGATGTTTTATGTGATTTTATATACACTTTTATATGATTTTTGGGACTAACCTATTAACCTAAGGCCTAGTGCCAGTTTCTGTATTTCACTTGTTTTAGAGTGTCGCAGAAAAGGAATATCAAACGGAGCCCAATTGACCTGAAACTCAATGGAGGTTATTTTTTGACCAGAAGAAGCCCAGAAAGTGTCGGAGGGGGATCGGAAGGTTCCCGGGTTACCCACGAGGGTAGGCCCCCCCCCCGCCTCGTGGATAGCCCGGAGGTCCCCTTTACTTGTCCGCGACTCCAACACCTCCTATATATACAGAAACCTTCGAAAAATAACCTAGATCGGGAGTTCCACCGCCGAAAGCCTCTGTTGCCACCGAAAACCAATCTAGACCCTGTTCCGGCACCCTGTTGGAGGGGGAATCCCTCTCCGGTGGCCATCTTCATCATCCCGGCGCTCTCCATGACGAGGAAGGAGTTGTCCACCCTCGGGGCTAATTGTATGTATCAGTAGCTATGTGTTTGATATCTCTCTCTCTCTCTCTCTCTCTCTCGTGTTCTTGAGATGGCACGATCTTGATGTATCGCGAGCTTTGCTACTATAGTTGGATCCACTACTAGGAAAAGACCTACTAATGGCGCACCTAATTTGGCCATTAATGGCGCATTAGTGGTGAGCCATTAGTGCCACACCATTAGTATATTTTACTAATGGCGCACCACAGATACGCCATTAGTATACAGAGCAGTGCGCCATTTGTATGCCTCCTAGGGGGCCATGTATACCCAGGTGCTTTGGCATACTAATGGCGCACGGCAACAAGATGCGCCATTAGTAACTTCGGCATAGTAATGGCGCATTGTCTAATGATGCGCCATTAGTATCCTTTGGCATACTAATGGCGCACTGTGATGTGATGCGCCATTAGTATGAATATTAGGTTTTTTAATTTTTTAATTTTCTGTTTTTTACACAGGTTACAAAATGTATAATTGGACAGAATATAGACAGCACACATCAACAACGGATTCATCGAATACAATAGAAGATTAGTCTCTGAATACAATTCATCATATTAGTCTCCGAATACAATTCATCATATTAGTCTCCGAATTGAAAAGACCGAACAAAGATAGAACATTATATTACAAGTCTCGAGACCGCGAGTAGCAAGTTTGTCTTCACATTACAAGTCGATATCGATAATCTAAACTACCATCACATAGAACAGAGCTGCGGTCATCATGATGAAACTCGTCTTCATACGGTTCCTCCAACGCTCCCTCCCCTCTCCCGCTAGATAGCGGGCGTATCTAGATTCGGCCTCGGCCCTAGTGGTGTACCCTTTGTAACTGTTACCGCTGAATCGGTGAACCTATCTCCGACACTCCTCCCAGTCGTCGTAGACTCCGGGAACCTTACCCTTGTACACGACATACGACGGCATAGCTATGCACTAGCCAAACGAAAGGTTAGTACCAATTCACAGACAATACATAAGCAATATATAAGTATGCAACAGAACGATCGAAAGAGAAAAGCAAGACATTAATAGCATCGATTACATCTAAGTTGAACGACTCTCGAAACCAAAGTGACATACTACAAGTTCATTAAAGTTTAATTACAACATGAGCCAATCGATGTTTCAAAACTAGACACAACATCACTGCTTTCGACTCGACTCAAGGGACCGGAGCGTGGATGAAGCCGCCGTCTATCATGGGAGTCATGAAATCACGGGCGTTGCCAGCCTGCATTTGTAGCATTGCGTCGATGTCACTGTTCAACGGTTGATTTCTGAGGTAGAACTACACCGAGGTACGAAGGACATCTTGATGGATGATTTCCGCAAACTGCGACTGGATGCGAAAGAATTCTTGTCTGATGTCCGCGTCATGGATTGCCGACACGCTCGCGGCCCAATCTTTGAGTTTACTCGGTAGCAGAAGTTGATGATGGTCCCGTACGATCGCCCGCATGTGATGGATGGCGTAGTAGGCACCCTTCAGACCGCCAGGCGGCTGCTTGACGTAGCAGAACGTCGTATTGTGGGAGAACACGTGCTTGCCGTACTTACGAATAGGCCTGGTGAAGGTGCCTCTAGATTTGGCGTAGCCGGGGAGAACATCATCAAGAACCTTCTTGACATTTGTGTAGTCTACGTTCGACTGACGGTCCGGGTCGAAATACGTGGCCATGGAATATTTGGGGCTTAGGAGGATGAGCGTGCAATGTGTGTCACTGCAGAAAACACGGAATGTTAAAAGAAAAACGATTGAAATCTAAGAATTCATATGTTGCGGGGCGGTTGAGGGGGAGGACTTACTCGGGAAAGTAAGGCACGAGGAAGTTATCCTTATCTCGGTTTGCCAGAATGACGCCTTCGAGGTAAGAACTCGCGACTTGCCGGTCCCCAGCGCTGCCCAAGATCTTGGCACGCATGTAGAAGGGGTCGACTATCACGATGTCCGGGGTCTTGTCGCGAATGATCCGCATCTCCATACTCAGCGAAAATAGCCGAACGAAGGTGTAGTGCAGCAGATGAAGGTTCAACATAGCGTGGATGTCATCAAACCGCAGGACGATCGTACCCCCGATGGAGTTATCCACAAAGCCCTTGCCCTCTGGCACCTTGGCCGCGAAAACCGGGTATGCGACATCCTTCTCTCTGAGACGCCGCTTCTCCAAAGGAAGAACACTGTCATGCAGACTCCGCATAGCACCGGTTGCAGCATCGAGCATATTTGTCGGTAGTATCGGCCTACCCGCCACATGCACCCTCCTCATTACATCCTCAGGTGAAGGTGGCCCGTCCTGAGCACGGATCGTACTCGGTGCCGGCTGGCTCGCACCCTTGTTAGTCTTTCTTTTGCGTGCCTTCTTCTTCTCCTGTAATGGGACCGAGTTCTGCTCACAGACTGCCTTTTTGAGTGTGTTGGGGCTGATAATATTTCGCACCTCGCCTATCTGAGGCTCGGTGAAGTCGACAGCTGGAGGCGTCTCCTAAGAGCTGAACGGCAGACGACGCTTGTTGCAACTTGGCTTCTCCGCGGTACCAGCTAGATCGCGCACGTCTTTTGTTGGGTTGGGTTCTTGAGAAGGAGGCCCCATGAAGTCGCCACCGTACCCATGATCGACAAAGTACTGAACGACGTTGGCAAATGCATCGTCGTCATCGTCGTTCTGATCCTGTGCCATATGCATGTTTGGATCCAGTGGCATAGGGATGTCCGGCACCATTGCGGCGGTCTTGCCATGGGGCCGACTTGGCGCCGGCACGACTGGCGGTGTTGTCTTTGGGGTGGTGTCCCCCGCCCCCAAATGAATCTGGCTCTTCGGCCAAAGCAGGGGCTGGCTCAGGCAGGCGCTGAGGGTCATCACGTCATCACCTCATCGCAGCCTGGCAGCACCCGAACCAGTTGAACCCTAAACAAGTTGGGTGGCATCTAGGTACCGTGGAACAAGGGGTTGCCCGGTTGAACGATTTTTCCCTTGGCGACATCGACCAACTCGTTGTTCACGAAGTGCAGGAGAGTGCACAGATCGTCGGCGGCGCCCTGCGAAAACATGTAGGGCGTCAGGGATGCCCAGTCAAAGGCAAGGAGATGAAGTCCTCGGCCGAGAGAGGCTTAATTAGTTACCGTGATGATGGCGTCGAGCTCGGCTAATGTCGAGGCACCGCCAACGGCGGGCGTGCAGTTGACGGAGGGGCCGCTTGCTGCAGAGGTGCCGGCCGGCATACACCCAGGTGCATTAAGCTCCCGTGCCGGCGACGGAGACACCAATGCCGCCTTCGTCGGAGACACCAATGGCCCCGCCATCGCGTTCTGCGAGTTGCTGGCCGTGAAGCTAGGAATTGGGGGCGGCCCCTATTGGCCGCCCGCAATCCACGCACTCAACCCCTCGATCAAGGTAGGCACAATGGCGGTGATCGTCGCTCCGAGCTGTTGTTGCACTTGCTCATGGACAATCTCCGGAATCCGCGCCACCTGTGCCTTGAGTTCTTGAACCTCGCGCGCCTGGCTTTCCGAGCTGGTCTTTTTCTCCTTTCTCCCACCAGTGTTATAGTATGACGACCATTTTGTCGACAAGCCTTTGCCGGCCACACGACCAGCTGACGTCGGCTTACTGAGCTTATCCTTGTTCTTCATTACATTCAACGCCCTATTTAGAGTTGTGTCCCAAGGGTTGCTCTTAGTCGACCTTGCGCTACTGCTTTCAGTCGCCTGCGGAAGGAATGTGAACCATTTAGAAATTTGGCTTCATTAATTAGAATGCAACCACATGGAGCTAATTACGCGGGGGTGTATTCCTTACCAGAACAAGCTCAAGCGCCCTGGTCTTCGGATCCGTGGTAAGCTCCTTTGTTTTCGGGTCCTTCTTGTACCGGGCCCTGACAAAGTTCCTGGTCTGCTTGTCACCGTATTTATCGAAGAGGGGCGGTAGGCCTTGCTCGGCACGGTCCGCATCCTCCTTGTCCCATATAGGCTCCGCCACTCTGTAACCGCCGGGACCGAGTGTGTGTTCCCCTAAGTTCAGCTCCCGCATTTCTTTCCCCCACTGACTTGATTCGGAGTGTGCGGTGCTCGAGCAATTGATCTTGAAGTCGTTGTAGTCATCTTCGGTGATCGAAGTATTTTTCTCCTTGATCTTCTCATAACTCTCACCTTTCTCGATCATTCTCTTCACATTCCTTTTCCAAGTAGACAGGGCCTTGCTCATCTTCGTGAGGGCAACATTGTTCACTTTATTCCCTTTGAGGCTTGTGTTTTCAAATTCAGCGGGGAACTTGTATCGTTCGTGGACCTTCGTGAAGAGGAGGTTGCGCAAATTCCCTCGGTCAGGATGCCTCAGGTTCTCGGTGTTGATCGAGACGGTGCTCCGGAGAATGCACCCGAGCTGAAGCGAGTACCCCTTGACTATTCGTTCGGGCGCCGTTGGATTCCCGTCGGAGTCCACTTTAGTAACTTCCTCCTTGAGGGTGCGGAGCACGGTCGGGCGCCGGTCCTTCCGTTGCCTCTTCGGTTGGCTACCATCTGTGCGTGCGCCGCCATCATCAGTGGTGGCATCCTCGGCGGCACCATCAGTGGTGGCATCAGTGGGGTCATCCTCGGCGGTACCATCAGTGGTCTCAGGATCGGTGGGGAAGGCGGCATCCTCATACAAGTGAGGTTGTTCCTCCATCTCCTGGGACAGCTCCCAGAATGCCTTGCCGCCCGAACCCCCGGCCTCATCGTTGTTGGCCATGTTTCTCTCTAAATAGGAACAAACTTTGGTCAAAAAGTTGGCTATCGTCAAGGAACAAGATCATGGTCTCATCATTTAGGGTTTGTCGACACCGAGGCATCCTAAAAGCTAAGCTTTTATAATTGAGGGTTTTTCGACACCGAGGCACCCTAAAAGCCTAAGCTTTCATCATTTCGGTTTTTATCAACACCGAGGCACCCTAAAAGCCAAGGTTTTATAATTTATGGTTTGTCGACACCGAGGCATCCTAAAAGCTAAGCTGGGAAGGAGAATTCTAAGTTGGGCCTAATCACTTGGCTCTATTGCCGCCTATGGTTTAATGCAGCTAGAATAAAGGGGCACTTGATCCTACTTAATTAACTACTAAGATACCCCGGCCCATGAATTAGTCACAAGTACCCCATATGTCCTATTTTTAGCAAAGTCATGCTAAAATTCACAGAAAATTTCAGCATGACCTTTGCTGAAAATAGGACATATGGAGTACCCGAATTTGCCGGAACGGAAGTTAATCGACATTCCAGCAAACTCAAGGGCCTCTCGGGTGGACAAGGCAAAAAAGGCCTCCATCACAACATGGAAAATACATTGGCATGTGAAGAGGTGAAACAATATATGCATCTCCAAGCAGTATCATTCAACATTTTGGACAAACCACTACAAGCAATACTGGATCAGATACAAGAAGAATGTGAGAAAATGCAGACAAATACTAACAGATTGAGGTGCTGTGCTATTAACATTTGAAGTCAAAACATTTTCTGGTTAGTAAGTGTTTCTTGAGATACGGGGCCAAATTTGCCAGGTATGGGGTACGGGGTGCAGTTATAGAAGCTCTTAGTGGGCCAAATTTGCCAGTCAAGTTGTAGATGCTCTCAATAGCATCCTAGGGGAAGTAAACTATTTTAATATAATGTTTCAATTACTTCCAAACTAATATTGGTATGACAGATAGAAAACTGAGAATGGATAAAAAAACTAAGCATGGCAGCAAGACGCTGATGCATCTTCTGTGTCGCCAACTTTCAAAACAGAACCGGAATTCTGTTGATAAATGGAAGCATTTTTATAGTCCCTCGAAACAAAATAATCACAATACAGAAGCACCTAGGTAAGAAGCTGGAAAATAATACAATGGGTGCATTATGAGTGTGAGTTGGGAGCATGAAACTTCAATAACAGAATCTGTGCCAATTATGGACCCATGTTTGTGGAAGCTTGATATATAGGAAGCAATGGAAGATTGTTTTGTCAGTTGAAATAATCCAACTACAAAATTATTTGATGATTAATAACCTAATACATGAAGGCACGAACAGAACAATACTAGGTAGATTCATCATTTTGGTTTGTTGGGTAGTTATAATAATCTAGCACAAAACAGCGATCATTCTCAGTTGAACGGAGAGGCTATGTCGACAAACAATAGTACTGCAGCCCACTAGGCAGTACGAGAGCTATAAGCCCTACATGCGGCCCTAAAGCGACAAATACACACCAATCTGAAACAGACAGTTGGCATAGCAAGTAGAGCAATGTTTTCATGTCTTGGTAGAAAAAGACCAACTTTTTCTATATGCATGTAGATGTATACAAGGCGAGAATTATAACAATACAGTGGTATCCTAAATTGTTAAGACATCTACCAATCTAGTACAGGGACATGATCAATGTATCACAAATTAAACGAAATCATTTTTGCGTGTTCTGGACACTCAGTAAAACTACACCGCACCTTCCATAATGCACCTCATGTTTGACAGGTCAATCTTCCGCAACTCTAAATTCTCTATGATAGCACTAAAAAGATCAGACCGAGTACGGACACCTCATAGTTTGTTTCTCTCATATTAAAATCACCACCGATTAAAGTGGAATTTACACAACCATTACACAGATTCATTTTATCCGTTGTAGAGCTGAACGTACATAGAGTAATATTTACAACATCAAATGTGGGTGTGTGTGTGTGTGTGACTGTGTGTGTATATATGCCCAAACATATTGCTGCTACTCCTGCTTTTGTACTTAAGGTGAACAGATTGCACCAGTGATTCATAAACCCAAGCATAATGCTTCTACTATCACTTTTGCACTGAAAGGTGACAAATTGCATAAATAATTATTTCATGCAGAAGATGGCTGCTTGCATTTCATGGCATTAAGAGGAGCATATGGTATTTTGCATATTTGTTCAACAACTTTTCAAATTAAGTTGTGATAAAAATTAAAATATATGTGTTGCTTATAGTGGTTACGTTCAATGAATATGTCAGTGTTCATGTTAACTCTTAAGTAACTTACTGACTTGTCAGATGATAAGTGGTTGTCGTGTGGAAGCAGTGCATATTAGTTCAAAGTTATTCATAATGATTCTGAAAGTATACACTTGGCTAGTATATGTAGGTACTCCAATTTTTTACATACTTTATGCTTGCCTCACTAAGGCCGTGACTACGAGCAGCTGTAAAGCAAACTTTCTCCTCCCGAAGCCTCTGCTACAGCTAGTTAGCTCCAGGTAAAATGAAAGAAAACAAGGACTAGCGAAAGAAAAGAATGCTCATGTTCGACCATTCATCATTTCAACATATTGATTAAAGGGGGTTTTTGCTTGAGAGGATTTCTTTGGGAATTAGTTCAAATTTAAACAAAATTTGGTGAGAATTCGAACCAAAATATCACTCTTCCAAACAAGACCCAGGTGTAGTACCTTTACATAAGAAAAACTATTTTATGTAGGATTAATTTGAATATATTAAGCAACTAGACAGGATATAATTTCTCTAGGAAGAAGTGAATTATCTAACAAGTTTTCTTCTTATCCAGGGTTGGTGAAGACAGGAGACAAACAAAGGGCGTTCATCTCGAGCCTCAGAAGCTAAGCTAGTCGAAAATGTGTGTATACAAACAAAACCACAAGGAAGAGCTAACAACAGATTCAGTTAAAACACATCCATGGCAGATTCAACTGGTAACAAAATCACAAGTTGAACTTTGAGTCTCTCGAACAAGATAGGAATTGTGGAGTTCATCCACTGCAAAGCATTTCCGTTGCAAGAAAAGAAAAAGAGAGGGAACCAGCAACATGTATATATGTCCATGAGCATGTATATATGTAAGCTTTGGTTGCTCGGGATGAAAAATCACAATCTGCCATGGCTATATATATGCCTGAAGGATTGAAAAGAACCTATTCTTCATGTTGAAAGAATGAAAAGATGGTGTTTCATTCATTAAAACTAACATATTCAATGCATCACCATTTGCTGTAGCTCAATCCGCGTTTAACCAGAGATCCAGGAGAGAGTGCGGTGCAGATTTGGAGGGGAAGGAGGTACCTTCTACCTTGACTAGCACCGCCACCGGTGGTCCTTGGAGTGGAGACGAGGTCGAGGCGGCGGGGCAGCGGCGTCGGGGCGGCGTCGGGGCGGCGTCGAGGCGGCGGGGCAGCGACGTCGAGGCGGCGGGGCAGCGGCGTCATCGGGAGAGGAGAGGGGAAGGGGATCGGCGCGAGGGCGAGGGCGAGGGAGAGAGATGCTAGGGGATAGGGTTGGGCCTGCCGGGAGGAAATATGGATGGTGGGGGCGGCACAATACTAATGGCGCACCACCCCTCGGTGCGCCATAAGTACAGCCATACTAATGGCGAACCTCACCCTGGTGCGCCATTAGTATTTTTTTGTTTTCTGCTCGAGCCAACATGTTATCTTCCACCTGACCTGATCCACATCAAGTTCCCTCTACTAGCTCGACTGGTCAGCAGCCAGTTCTCACACCAGGAGGTCCTGGGTTCGATTCCCAGGCTCCACAATTTTTTTATGCATTTAAAATGCTGTTTGATACTTATTTGTGTTTAAATATGTTCAAACTTGTTTAAATCATAACAGTAATATTTTTTTATAAGACAGTAATAATTTTTTAAAAAATATCATCAAACAGTAATGACGGTGGAGCGGGGGAGGGTGCGGGGGGTCGGCGGCGGC
>LR738710.1:138858651-138870890 GCA_902687465.1 Secale cereale
GGGGCAGGCGGCGGCCGGTGGACCGGGGGGTGCTCGGTGGCGAGGGGGACCAGATCTGGCGAGGTGGGATAGCGATCGAGATGGAGGGGGGGGGGTCGAGATCTAGTGTCCATGAAATTTAAAAATATTCATGATAGTTCAAAAAGTTCCCATGAAATACAATCGAGAAATGAAGGCTACGATTTAAATACAATCGATCTTAGCTAGCTATCTGTTCACAATCTTCTTACCCTTCTTTTTCGCAAATGGAGTTCTTCTGTGGAACGGACATCCTTTAGGTAGGGTGGTCTTGCTTCTTCTTGTGGTGTATGCTGCTACTTCATCATCGCCGTCATGTTCGATCCTCGGGTCGCCGTACTTGTTGAAGTCTTGCTCATTGGCTACTCCATCCATTCCGATGATCGTCCTTTTGCCTCTCCTCACGACAACACGACTGGGCTTTGATGGGTCGGTAATGAAGAAGCATTGGTCAACTTGGGAAGCCAGTACCCATGGCTCATTTTCTGCGGTGACGTTTGCGCCCGCGGTCTTGGATTTGGCTTCGGGTATAACCATGGTGGTGAAAGACCGGTCTTCTTTTAGGATGCTCTTGGCCCATCTGACACGGAACATCAGGACCTTCTCTCCAGCGTAGCTCAGCTCCCAGATCTCCTCGATCCATCCGTAGTATCTGTCCTTGTCATTACCGGTGTAGGATTCCATCGTTACCCCGGAGTTCTGATAACCATCGCTCTTCATGTCCTTGGCCTCGGTGTAGAATATGTAGCCGTTGATATCGTACGCCTCATAGGTCATCAAGTTGTGCTCGGCGCCCAGTGACAAGGCGAATATGAGTTGTTCTTCCACGAAAGAATCCTCATGTAAAGGGTACGACACAAGCTTCTGCTTGAACCAACGCGTGAAACATGAGTTGTGCTCTTTGATTATATCTTCGTCCGTCCTCTGTTGGCCTTGGTCATTGTACGTCTTCTCAATAAAGGTTTTGTGCTCTACCACCCAAAAATCGACCATGTCTATGTGTTGTAGCACGACTAGGTCTGCTCTTTCAAAGTCGGCGAGTCAACCCTCGAAGTCGACATGCATTTCGCGGCGACCCTCACGGTGACCCCATTCAGCGAGCCTGCCGAGGTGCCTGTTGACGGGCAGACCAACGGGGTTCTTGATGCCTAGATAATTCATGCAGTAGGAGATGCACTCTTCGGTCAGAAAGCCCCTGGCTATGCTTCCCTCTGGACGTGACATGTTGCGAATGTATCCTTTGATGACACCATTCATCCTTTTGAACGGCATCATGCTATGCAGGAACGTCGGCCCGAGTTGGATGATATTGTCCACGATATGGACCAGGAGATGCACCATAACGTCGAAGAATGCGGGCGGGAAGTACATCTCAAGCTCGCATAGTATCACCACGATCTCTTCCTGTAGCCTTCTGAGTTGCCTCACGCCAACAGACTTCTGAGAGATGACGTCGAAAAAGTTGCATAGGCCAAATAGGGTTTCACGGACGTTGGCGTCCATGATCCCACGGATTGCAACTGGAAGTATCTGCGTCATCAGCACGTGACAGTCCTGAGACTTCATCCCGCTGAACTTCAGCTTTGCTAGGTCTAGGTATCTGCTTATCTTCCCCGCGTAACCGTAAGGAAGTTTTACTCCTACGAGGCAGGTGAAAAACTGCTCGATCTCCTCCTTACTTAGAGTGAAGAACGCGGGAGGGTAGGCATTTCTGGTCTTCTTGGCCTTTTTGCCTTTGCGACGACTTTCCATGTCCTGCTTCGCCTCATCATCATCATCATCATGATCATCATATATAGCGTGAAGCTCCTGCCTGATGCCCATTGATTTCAAGTCTGCCCTTGCTTTCGGCCCATCTTTGGTCCTCTCTGGCATGTTGAGCAGGGTACCAAGCAGACTCTCGCACACGTTCTTCGTGATATGCATTACATCAAGGCTGTGAGGCACACGGTGGATCTTCCAGTACGGCAAGTCCGAGAAAATAGACCTCGTTTTCCATACCTTCAGCAGCGGCTCTGGCGCCTTTCGCTTCTTTCCCGGCTCTAGCGCCTTTTGCTTCTTTCCCGGCAGTGGGCAATCTTTCCAATTTTTCAACAGCTCGTCTATGTCCTCGCCGCTCCTCGTACGCGGGCGTCCTCGGGGTTCGGTTTCACCATAGAACAGATACTTGCGTTTTCTCCACAGGTCATCGTCGCGAAGCCACCTTCGATGTCCCATGAACACGGTTTTCGAAGACCCGGGATCTTTATCTAGCTGGCGATACGTTGTGTCATCGATGCACCTGACGCATCCAGAAAATCCGTGGACCACCTGCCCCGCGACATATCCGTAACCGAGATAGTCGTGCACCATCATGAGCAGCGCGGCTCTCATAGGGAAATATTCTTTCTTTGCGGCGTCCCACGTATTGGCTGGCGTTTTCCACAGCGTGTCTGGCTCCTCTTTCAGCAGCCCCAGATACAGATTGATGTCATTCCCTGGTTGTTTCGGTCCTTCAATTAGCATACTCATGTGAATGTACTTCCTCTTCATGCACAACTAGGGGGGAAGGTTGTACATCCACACAAACACAGGCCAGGTGCTATGTGTGCTTCTTTGGCTGCCAAACGGATTGACTCCATCGGTGCTCGCGCCCAGTACGATGTTCCTTGGATCGTTCCCAAATTCTAGGTCTTCGAAGTTCAACGCTTGCCACTGGCTCGCATCCTTAGGGTGACTCAGCATCTTGTCTTTTTTATGTATCTCCGGATCATTTGCATCATCTTCTCGCTTCTTCTCCTCCCTATCCGCGTGCCAATGCAGGAGCTTTGCTACCTTAGGGTCCGCGAAATACCGCTGCAGACGAGGAGTGATCGGAAAGTACCACACCACTTTCCGAGGAGATTTCTTCCTCTTCTTGTATCGAGTGACGCCACACACCGGACATATGGTAGACTCCGCGTGCTCGTCCCGATAAATGATGCAATTGTTCATGCACACATGGTATTTCACGTGCGGAAAATCCAGAGGACACACGATTTTCTTCGCTTCCTCCAAACTGGTGGGGCACTTGTTCCCCTTGGGAAGACGTTCGTGCCAGAATGACATGTTCTCGTCGAAGCATGCGTCGGTCATTTTGTGTTTTACCTTCATCTCCAGAGCCATGAGCGTTACTTTCAGGCTGGTATCCTCGGGCCTGCATCCTTCATACAATGGAGTAACCGCGTCTAAGTCAAGTTGATCCATCTTGGCTTTCTCTCGGGCGGCAGCTCTTGCGTTATCGGTCTGCTTGAGAAGCAGCTCTTGAATATGAGGGTCCTGCACCCAGCCCATCGATGGTCCAGCGTCGTCTGCTCCGCCGGCATCATCATCTTCATGATCATGCCCGTCGTCTGCTCCGGCATCTTCCTCATCATCATGTCCTGCATCATCTACATGATGACTGTGTACAGCATCACCGTCGTGATCATCTCCTGGGGATTCTTCGTCTTCTTGCCTGCCCGAGCCGCGGTGGTTGTCTTGCTGCCCTTCCTCATTTTTTGCTCGGCCCCCATGGACGACTTCGTAGTCCTCTTCATCACCTTGCCACCGATAGCCATCCATGAAACCACACAAGAGCAGGTGGTCCCGCACCTGCCCGGAATCCGGGTCCGCAATAAGGCTCTTCAGCTTGCATCTTCGACATGGACATCTTATCTCCGTCTCGTTCTTTTGAAGCATCTCGGCCTTCGCGGACCTCAAAACCTATTCACGATGCCTTCGGTCATCGTGCGCACCATGGTCGCCTGCGGGGTAGAGCAAAATGATATTTTAGAACCAAGAAAAAATTTGCCATGACTTTCCCTAAAAATAGGACAAAAAAAGAATGCTTAATGCCAAAATTCTCACCGAAACGGAAATGAATCAACTTTCCGGGAAAATATTGGCAACTATCGCATTTCAAATACCGGTACACCTCCAAACACAAACACATATGCAACACAACAAACATATGCAACACCACGAACATACATAGATCTAACTAGGCCATAAAAAGTGCATGTGCACATTGTTGTAGGGAGAACAACATAAATATAGCTTCCCCCCTTACTTACCTATCAAAACAAGGTAATTTAACCACTTAATTTGAATGAATCTATGGTGGAAATGAGGTGAAAAAGAGGAGGGACCCGAGACAAGGAGGAGGTGGAGAGAATGAAGTGGGGAGAAAGTGAGTGTGGGTAGGAGAGGCTGTCCAAAATATCTTGTTGCTGCCCACTTACTAATGGCGCACCCACTATAAATGCGCCATTAGTAATCAAGGTTACTAATGACGCATCTTCAATTAGTGCGCCATTACTAGTTTTGAAAATAAATACTAATGGCGCACTGTCCCACAGTGCGCCATTACTAGTTTAAACTAGTAATGGCGCACTGTGGAACAGTGCGCCATTAGTAGTTTTGCAAAAAAAGAATAAAAAATATAATAAAAAAAAGAACATTAGTGGCGCACTTTACTGCTGGTGCGCCATTACTAGTTACAACTAGTAATGGCGCACTCTGTGTGGATGCGCCATTAGTATGTTTGGACAGGCGCACTTGTTCAAAAAAAACTTTTTGATACTAATGGCGCACCCTGGGCCAGGTGCGCCATTAGTAGTTTGAACTCTAATGGCGTATCAGAGGTTGGTGCGCCATTAGTATATACTAATGGCGCACTGCTTGTCTGGTGCGCCATTAGTATTAATTCCATCTATAGCCCTTTTCCTAGTAGTGATCTTATAATGTTTCTCCCCCTCTACTCTCTTGTAATGGATTGAGTTTTCCCTTTGAAGCTATCTTTCCCGATTGAGTCTTTAAGGATTTGAGAACACTTGATGTATGTCTTGCATGTGCTTATCTGTGGTGACAATGGGATATCACGTGATCTACTTGATGTATGTTTTGGTGATCAACTTGCTGGTTCCGTGGTGCTACGTTTACGATGCGTGGCCCATCACAAATGGCTCACTATTATAGAACGTGTATGATAAGCATACAATCACACACATTCGCTTTTCCCAAACCGTATGCGATAACTAATTAAGAAGATCAGCTTATCATCATACGAGTGACGGACAGGATTACGAAACGTTAGACCGTCGTAACATTGTCGTACACGACAACTATCGCACACATTATTCTGTGATGCAACATTTATGATGCATACTTAATCAGAAACAGTTCATGGTTGCGAACCGTGTACGATAAGGTAACTAACACAGAAGTTTAGTTTCTCCCCACCGTTTGTGATATTGTCTGACGTCACACACGCTTTGCAAACTTCAACTGTGTGCATGCTTGCACACATTTCGTCTCTGTGAACCGTCTCAGATTATGGTGGATATCGCAAACGTTTGTGTTTTACCAACCGTGTGTGTGCCGTAACAACCTGCAGAGCATAATTTCACCGTAATTTAATTGTTGCTATTTAAAATTGTACCGGATTTGAATTTGAATGTATGCTACAGCTTTATTCATATCCATCAGGTTCAAACAACCAATGCATTATTCAATTCATAGGTGCATCTGTTCAAGAATTACATAAGAACCAAATAAAGAATGATGAACCACAGCTGTATACTTGTACTATTAAAGACGGTAAAGGAAGATGCGAAGTACATTCTGGTTGCTGAACAAGGTGATGCGAATGCCCATATTGTGCCCTCCTCCATGCAGAAGGCACGCATGACTCTAGTCCAACCCCTTATGATGGCCGACCGCCCATCCTTCACGGTCTTCATGAAAACATCTAGATAATCATTGTGTTCTGGTAGAAATACTTTAACGTTTCCATGCCCACCAATCATGTAGTTTGAGAGGTAATCTTGAGTAAACTGCTTTGGCAACCACTGCAAAGGAAAAATATTCAGACATTGTGATCTAACACAACTCATCATCTCTACTCTTATAAAAACAGAGTTGGTGATGATGGTGTGCTTGACATCCTGCAATATAGGTCACCCGATCTATATCTGACGGATAGGAAGGAAACTACAATTTTTTTGCAAAAAGATACCCGCACTCCTACCCAGATTTGCAGATAATGCCTTCTCTCGTTCATCCTTATCTCCCACAAGATAAACTACTCATATAAATGCATCTTGATGTTTTTTGCAATGCACAGACATCTTGCTAGTGGGCAGTAAAAAGAAGGCTGCAGATTTCTTACTCACCATCCCGCAGTTCGTTGTTGTGTTGGATAAAGAGTAAACACATAGTTTAATTGCCATCTTTGGACCCATTTTCTTAACAATCTTTATCAGCTTCCTCACTTGATACTGGTACATCGATATCTCATTGCCCCGTACGCAGAAAGGGTCAAAGCGCAGATCTTTACCAATGACATATGCACCTAAAAGCATCAAGTTCATATCAGAAGCTAAAGAGCAATTGCACAATGATGTAGTACAACACTCTTTTATATTACTCCCTCTGTTCCTAAATATTTGTCTTTCTAGCGATTTCAACAAGTGACTACATACAGAGCAAAATGAGTGAATCTACACTCTTACATCCGTATGTGGTAGTCCATTTGAAATATCTAAAAAGACAAATATTTAGGAACGGAGGGTGTATCTTATAACATCCAATATACTCACATATTAGATGAATTAACATCTTATATTATGGGCCAGAAGGAGTTTAGTGCATTCTCACAAATTATCGGCTCATTAACTGCTGCTATATCCATGGGTTACAGTTAGTTTGAGCTAGTTCGGGCTCAAATAGCCCTAAAGTATATCTAAACATGAGGGCCAGTTTGAGCTAGTTGCATCTATAAGCCACCCAAAAAAACTATCCAACACAAGAGGTGCTAATTGGAGCTAGTTCTCCTAGTGCATTTACTGTCAATCTAACCCTGCCATCCAAACAACTCTTTGGATGGAGTTAGTTCAGGGTTAGTCATGAGCTAGAAACTAACTCTAACCTCTAGCTAAGTTGAGTATCCAAACATGGTTCTGTTGTTGTTGTTGCTGCTGCTCTTCTACGTATATCTAGACATCATTAGAACATTAATGTAATACTCTTGCTTGTTGCTATGTAGCCTAGGATTGCATATTTAGACATTACGTACAATGCATGTTCGTATGTAGCCTCAGATATATTACATATGGCCCTAGTTAACTTAATGATAAATGAGTTACAGATATATTCAGTTAAAAGTCCGATTCACCGACTAGTCCCTTATCAGCCCACGGCCTATATGGTACCAGCTACTGATATCCTGAACAATGAGCAGATATAAGCCATGGGATGAAACTAACCTCGATGGAAAACAACAATTGTTCCCAAAATTTCCCTCTGTAGGTACATCGAGAAGCATGTTAAGCACAACAGGCTAAATATCAACCAAAATTATCCATGGCAGACAAAATAATCTCCAAAAGATAGCTTTAGTGTGCAAGTTTAAGCACGCTAGCAAAGCAAAACAAGTGGAAAGGTGTGTTAACTGCAACAAGCCTAACATGTAACAACAAGCAAAGATAGTCATTCAAACTCGTGTTGTGCCGGTCTAAGTACACTGGTTAATGTTAAATAGAAATGGAAAGGCGTGTTAACTACAAGATGCAACAACCAAATGTAGTGGTATTGTTGAAACTAGTACTTATGAAATTGAACTGCAGAATTCATACTTGCACATATAGAACATCACATTGTGAATAACTGGAATAAACAAGGCATACTACGGACAACCAAAGATAGCATTTAAATCTGGACATTTGCTAACTACAAACAACCGAACAATCAAAAAACTGTAAAAGAGGAATATGCTAGCTATAACAGGCTTAACAGCAAGCAAATATATGCATTACTATCGGTATGTTTAAAACTGGATTGATGAAATGTACTGCACGGTAAATAATTGCACATATAGAGCATCACATTGTGAACAACTGAAATAAACAAGGCATACTACAAACAACCAGATATAGAAATTAAAAATGGACATATTCTCACCACACTACAAAAGGGACTCGACAAAACAAATCATGGGTTTCCCCCCTATGAAGAGGCACGACAAAAAAATCAAGGGTTTCCTCACTTGTCACAGTTGGGCTCGTTCCCTTGGGAAGAGCACGGACCTTGGATGTCCTCCATGTTGTCGCAGATGGGCTCCTTCCCCTTGGAAGAGCACGGCTGTAGGGTGCCCTTCCTGATGTCACAGACGGGTGTTTTCCGCTTGGAAGAGCAGATGGGCTCTTTCCCCTTGGACAAGCGGGAGAGGGTGCCCACCTCGTGGTCGCCGTCGATGAGGTCTGACTTGGAAGCTGTGGATCCCAAGCCAGCATCGCAGAATGTGTCCTTTGGAAATGACAAAAGGGGCTCAATGGTGATGTAGGATGGAAAATTGTTGACAGCAAGCCAGAGCAGATCAGCGGCGGGGCCATGGATGAGATCGACGGCGGTTGAACCCGAGGGGTTGGGGGTGGGCCACTTAACCTGTGACATAGCCTACCTCAGTCCATCACTGTCGATGACCTCGATGTTGTAACAAGTGGCTAAGACATGCCCGCTTACTCTAGCCCGATGCTTGAGTGCCTGCCACCAGTAATGGTCGTCAGGTTCCTTGACGACGTCGGGTGAAGAGACCACGATACATCTCTTTTGGGCCACTCGCTCCTCAAGCTCCACAGGAAGCGTAGTCGGGCTTAGGCTGCGATGCTCTAGAGTGGGGATGGGGATGGGGATCTGTGGGAAAGGGAGCGTTTGGCAGGAGTCATCTAAGAAACTTAGGGCGGCCTGGGTATGGAGATCGGTGGGTAAGCTGCACGGGCAAACCTACAGATGTTGACAATGTAGGCCTTGCGGCAGCGGCGGGGACCTTGCTAGGGCACTACTAGGAAAAGGCCTGTTAGTGGCGCACCTGTTTTGGCCATTAATGGCACACTACAGGTGCGCCACTATCATCACGCCACTAGTAACAAGTACTAATGGCGCACCCCTGGTGCGCCATTAGTATACCAGACAATAGTGGTGCACCTGGTAGTGTGCTATTACTATGCCTCCTAGGGGCCATATTTACCTTCATGTGTGCCCCCAAGTGTACCATTACTATCCCCCACAATGCGCCACTGGTATTTAGCCCTGGTGCGCCACTAATGCTCAACAAGGTGCGCCACTACTATGAGTATTAGGATTTTTTTTTGCTTTTCTGATATTTGCACATGTTACAAAATACATTACATCACATAATATAAACAACACACCATATAAACAGCAGATTTATCGAATACAATAGAAGATTAGTCTCCGAATACAATTCATCATATTAGTCTCCGAGAACCTTACCCTTGTACATGACATACGACGGCATCTCTATGCACTAGACAAACAAAACTTTAGTAGAAATTCACAGACAATATATAAGCAATATATAAGTATGCAACAAAAGGATCGAAAGAGAAAAGCAATACATTAATTGCACGATTCATGGTCCTACTAATAAATAGCATCGATTAAATATAAGTTGAACGACTGTCCAAACCAAAGAGACATACAACTTCATTAAAAAGTTTAATTACAACATGAGCTAATCGATATTTCAGAACTACATAGCATCACTACTTTCGACTCGACTCAGGGACCGGAGTGTGGATGAAGCCGCCGTCTTTCGTGATGGTCATGAATGTGCGGTCTTTGTCAGCCTGCATTTGTAGCGTTGCTTCTATTTCACTGTTGGACGGTTGATATTTGAGGTAGAACTGCCCCGAGGTACGAAGGACATCTTGATGGATGATTTCCGCAAACTCTGACTGGATGCGAAAGAATTCTTGTCTGAGGTCCGCGTCCTGGATTGCCGACAAGCGTGCGGCCCAATCTTTGGAACTATCTGGTAGCAGAAGGTGATGATGGTTCCGTACGATCGCCCGCATGTGATGGAGGGTGTAGTAGGCATCCTTCTGACCGCCAGGCGGCTGCTTCACGCAGGGGAACGTCGTTACATGGGTGAACACGTGCCTGTCGTACCTACAAATTGGCCTCTTGAAGGTGCCTCCAGATTTGGCATAGCTGGGGAGAACATCATCAAGAACTTTCTTCACATTTGAGTAGTCTTTCTTCGACTGACGGTCCGAGTTGAAATACGTGGCCATGGAATATTGCGGGCTTAAGAGGATGAGTGTGCAATGTGTGTCACTACACTAAACACGGAATGTTAGAAAAAAAAGAACGATCGAAATCTAAGAAATCATATGTTACGGGGCGGTGAGGGGATGACTTACTCGAAAAAGTAAGGCACGAGGAAGTTATCCTTATCTGCGTTCGACAGAATGACGCCTTCGAGGTATGAACTCGCGACTTGCCGGTCCCCAGCGCTGCCCAAGATCTTGGCACGCATGTAGAAGGGGTCGACTATCACGATGTCCGGGGTCTTGTCTCTAATGATCCACATCTCCATACTCAGCGAAAATAGCTGAACGAAGGTGTAGTGGAGCGGATGAAGGTTAAACATAGCGAAGATGTCATCAAACCACAGGACGATCATACCCCTGATGGCGCTATCCATAAAGCCCTTGCCCTCTGGCACCTTGGCCATGAAAATCGGGTATGCCATATTATTCTCGGAGAGACGCCACTTCTCCAAAGAAAGAACACTGTCATGCAGACTTCGCATAGCACCGGTTGCAGCATTGAGAAGATTAGTCGGTAGGATCGGCCTACCCGCCACATGCACCCTCCTCGAGATATCCTTAGGTGAAGGTGGCCCGTCCTAAGCATGGATCGTAGTCGGTGCCGGCTGGCTCGCACCCTTGTTATTCTTTCTTTTCCGTCCCTTCTGCTTCTTCTGCTATAAAGGGATCGAGTTCTGCTTAGAGACTACCTTCTTGAGTGTGTTGGGGCTGATAATATTTCACACCTTGGCTATCTGAGGCTCAGTGAAGGCAGCAGCTGGAGGCATCTCCTGAGAACAGAATGCCATACGACGCCTGTTGCAATTGGGTTTCTCCGCGGTACCAGCTAGATCGCGATCGTCTTTTGCAAGGTTGGGTTCTTGAGAAGGAGGCCCAAAGAATTCGTCATCGTACCCATGTTCGTTGAAGTACTTATCGACGTTGGTAAATGTACCGTCGTCATCCGGATCCTGTGCCATATGTATATCCGGATCAGCTGACGGCGGTAGCATTGCGGCAGTCTTGCCATGGCTTGGCGCCGACACAACTGGCGGTGTTGTCTGTGGGGTGGTGTCCCCGCCCCCAAACGAATCTGGCTCTTCGACCAAAGCATGGGCCAGCTTATGCAGGCGCTAAGGCTCCTCGCATAATCTTCGTTAGGCCCAGGGGGTCGATACGGAGGTAACAAGTCATCGAAGCCCCGCAACACCCGAACCAGTTGAACCCTATACACGGTGGGTGGTATCGCATTACCGTGGAACACGCGGCTACCCGGTTGAATGATTCTGGCCTTGGCGACATCGATCAACTTGCCGTCCACGAAGTGCAGGAGAGTGCATGGAACGTCGGTGGTTCCCTGCGAAAACATGTAGGGCGTCAGGGATGCCCAGTCAAAGGCAAGGAGATGAAGTCATCGGCCGAGAGATGCTTAATTAGTTACCGTGATGGCGTCGAGCTCGGCTAATGTCGAGGCACCGCCAACGACGGGCGTGCAAGTGACGGAGGGGCCGCTTGCCGCCGAGGTGCCGGCCGGCATATTCTTCCCACACCCGGCTGCATTAAGCTCCAATGCCGGCGCCGACGCTGGAGACACCAATGCCACCTCCGCCGGAGACACCAATGGCACCACCGGCGCATTGTGCGAGTTGCTACCCGTGAAGCTGGGAATCAGGGGCGGCCCCTGTTGGCCGCCTACAATCCACGCCTGCAGCCCCTCAATCAAGGTAGGCACAATGGCGGTGATCATCGCTCCCAGTTGGTCTCGCACTTGCTCTTCGACTATCTCCGGAATCCGCGCCACTTGTGCCTTGAGTTGTTGAACCTCACGCTCCTGGCTTTCCGAGCTGATCTTTCTCTCCTTTCACCCAACGGTATAGTATTCCGACCATTTCGTTGACAAGCCTTTGCCGGCCACACGACCAGCTGACAACGACTTACTGAGCTTATCCTTGTTTTTCATTATGTTCAACGCCCTATTTAAAGTGGTGTCCCGAGGGGAGCTCTTAGATGACCCCGCGCTACCACTTTCAATTTCCTGCGGAAGGAACGTGAACCATGTAGAAATTTGGCTTCATTAATTAGAATGCAACCATATGGAGCTAATTACGC